>JAPXFQ010000250.1:2507500-2955735 GCA_028564705.1 Apricaphanius iberus
TCACCATGTTTTCTTTGGGATAATTCCAGAATAGCTGGTAAGACTCTTAAAATCATACTTGCTCTGAAATGTGTTGTTTTACTGAATGGGTTGCTCTTCAGTGCAAAATAAATCTGGAGACATTTCAACACATTCTGTGTGGAATTACGACAACCAAATGCAAGATGCGGACTCAAAGAAATGTATTATTGCTATATGAAAAGCAACAGACTCAGTTTTTATTGCACTATTATTAACAATACTCCTAATAACTATAGCTAATAACTATGAATGTCGCCACATCATTATTAGGCAAGGAAAGGCCACTTTATTTTTATACCACACTGTGAACAAAAAGGTAATTCAAGGTGTTTTGGATGATTAGGGGATCAACTAAAAGCAGCAATAAATCAACAATAAAAACGCAAACACGTAACATTTGAGACTTAAAACATATACCACATTAAAAACATATGATATATTATTAGTTAGTTACACAAAGGCAACTCTAAATATATGGGTTTTTAGCCCTGATTTAAAGGAACTCAGTGTTTCATAAGCTTTGCAGTTGTCTAGAAGTTTGTTCCAGATAAAGGAAGCATAGAAACTGAAATCTGTTTCTCCATGTTTGGTTTGAATTCTAGGTATGATTAGAAGACTATAAATCGAAGACCTGAGTGGTCTGAGGGGGTAGATATATACAACATATCCTTGTGTTTACATATGCCATTAGCCTAATAAGCAGGAACCTTTTATGTGTAGGTCGTTCTTTAATATCCTACATACTGTGTTTCACTGAAGGAGCTTTCCTATATCTCATCAGTCTCAATAATCTGTGTGCATGTTTAGTTACATCATACTCTATACTTGCTGATGTACTGTACAGTAGTATAGTTTGTGTCTAACCAGTTTGGCTAGAGTGAATCATTTCAAGAACTTTTTAGCAGTAATTACAGTTTGCATTATAAAATTTTATTTTTTTAATTTTATCTTTTCAATCTGATGTTTATAAATTTCTATCACTTGTTTCCATGTCAAAGTATTCAAATACTTTCCCTACATTTCCAAGTCCTACCTATTTTATGACCGATATAGATAAAAGTTCAAAATAATAAAAAAATAGTTGTTTTTCTGTAACCCAGTGACCCTCATTTTTACTGTTGAAGCTCCTTAATATATCATGGTCCAGGTAAATTTATTTATATAGCACATTTACTGCAGCATAAGCTTCCCCAAAGTGCTGAACAAGGCACAAAACACAATTAGTAGAAAACAACCAGGAGTAAAAAATAGAACAAGATAAGTACAAAACTATTAATCACGATAAATAAAACTATTAAATACTATTTAAAATGCTCAAGTCAACCTGCATTAAAAGCCAGATTAAAAAGGTGCGTCTTAAGAAGGGATTTAAAATGTTCTAAATTCTATGTAGTCCTAATGGGAAGAGGTAGATTGTTCCACAATTTGGGACTAGGGATGGGTATCGTTTAGGTTTAATCCAATACCGGTGTCAAACTGGTACTTTTGAAACGGTGCCAGTGCTTAAAACTGTGCTTGAACCGGAGCTTCAAGAATGGAAAGCATACATACTTCATCCAAAAACCCTCTTATTTAGTTATTTTTAGTAGGGCTGTCAAACAATAACAAAAAAAGTGATCTAATTAATCAAAGGGTAGCTGTAAATTAATCACCATTCCTAAATAGAACCAAAAAAACTACAGTTTTCAGTGTAAATAAAAGGACAAACCTAGATGCAGTTGCTCTTTTAAAGAATTATAAGTGAAATCAATTAAGTTTTTGTTTTGAGCTCCACTATCACATTCACAATGTTTGTGCGGTCGCACATGAAAAATAATAGCAAATTGAGGTAGAACCAACCAAAATATATGAATAAACTTTTGGATATCAGCAGACTGTATTAAATATCAGATAAATCAAATGTAATATAGATTAATCTAATTTCACAATTGACCATTTTACAAAAGTAAAAACTAAGCAGATTCTCCAGTTCATCACAACAGGAAATATAATGATGTACACACCTACTTTCGCTAATAGTTAGCACTAATTTAAGTCAGAAAATATCACTTTAACTGAATAATTTCATATTTTTAATGCAGCGGTATCTCACTATGAAATGTCCTGAAGCTATACAGTGAACCAACACGCATTAATAAATTTAAATTCGGAGCATTTAAACTCAGTAGTGCACACACTGCAAACAGTGCCACACACACACCGGAGCTGATATCCGAAGTGGACGGATAATTCTCAGAGACAGCTTATGAACTTATATCACCACAAAGACAATACTCCAGTAATAATATACTAGGGCTGAACGATTAATTGCATATGCCATTAAATCGCGATTTGGTAAAATGCGATTTCCTAATCGCAAAGGCTGCGATTTGACCTGATGTAAACATATCTGCTAAAGTCACGTGACTCGCAAACAATGCAGAGAGAGAAGGAAGCGCTGCACTTTAACCAGTTATAAATGACCAAAATCTTAACAGAATCCAACACTACACCATAGTTGGTACCAAAGAGGAACAGTACATCAGTTGTGAGAAATTATATCTGCTATGAAAACGTTGATGCTGCGCAACGGCAGGTATTATGCAGAGCCCGTCTTGGTATTGTTGCTGCCTCACGAGGTAGGCTACAGTACGAACTTTTATCAACACCTAAAAACATCACACCACCATATATATATATGAGTTGCTGCGTCACTCACGGCTTATGAGCACAGCTACGGCCGCGTCTTTTTCCTCTCGCTTCTCTGACCTTTCCTCCTCCCCTGTGGACTCCGATGACCCCGATGTGCTTTTACATTCCTTCCAGTCTCTCTGTCTCTCTGTTCTGGAGCATGTAGCGCCGCTGAGGATACGGCGGTATGTAAAGAGAACTGATTCATGGCTTAATCCTGCGACTCGTTCGGCTAGACGGGTGTGTAGGAGAATTGAGCGGAGATGGAGGAAGGACAGGAACCCGGCCACCCTAATCTTATTAAAAGAGTCCTGGAAACACTTCCAGCGAGTGGTTAAATCAGCTCGGAAACAATATTTTTCTGACATGATCAGCACCCACTCTGGTAATCAGCGAGTATTATTTTCTGCACTAAATTCATTTCTCTCCGTTGAGCCTTCTCTTGCGGATGTTTCTGATGATCTTTGTTCTAGATTCCTAAACTTTTTTTGTTCAAAAATTGTTAACATCAGAGCCTTGATCTCACCTTCATTGTCTAGTCCTCCTGATTGTGATTGCCCTCACTTTTCATTTCATTGTTTTGAGCCCATCTCACTTACATTTCTCACTGATCTGGTGGCAGAGATGAACCCTTCTGGTTCACCGTTGGATGTGATGCCCCCACGTCTTCTGAAAGAGGTTTTCCCCGTGGTTGGCCATCACATCCTTAAAATCTTGAATGGTAGCTTAGCCTCAGGAACTGTTCCCCAGGTTTTTAAGCAGGCAGTGGTCCAGCCAATTTTGAAAAAACCCGGCCTGGACTCCAACTCCCTGGGAAACTTTCGGCCTATCTCAAAGCTACCTTTTTTATCAAAGCTTTTAGAGAAGGCTGTTTTTATTCAGCTGTCCAACTACCTGCAGACTTTTGATATTTTAGATTCCTTGCAATCTGGGTTTCGGGCTGGTCATAGTACTGAGACTGCCCTTCTCAAAGTTTTTAATGATGTTTTGCGGTCAACGGATTCGGGGTCTTATGTCCTCCTGGTCTTGCTGGACCTTACAGCGGCATTTGACACTGTTGACCACTCCATTCTTCTGTCCCGACTGAATCAGGTGGTGGGCATTCAAGGATCTGCCCTCAACTGGTTCAGATCATACCTCAGTGACAGAAGTTTTTCTGTGAGGTTGGGAGATTATTCATCAGGAGCCTCCTCTCTGCCCTGCGGGGTCCCCCAGGGTTCTATTTTAGGACCTCTGCTTTTTAACCTTTATATTCTCCCTTTGGCAGCCATTTTTAGACAATATGGCCTGTTTTATCACTTTTATGCTGACGACTGCCAATTTTATGTTTCTTTTAAACCACAAGAGTCAGTGCAATCCGCTGTGGATTGCCTGAACGATGTGAAGGGCTGGCTTTCTAACAATTTTTTACATCTCAACTCGTCCAAGTTGGAAGCGATTTTATTTGTTCCTTCCTCTTCCACTGCAGGTAATCCTGTTCTGCCGCCCTGTTTTTCCACTTTATTGAAGCCGACTGTTAAAAACCTTGGAGTTATTTTGGACCCTGATTTGCGGATGGACTCCCACATCTGTCAGGTGGTTCGCTCTTGTTTTTTTCAGCTGCGCCGGCTGTCTAAAATGAAGTCCATCCTGACTAGGCGTGACTTCCACTCAGTGATCCACGCATTTGTAATTTCGCGTTTGGACTACGCAAACTCCCTCCTCTATGGCTCTACCTCTGCTGCAGTGGCGCGCCTTCAGCTGGTGCAAAATGCGGCTGCTCGCCTCTTAACTGGCACTAGACGAAGAGAGCATATTACTCCCGTCCTGGCCCACCTGCACTGGCTCCCGGTGCGTTATCGGATACAGTTTAAGATTTTACTTTTTGTTTTTAAATCCCTTTACTTGTATGTGCCCCCTTACTTGTCTGAGATGGTTCAGCCCTACATACCGGGTCGGATCCTTCGGTCAGCAGACCACCGCCTCTTGCAGGTCCCTGGGGTTCGGGTGAGGAGACGTGGAGAACGTGCATTCTCGCTCTGTGCCCCTCATCTCTGGAACCAGCTTCCTCTGGTAGTGAGGATGGCCCCCTCTCTTTCTGTTTTTAAATCACGCCTGAAGGCTCACTTTTATTCCTTGGCTTTTAACTTGACCTAGTCGGCTATAGCCCTGTTTATTTTATTTTGTTATTTTATTTTATGGTATTCACTGTGCTATTTTAATTATTTTATTTTTTGCGTGTTTGCTCATATATGTTTTTAATACTGTACAGCACTTTGGTCGGCCTCGGCTGTGTATAAAGGTGCTCTATAAATAAATTGGTATGGTATGGTATGGTATATGAGAGTTGCATGGCTAAACTGACCGCCACCAGTGTTTACATTTCCAGTAAACAAACTTCGAGGCGACAGGCATCGCTGACTGAGCTGTTTGAAAGAATCGCTCCTTACGAACATAAAAAAACGGCACACTGAAATAATTCGTGCTATAACGGGTTTTATAGCCAAAAGTTTGCTTTGCTAACCATGATGAAAAAGCTAGGATTCAATCTCACACACACATTTTAGCCACATTTTACCTGCGCTGTATAAAAAATGCTGACAGAAAGTTAAAGTCGCACCGAAAACAGCGGATTATTTTGCAACAACTGACCTGAGATCAAACCGCTCTACGGAGCCATACCATAGTCTGTAAGTGCATTAGATCGATGGAGAATTAGAAATCAGAGCTTGTTCCTTCAAGCATCATACTTCCTGGATAACCACACAGAGAAAAACATTGCAGCTGGAGGGAATTATTAGCTGGGATCAAAAGGAAGAAAACCTTGATAGCAGAACGACACCGATGACCATCGAGTGTGATGAATAAAAGTAGATAAAGTTGTTAATATTTGCCTTTGTCTTAAAATAAGTAAATAATCTTATGGAATAGAATAAATTATGTATAAAAATCTGTTTATAATACACAATATTTTTGATTGCATTAATTAAAAAATGCATGAGAAAAGCCCCACAAAAATAATTGCACATTAAATCGCAATCGCAATATTGACGGAAAAAAATCGCAATTAGATTATTTTCCAAAATCGTTCAGCCCTATAATATACTCACATGCCATTTAGGATCACAAACACATGCTGCTGTACAACAGTCCGTAGATTGGCTGGTTAGGAAGGAGAGCTGATGTGTTTCGGGCTGAATTATAAACATCACACTGTTGTGGGAATGCGTTTTTCACTGCGTAAAAAAATGGGGAAATTAAAGGAATTAATCGATCCGTGTTGGTGCATTAATTTCGACAGCCCTAACTTTTACCAGTTTGTTTCACAAAAATAGCCATGTTTACCTTTTCTCATGATCACGCCCGGAATCCATAGTGTTTGACATCTCTGGGAAAATAAGAATCGAAATAAGGCACCGAAATGTGCGCTGCTTTTCGGTCAGGTTACTACCGTTTATCTCAGAACCGGTGCAAAGTTGGAACCGGACATCGGTATCCATCTCTACTTGGGACTCCTCTGTGGAGCTCCCCATTTCTGTACTCAGTTATTTTTCCCTAAATGTTCCAACATAACATCTATTGCTCTGAAGGTTTGTATAGAACACATACTTTAAGAAATATATATATATACTGTCTTGTATATTTCTTCTTTTTAACCCTAAAATATCTCAAACGAAGGTGATTCTGCATATTGTTTACCCTGTAGTCTGCAAAATCTAAAAGGAAAAATAATTTCTTAATAATAGTGCTGAGATACAATAAAAAATATTTGATTAATTTTCAGGCTTTTTAATAAATGAATCTTGAATAATCACATCTTTTCAACTGGTAATATTTGTCACAATAAGAAACTTCTCCAAATTAATTTTGTTTATTTATGAAATCTGTAAATATTAAGTAACACACAGATATAAACTCAGATGTTCAAGTGGGATCTAGGGTTACTTGTTTTGGCTCTGAACCCTGTTATCTGGTCTGTTTATCGCTGCCGTGATTCTTCTTTTCCACTGCTGAATTAATGGTGTGTTCAAATTTATTTTTGTAAAATGTGTCTTTTAAACATTTATTAAAATACAGTTCTTTACAATATATTTAACAAATAATCTTGCAAAATTTTTTTCACATCATGCTGGAATTTACAGATTAAAATCCCCCAAAGTATGACCCTCAGTAATACATCATCATGTTTTTTGGGTCAACGTATAGCCTGAACCTGACGCATAATCTTAGAATGATCTCTGTATTAGATCCAACACTAATACTGGATCAGATGGGATGCATCTCTCTACGTTCAGGAAAGAAGAGTAGCTCTCTCTTTATTTCCATGAACAGACTTCATAGAAGCTGGAAGGCAAAGTGATTCATACACTGTGATTAGATACAGTAATATATATCAAGATGACCTTCTTAAACTTGACTACTGAGCTGAACTACAGTAATTATAGCCAGCTGGGATGCACTGGACACTTTCTGCTTACAGATTTCTATAATAAATTCTCATCATAAGCTTGCAATTTTAACATATCTGATAATGTTTCAGGAGCTTTTGTTCATCAGCCTTTGACTTCAAGCGTTCCAAAAAGATGATGCAATGATTGTTTTTAGTGTTCTTGTCACATGCAAATACTCTTTGTTTGGGAAATGTTTGAGCTGTTTGAACCAAGCTGGAAATTTCAAGTCTTTGGATATGCAAGTGTTAGTAAAGCTTGAAATTTGCCCTGTAACCTTTTAGATAAATCTTGCCTTGAGTCAGTTGCATAGACATTTATTATAAAAAACAAAATGAAAACAAAACAAAAACAAACATCGTTGAGCGGCATCAACATCAATGCTTGTTCAGCATGGTCCGTTTGTCAGTATCAAAGTTTTCACAAGTTTTGAAACCACAAAAATGGACCCTCTTACTGTTCCTTTGCAGTTGTTTTAATTAGAAGGCACACAACCTGTCTTAGGAACCACCATTTGCTCTGGTGTAAGGGAGCAAACAGTAGTGCAGCGCAACCACTAACTAAGGAGTTGCTGTGAACTGCTGGTCAGCAGCCCAAAAGATTATTTCTAAATTTAAAGTTTTCACTTGACTAGAAGAAAAGATAAATTCACCATTTTTTTTTCTGGACAGGGAAAAAAAATCTAGTTGTGGAATGGAACCTAATGCACTAAAATATGTAAAACTATTTTAAAATTACAAATAGGTAGCTGCAAGCAGCAGTTGATTGCTGGTTGACTATACGAGCAAGCTTTATGCAGCGAAGGCCAGCTAATTAGACTTTTAGAGCAGAACAAATGTGTCACTTTCTGCACAATAAGCTCTTAAAGCTACATCAATATTTAGCAGGTGTTCATCTATGAAAAGGAAAATTACAATAAATAAATGTAATCAATACCTTTAATATAAATTATACAATTACTGTAACTTACTAATACTCAATATTACGCTAGTTTATTAGATGTAGGAACAATTGTTGCTTTCGTTTTGAAATGAAAGAATTTTGCTACACAATTTTGTGTATTGATAGTAAGTCAGAATCTCACACGACCCATGCCAACTGCTTACATGTTCATGCCTTAATCACGGTCTGTTGCTTTCTTTGCTTCCGCTGTGGAAATTCCTCACTTGTAAGCTATTAAGTGTTTAGCTCACACCTGCAGCTTCCCCTCTTTGAAAAACTTCACTGTCTTCTCTGCTTTTTTTAAAATCAGAACAAAACTAACTTATTTTTACTTGTTGCAGCTGATTCACAATTTTTACTGCTTTAAATATTATCACCAGTCATTTATTTTCCATCTTCACCTGTTGTTCTTGTCTCTTTTTCTGTCCCCTTTTGCACCTTCATCACCTGTCTCCATCCTTGCTTGCCCCTGTGACTTCCCCTGACCATCATTTCTGCAGCACCCAGACATGTAGTGTGCAGCATAAGCAGGGTGTACATCTCTTTGTGAACTCTCATTTTCTCCACAACAGGTAACTGCACATAAGTCTGTGTACTTTTATATGCTTGAGTATGCCATCATAGAAATTAACCTGCAGGATTTGAGTTAGACATATAGAATGGAATAATCCTTTTATCGTCCCACAAGGGGAAATTTGGCTGTAACAACAGCAAAAAACATATACAAATAGAACATGACACTGAACAGAACACACACAATTTTTACAGAATAAAAATATTTACATCATGTACTTTAGTTACAAAAGCAGTGTACTGTATAGTTAAAGTAATTAAAAAATATTTAGAATTTAGAATAGTATGGATTGAACATATGGAACTGATCTGACCAAGTCTCTCTTCAAGCCTCACAAGAGTCTGGCCTCTTATTGTGTTAAGGTGATACTGGGATGGCCGGCGTCTCCGGGCCCGATCGGCTATATTGACACTGGACATGGCTCCTGGGTCTTGGTCTTAGCCCTCGCGGGGGTGCTGAGGTGGGGGCCTCTGGACGGTGTTGGTCGGCCTCCACGGTGACTGACCGGTTGGTGGGGTGTGGGCTGGTGGGTGGAGGTGCTGGGTTCTGTTGCCACCCGGCCATCGGGCGGTAGTAGCAAGGCTGGAGGATGTCGGCCTGGGGATTGGCCGCCCGGGACTTCGGTCTGCTCACGGGCCTGGCGCGGCATGTCCGGGGTACCCGAGTCGGTGGTGCGCCGGGTTCCGGCCTCGGCGCGGGGGCCCTCGGACGCTGGCGGTGCCTGGGGCGTCTCTTATTGGCGGGGAGGCTTTTTACCATCTAGCACAGGCGCTCTTTTTAACGGGGTGCGCTTGGGACGGGAGGGGGGAGGGCGTTGAGGGGGAGGGGGGGCTAAACTCAACCTGGGTGTCTAGTGACATGTGTTTTGTTAGCAGTGTGAATGTTGGGAAGGATTTAGGTATGCCCCTGGCATGGGGGCTGGTGGATTGCCGGGGCCCCCATGGGGCTCGGGGGTGCCGCTGCCGTGGGCCCCGACTAGACGTGCTGGGGCCTCCCACCCCTGGTGGATAAGCCGAACGGGGGTGCCTATCGGAGTCAGCAGGGGAGCTGTCTCCCTGGGGTTGGCAATGGTCACCCCAGTTATTTTCTCCCCATCCCCATGCCTCTGTCCACCTGCTCCTTCATTCTACCATTCACAAGGCCTTGTGGGCACGTCACTGGGGTGCGGGATGGAGCTTCCGTCTTCGCTACCCGGTGGCGGCCTGGGTCCCGATTTTATTGAGCAACTTAGACACTTACACTTGCAACATTTACATGGAACGCACATGTAGGGACCTGGCGGTGTGGCGCATTGGCGCTGGGGGCGGGACCCCTCATGGGGGGCCCCCTATAGGGGCCCGTTGTGGGGGCCTCGCCTGTGGTGCCGGCACCCACTGGTTAAACGCATCTAGACACTGAGGGCCCGGGGGGGGAGATGGGGGTACCCGGCAGTATTCCCATGTCCCCCCCCTCTGTTTTAAGTGCACATTAGAACAACACGCAACAACACCACATTGAGCTGGGGGAGAGAGGCTGGGGGGTCTTTCCACACCCCTGTTCGTTGGACCATCAGGGGTCGGAGCCCGGATAGAACATCACGCCGTCTGGTCGGGGTCCTGGGCTTGTGGACTGCTCTTGCCGGTGTGGGGGCCTTGGCAGTCTGCTTGTCCCCGTCCTGGTGGGCAAAGGGGTCTGTCTCCTGGGTGCAGGGGCAGGGTTCTCTATTGGGGCGTCTGTCCCTGGGCCTGGGAGTATGGAGTATAGTGTACGTATGGGGGGTATGAATGAGTGTATAGCGTCCTTTTTTCGTATGTCCTGTATTTGTAAGAATGTGTACGCATGAGAGGGAGGGTACGTATGATTGTCTCTGTCTGTCTATGTCTACCTGTCAGGTTGGGTGTTTGGCTGCTCTCTGGCCTGATGCATCTTCTTCCCTCCCCGTCACTCCCCGTCGGTGATGGTTGCTCCTGCCCGCTGGTTGATGATGGCTCTCGATGCCTGGGGCCGGGGGTCACGGTTACGTGGGGCGGGATCTGGACCCGGGAGCTGGAAGATCTGGATGTCCAGGTGCCGGCTGGGCGCGGCCTAGGGAGGGCGTACATCCGCTGTGGCTCCCTGGCGTGTGGGTGTGTGGAGGCGGGCCGGGTTGTTGGCGGTGGGTATTGGTCCGGGGTGGCGGCGGCGTGTGTTGTCCGTCGGTTGGCTGCGGATCCTCCTTGCCTGCGGCGGCGGCGGGGGGCCCTTGTCGGCTGGTCCCTGGTTGGGGCCCCGCTGGGGGGCGGGGTGCCCCTGGTCCCCGTGGCCTCCGGTTCCTGATCCGGGCCCGCCCTGGCGTAGCCGGTTACCGGCGGAGCCCGTGGGCTCGTCACTGCGATCTCTCGGGCCCCAGCATTGCGGCTGGTGGGTGTTCCCCTGGGGCTTCCATCTGTTCCCCTCTTGGCGGGTGATCGACCCTGCGCTGATCCGCCTGTGGCCTCTGTACTCTATGGGACCCTGGATGCATACATCTCTTGCCTCCTCCATGTCTGTGCCGATTCCTGTAGGACGGATTGACGGTTCCTTACACCAGCTATCAATCACTTGCGTGGGGAAACCTTATTCCGACCTGCATGCTCGCACACACATGGGTGTGGGGACATTGGTGAGGACGGACATATCTTAAGCTGAGGTTATCATCATTAGTTAGTTGTTCACAGGAGCTTACCAGAAACATTTATATTATGTTCATTAATCAATGCTTGTGTGTAGTGAATGTGTAATTCTTAGTTTATTCTACTAGATCCGAACTATTGGTTTGGTTCTGTACAGTTTGTCGTTTTTGTTTTGTATTACTGTTTCTCTGCCGTCCGGCAGAGGTGGAGGACTGGGATGTTTTCTTGTGTTCTTTGTTTGCCTCCCTGTCTTGTGTCGTCGGTTCGCACCTCTGCTGGTCCGGTTTCTTTTCTTCACCTTCTTCCTTTCTTCCTTCTTGTCTCAGTTTAATGTCCATGACGTCAGGAAATTGAACCCACAGTAATCACTAATAAAGATTTTTCATACATATACATCAAGTGGCGTACTACAGCGAAGCTGTAATACTCTGCTTGGGAAAGTAAAACTGTTGGGCTTGTACTTGGTACTCAGACACCAATTCTGAGTAGCATACTGCTAGACAGGACACGTAAAAAAAAAAAAAAAAAAAAAAAAGAAACTGTTCATTTCTCTCTAAAAAAACCTGCCTCCTGCAATTCCCGCTACGCTCCGCTCCGCCGCGGTGAAGAGCTAGGAGGAGAGCAAACTGAAACAAACAGTGCTAAGCTTCATCACAAACAGTAAAAAATTGAATCAATAAAGCCTATTTCATTAACTAAGTCTCCAGGAGTTAGACAGAGCCCAAACCAACACTGCTGCGTCCACTAAGCAAATCTTTCCAGCCCACTATATAAAAAAGCTGTGGGTGTTGTTTGCACCCGTTTACTGTACATTCTTAGGTTCTACAGATCAATTAATTAACCACACAATGCTGTTATAAGATGACTTATGCAGCTTGATAAATGGCTAACCCACATTAGCATTAAGCCACTTACATCTCTGTCCATCAGGCATCTTTGTTCTGTGATCTAGCTGCTGTTCTTGAGGAATGTAAAATAAAAATCCTGTACTCCATACAGCCAAACAGGTATTTTAAGTGAGAAAATTCCACTACTGCTCAAAAAAATTAAAAATAAATAAAATAATATATATATATGTATATATATATATATATATATATATATATATATATATATATATATATATATATAGGCCCTTTAGATGTGTTTTAGTTGCTTTTATTACACTGATAGTTTAGTTGACATCTGCTATACCGAAATTTGCATGGGTAATCCATCTCTAGAATTTATGGATTAGGCATGCAAATCCACCCTTAAGTGCAAGCCATCATGCCCACTGACCTACACAAATGTACACACAGATGAATGTGGATAGACACATGCACATAAAAAAACCTAAAAGATGCACCGAGGCTCAGGGGAACAGGATGTTCCTGGAAAGGGGAACAGAGAGCAGAGAGTTATTTTAGTCTTTAGAGCAGGCAGACAAGCAGCTTAATGCAGAAAGGGTATGTTCTGTCAGTGATTATTATGCTGTGAAAACGTTTTGATATTTACAGATCAAAACTAAATCAATGATAATTAAACTGCTTTAAACTAAAACAGGATTTTTAATGAACAAAAATGTATCTGTGAATGTTTAATATACTCGAATTAGTGTTGTGCTCATTTACATTTCTGTTTCTGTTTTCAAAAACCACAAGAGTAAAGCAGTAACTGAGTATGCTCAGTTAAAACTGAAAAGGGAATCCTAACATCCCTGAAACGTTATTACTGAAAGTTATCTCCCAATGGATGGTTTCTCAGAAAATTTGCCAGCTTTAATTTTGTTGGTGTTATTTTATATCCTAGCATTGAAGTCTTTAGGTTACAGATAAGCTAAAAATTACTCACACCTCTGGCAGATTTAGATTTAAATATTCTGGACCTAATTGAAATTTAGTCTGTTGCCATATTCCCCAGATTTAAATAACAGAGAAAAAGCATTTTGTAACTAACCCAGTCATCCTCCTAATCTGGCAGCAGTCCATTTGCTTTATTTTAGCAACATATGTGAATGGTAACAGATAGCATTTCATGAGAAAGAGTCATGAAATTACTAAATATAATTAGTCCACGTGACCTTAATAATCATATCAATTGCCAATGAAAGTAAGAAAGACAAAATAAACAAAAGAGCTGATTTAGACTTGGCACTACATCCTTGTTTCCCAACCTTTTTTGACTTGTGTACCCGAAGAGCCATTTTCGAAAACCACAAGTACCCCCTTAGTCAAATGTGATGATGATTCTCCAGAATTAGAATGTACAACTGATTATGAAATGAATCATTTTGTTAAATCTCCCTAACTTGAACATTTATTTCTCAAGCATTTAATTTGTTTTCACTTATAAAATTTTCGCTTCAAATGAAACATGACAACATATATATATATATATATATATATATATATATATATATATATTGTATATGTTGCCATGAACGTGAATAGACAATCTGAAAATAAATACTAAATATAATTAAAAAAGTAAATAAACCTCCTTTTGTTGGAACTGTTTTGAATAAATGCCCATTAAAGAGACATTTAATCAAAACACTGAAAAATAACCATATTAGTTTTACTTTGTTTTAAACATTCAGCTTATCTTTTATAAGACACCTGAGCTTTGTTATCTTTGATGAGCTCTGATAGATTCTCCTCCAGTCTCATCCAGTCTCCTCCTCTGCTGCGTTTATTAATTATTTGGGAATTTATTAGGTATAACGCAACCCAGCTGGGTTTTCTTTTACTCAGGCACATCAAATGTTGTCAAATGCCTGACACCCATCATCTGGGAAATGAAAAACAAAATGTTTTCACGTACCCCCTGTAATTTGCTCACTTACCACTAGGGGTATGTTTATCCCTGGTTGGGAATCACTGCACTACATTACGACAAAGCACCACTGTAAGCAGCCACTGCAAGACACAAGGACATCACGACATACCTACAAAATACACCTAAAAGTGATTTTTTTCTACAAAATTCGCAATTTACAGTTATTACGGTGAAAATTTTATACAGTAAACCTTGGAGTGACACTGTCAGTCAGGTCTCACAATTGTAGAAGTTCATGATAGCCTAGTAACACCCAAAGAATAGGAAAAATAGAACATTACTTACAATCATTGATGATGCACTTCGTTCATTATCGGTAAAAAAAATTTATGGATCTTCAGACCCATCTTTCTGGTAGACTATTAAATATTTTCTTTGTAGTCCTCTGGTGTGAAAGGCTCTTCTCTCACCAGACATTGAATTATTTTCTCTACTAGCATTGTTGTAGAAATTCACAGGGCAGCAAGCAGTTGTTCATTTCATTCCAAATTACATGGAATCCTCTGAAACATCCTTTTACTGTATGTCTTTGGCTTGTTTTCCCTTTGTTACACAAGGGGCGACCATGGCTCAGGAGCTGGGACTTTGTCTTGTAATCGGAAGGTGGCGCCAGTGTCCGGCAACCTCACTTCTGTCAGTGTGCCTCAGGGCAGCTTTGACTACAACGTAGCTGGCCATCATCAGTGTGTGAATGTTTGCATGAATGACTCAATTTTGTGTAAAGTACTTTGGGGTAAAGCACTATGCAAATACAGGTCTTTTACCATTTACAAGTATAAAACATTTTCATGCATTAACCTAACTCAAACTTCAGCATTAAAATCTCATTACAGATAACACATTTGGGTTTATGGAAGTTTTTATCTTTTATGGGTGCTGTGTCATGACACTGCATGTAATAAATGTAAAAGGATTATATTTAAAATCCATGAAATAATCAATGGATATTTTTTTATTAACAAAACAGTAATCAAACTATTTTTTATGTGTCTTAAGTAATGGGCTACAGGGCTTTGAGGTCTGAGGGCCTCATTGCCATCCCCCTAACGTTTAGCTCTCTCCACATATCTCCATTAGATTTAAGTCAGGAATGTAGCTGGGCAACTCCAAAATGTTAATATCATATCCATTCAGAAGAAACACAATGTTGAAATTAAAAGATTATTTTAACGTAAATCTGCCAGGAGTAAAAATGGTACTGGGAGAAAATAGAGGTCAGTGATAATGGAGTTGAGGAATGCACTGGCACACTGTTACTGTAAAACAGGAAATCTAACTCTGATTTAGGCTACGTCCACACTAAGCCGATAAGGTTATACGGGGAGTTAGACGTCTAATGTTATCCACTCAACACGAGCATTTACGCCCCGTTTAAGGTCCCATGATTGCGCAATCCCATACCGACCTGTGCAAATACTGGGCATGCGCGAAAAGACGCTCGAAAAACGCGTATAATCTACGTGGCGCCAGCGCCTACATTATATATACAAGAAGCTCTACAACATATCTGCTTGTCCTGTTAACCAAAGAGAACAATAGCTGCTCAGAAGAAGAGAGAGTTTTTGGTGTGGACAGGCAACGAGATCGATTTATTACTCTTTGCTGCTGTCTTTGTCTGTAGTGTCGTATTGTTATTGATGCAGCATTCATTGACGGCACTTCCTTTCATTATCCGGGGAAGCTGTCCACACTAGCTCGTTTTGCCCTTGAATTAAGATTTACACGGCTCTCTTACCTGGCTAATAGTTATCCGGCCACAGACCTTAAACGACGCCGGGTTAGTGTGGACGATAGGGGGATGTAGACTAAATAATTATACGTTTAAGGCATTATCCGGCTTAGTGTGGACATGGCCTTAGACTTTCTTGATCTAAATATTTTTAAAATTATATTCCAGTGGCTGGACAGCTGAGGGTTAATCTTCTGTTCTATAAGATATTTACAGGTGAAACTCGAAAAAGTGAGAATATCATGCAAATGTTCATTTATTTCAGTAATACAACTTGTATTACAATTGCTATTGCTAAGAAACTTCACACACCAGCCAGAGCCCTAAGGTCCAGCTCGCAGCTGTATTTAGTGGTGCCGAGAACCAAATGCAATCTTCCTTTTATTATTAGATCTGTTAAATCCTTGGTTTCTTTTAAAACTTTATTAAAAACACACTTTTAAGATTTGGCTTTTAATCAGATCTAACTTTGGAAACTTTCTTATAAGTATTTCTTTGAATTTTATTGGTTTTCTTTCGTCTGTTCTTTTAATTCGCATTCATTTTATTGGTAATTTTTCTTCATATTGTGTTTTTTTATGAAGCACTTTTGGCAGTGTCAGTGTTGGAAATTGTGCTATATAAATAAACTTGATTTTTGGGTGGACCCAAACGGAGGATGGGAGGACCCAAACGGCGTTCCATGGTGGCGGAGTGGTGCGGCAGCTGGGCAGGTCCTCCTGCCTCTGTTCCGAGTACATCTTGGAAACCACTTAATCTACCTTGTAAACTACATGATGTTCAAAACGACTTAAGCGTGAGAGAATATCGCTTTTCTCTCTAGGAAATGTTGGTTCTCAGGATTTTCTGCATGTATTACGTGTGGCACTGTGCGTGTTTGTACTCATGACAACCCAAATGTTTGGAAGCTGGATGACCGCATAGCTGTAGGTTTGCTGGAGGAGCCCACAGGGGAGCTCAGCAACAAGCCGCTGAGCTCTTGGAGTCAGTTTGTTGTCTACAACCATGTGCTAAATGAAGGGTAAACGGTTGCTCCTTGTACAAAACGAAGAAAAAGGATGGGCTCAGCCCGGGAGCTGTCAACGAAGTGGAGCGGCGAGACACTATTATGTGTAATTTATGCGTAATTTTGCATCTGTGTGGAGATGTGCATTTAAACCCGGGACCGGTGACATCTCCTGGGGACTTGTAAGAGCGTTACCACAAACGCTTCCTTATCTGCACATCTTTTAGGGATGCAAGGAAAAGTTCCAACAAACCATTTACCTACAAAAAAGACACACCCCATCACTGCTGTGACCCTTAAACAACAAAGTACAAAACTCTTTGAGACTGTAAACCATTGTGGCATCCGGACACAACACCCAAAGAGTTTTTTTCTGGGGACATCTGAATATACGAAGCATTGTGTCAAAAACTGAACAGATTGAACACTTATTAATAGACTGTGATCTCTTTTTTTGTTGTTCCTTCTTATAAAGTCTATAGACGAGATAGGGAAAAGGGAAAGGGGGGCGGAGTTTTGATCTATGTTAAGGAGACTCGTCAAAGCCAAGAAATTGACCTTAAGAGCAATTCACTGGAATGTGTGGAGATCAAAATTACTCTTTCTCCCCAAATGTCTTTTATGATTTTTACCATTTACCGACCACAAACTGCTACAAATGTGTTTTAAAATGTTTGAAGGAAAGGAAGTATTGCTAATGGGTGATTTTTAATTTAAACAGGTAAGGTAAGACACATAGAAAGAAATTAAAGGAACTTGCTCATAAATTTCAAATACATCAAATAGTTGAGAACCCACACAGATTTCTAAAACTTTGCAAACACTAATAGACCTGATCTTCATAAATAAAGCAGAGAGAATTGTGCAGAAGTACAATCTGCTAACAGGATTGTCTGATCATAATCTTACTAACAAAGTGCGCTTTAAAAATCAACATAAACTAATAAAAGTTCACGTTTTTCCAAAAGAAAGATCTATCCTTGCTGAAAAATGACATAAAGCTAACAAATTGGAATAAAATAACAAAAAACAAAGGATTTGAGCAAATGTGCAATGATAAAAGATCAACTTTAAAAAGTGTTCTATTAAAATTTGCACAAAAAAGGAAACAAACAAAAAGGCAGACTTTACCATGGTTTAATGAAGAATTAAGGACATTGATGAAAAGATGGGATGCGGCATCTAAAAATTTTGTTAGATCTGGATTAACGACAGATAATCAAATATATAAAAAGTAAAGTCACGGGTGAGCTCAGAAGATCAAAATCAAGATTCTTCTTAATCTTAAAGATACAAAAGGAAATAATGAAGCACTATGGAAAACTATGGACAATACTTAGAAAAGAGAAAAGTATCTGTTGTGATGCACAGCTTAAAATTGAGGGTGTTGTCATGAATAATAGTTTTGATGATGTTATAAAATTGAATGACCACTTGATTAATTCAGTTGGTAAGTAAGTACAACCTATATCATCAGCTATTCCTCCTGAGCTTTCTCATTGTGATAAGTCTTTTTAAATGACTGAACCCTGTAAATAGTAATGAACTTGAAAAAGTAATTACAAAATTGAACAATAGTAAGGTTAAAGATGAACAGGGGAAGGACAGTTTATATTTAAAACAACATCAGACACTCCTAGCTCCAGTCCAAACTAAAAACAAAAATCAGTCAATGTTAGAAGATATTTCCCCGGATTCATTGGAAATTGCCATGGTCACGCCTGTGTACAAATCAGGGGATAAGCAAGATATCAGTAACTGCCGGTCAATAAGTATACTTCCTGCTATCTTCAAGGTCTATGAGAAGGTGGTAGCTAAGCAGCTCATGCAAGACCTTGATGAAAATGCTATATTAAATCCCCTACAGTTTGGTTTCACGAGAAATTACAATTGAAACTGCTTGCTGCTACTTCCTTGACAAATTAAATCTAGTTTGGACCAAGGGGGTCTAGTAGGTACTTTCTTCCTTGATTTATGGAAGGCTTTTGACACATTATTTGACACCATGTTATTCTGCTCTGAAAATTAGAAGAATATGAACCTCTCAACATACAATACATTAGCTTGCATATTACCTTAGTGGCAGAAAGCAGGGTGTGAGAGTAATTAACAGCATCACCTCCTTTAAAGACTGCAAAATAGGAGTGCCACAGGGTTCAAACTTTGGGCCAATGCTTTTTAGTATATACATTAATGACCTTCCATCTGTATGCACTGTAAAGTTCATTATGTATGCTGATGACACTATTTTATTTACTCATGGAAAAAATGCAGCTGAGGTGGCCAAAGGATTGACATCTGAGATGGGGAAAGTTTCTGCTTGGCTCCAAAGATCTTGTTTGAGCTTAAATGTGGATAAAAATGTTCTGATGTACCTTACAAACCATTGGAAATTAACAACTTACCCTGACATTTTTATTGATGAAAACAAAATTAAAACAGTTCATGAGTTTACCTATTTAGGGGTTACTTTGGACTACACCATAATGTTTAACATGTAAAAAAGATGTCAATCCATTAAATTTATACTCACTGACCACTGTACTCCATGGCAAGCTGATCACGTGGGCAAGACAGTCGTGAATCCTGTCCGTTTACTATGCAAACTTTGAGGTAAAATCCATGTTAAAAAAACCACGACAGTACCACCACTGTCTTACTCTTGCATGTATGATTTTTTTTAAACTTTGATAATGTAATTTTATATACTAACCATTAAAAAAAAATTATGGAGCTGCTTCTCCTTTAAAAAGTTTTGTCTCATTGATCTCAGAAAAAAAACACTTGTGTTACACGCTCTTCTTCTAGAGGACATTGTTGTATTCCACAATGCAAAACTGGCCTCACTCAAATGTCTTTCTCACATATAGCTACAAAATTGTGGAATACTTTACTAACAGATGTTCTGGCTGTACAGGATTCCTGATGTTTGCACGCCTGACGAAGAAGTCAGTTCGGGGTGCTTTCCCCTGGGGGATCTCTGGGTTTCCACTATTGGCGCACTGGTTTGGGTTGAGTGGACCCTTTTACCTGTGGCCTTCTACACGGTCGCCTATTGGTTCGGGCTGACTGTATCTGGGTGTTATTGCCCCGGGGACCTGCAGGGTGGTAGCCATTGGTAGCTGGTACAAGACACTCCCCTTGTAAAGTACAAATGTATAGATTTATGAATGTCCGTGTGTGTGTATGTGTATATGCGTCAATATGTATATAAGTGTGTATGTGTGTAGGTATGTATTTAAATATATATATGTATGTGTATGTACATTTTAAAATATTGTTTTATCCCGTAGGCTGTCATTAACCTGCCCAGGGACTGCAGGTGGAAATTAGCATTCATGCTATAACCTGGCACCATGCATCTTTCTTAACTTGTTTTTTTGCATCAATGCAGCAAGACATGGATGCTTTCAGCCTGTGGCACTGCTGAGGTGTTATAGAATGCCAGGATACTTCAATAGTCGTCATCTCTTCTGCATTGTTTGGTTTTATGTCTCATCTTTCTCTTGGCAATGCTTCATTGATTCTCTATGGGGTTTGGGTTAGGTGAGTTTGTTGGCCAATCAACCACAGTAATCCCAAAGTCACTGAACCAGGTTCTGGTACTTTCTGCAGTGTGGGCAGGTCCTGCTGGAAAATGAAGTCAGTATCTCCATAAAGCTCATCTGTGGAAGGAAGCATGACATGCTCCAAAATGTCCTAGTAGATGGATGCAATGTCTGTGGACTTAATAAAGCCCAGTGGACCACCACCAGCAGATGACATACCTCCCAAAATCAACAAAGACTGTAGAAACTTCACACTGGACGTTAAGCATTTTAGATTGCGTGCTTCTCCATTCCTCCTCCAGACTCTGGGACCTATGTTTCCAAATGAGATGCAGAATTTGCAGGGTTTTTTTCTTCAGCCCAGGAAAGACAATTCTGACATTGTTTGTTGTTCAGGAGGTGCTTGACAAGAGGAATATGACATTTGAAGCCCATGTCCAGGACCCAACTGTGTCTGGTAGCGCTTGATGCGCTAACTCCAGCCTCAGTCTACACCTTTTAAAGGTTCCCAACAACTTTGAATGGCCTTTCCATGACCATCTTCTTCAGGCTGTGGTTCTCCCTGCTTGTGCACCTTTTTCTTCCACACTTTTCCTTTCCACATATCTTTAAATTAAAGCTGAAGTCCAGAGAATATATTTCTATATCAAAATTTTATAAATTTTAAAAATGATAGTGGTGTTTGATACTATGATAAAAGGCTAGTGCTCCACAACATTTGTTATTCTTCCTAAGTCCAGCCTTCCTCCTATAGACCTGTATTCATTTTACACTGACTGCCAATTTTTTTTAGCCAATTGAATTAGAGTTTTGGCCTTGTTGGCTGTCATTTAACTTTCATGCGCATCACACAAACCTGTGATGATGGGGCCATGCACAAAGGCTACTCCAGTTTACAGTCACCATATTTGAAAAGGGCATCAGTCATGGAGAACTTGCTAACATCTGAAATTTCGCCAACAAAATACAGTCCGGTGTTGCTTGATGCCGCTTGCTGCTTTCCTCTTTGACCCGCTGTGACACCACAAGTGATGCAAGTGCACAATTGCTGATGTGGTGCTAATAGGAGTGGGAGGGAGGGGTAGGAGGGATGTTTTGGGAGGGGCCTTGATGGTGGAATCCAAATAATCTCTCTCTCCCTCAAATACTCCAGACAGCAGCTTTAATATGCTTTGATAAAACACTGTCTTCCTTTGCAATTTTAAGGCTTTCTCTCCTTATGGAAGGTGTCAACAATGGTTTTCTTCACAACTGTCGGGTCTGTTATCCTTCCCCATGACTGTGATTCCTACTGAGCCCTACTGAAGGCATTTTCATAAGACACACCATGCCAGCAGATTAGGGTAAGATTGCTGGCATGGTGTGCCGAATGAAGGTTGCAATGTGGGAATATTGCGGTGTGTTCCAGAAAGCTTGATAGTAATAATTATTACAATATTCCTACAACGCTGGTCTTATGAATGAAGATCACACCTTGTCGCAACAGAGGGTGATGTCATGATGATGTGTGAAATGTGCGCTGAGCAAGACTGTGTAACATGCAAATGAACATTTTCATTTAGCATCTGTAAAATGTATGGCAACTGGAGAGATGATAGGTGAGGACAGTTAACAGGGACTGTGAAAAACCACCACATTTTGGAGCAGCTTACAAAAAGAGTTTAAGAGCTGGGCTTCAATCGGGATAAAAAACAAGTTCAGTATTTTTTCTGGTTACCACTAGGGATGGGTATCGTTTAGGTTTTATCCAATACCGGTACTTTTGAAACAGTGCCGGTGCTTAAAATGGTGCTTCAAGAATGGAAAACATACATACTTCATTCAAAAACCCTCTTATTTAGTTATTTTTAGTAGGGCTGTCAAACAATAAAAAAATGTGATCGGGTAGCTGTGACTTAATCACCATTCCTAAATATGAACAAAAAAACCTGCAGTTTTCAGTATAAATAAAAGGAAAAATCTAGATACAATTGCTCTTTTAAAAAAATGAATATAGGAGAAATCAATATCAAATGGAGGTAGAACTAACCAAAATATATGAATGAACCTAATATTTGGATATCAGCAGACTGTATTAAATATCAGATAAATCAAATGTAATATAGATTAATCTAAGATCATGATTGAACATTTTACAAAAGTAAAAACTCAGCAAATTCTCCAGTTCATCACAACAGGAAATATTGTGAAGATGTACACAGCTACTTTCGCTAATAGTTAGCACTAATTTAAGTCCGAAAACATCACTTTAACTCAATAATTTTGTATTTTTAATGCAGTGGTATCTCACCTTGAAATGTACTGAAGCTATACATTGAGCCAACATGCATAAATCAACTTAAATTTGGAGCATTTAAACTCTGCGCCGCACAAACCAGAGCTGATATCCGAAGCGGACGGATCATTCTCACATACAACTTATGAACTTATATCAACACAAAGCCAATATGCCGATGATAATATACTCACGTCATTTAGGATCACAAACACATGCTGCTGCACAACAGTCCGTAGTTTGGCTGGTTAGGAAGGAGAGCTGATGTGTTTCGGGCTGAATTATAAACAGTACACTGTTCTGGGAATGCGTTTTTCATTGCGTCAAAAAAAGGGTGCAGGGGGGGGTTAATTCTAGGAATTAATCGATCTGCCTTGGTTCGATCATTTCGACAGCCCTAACGTTTAGCAGTTTTTTGCTCAAAGATAGCCATGTTTACCTTTTCTGGTAATACAGGGAATCACTCTTGGCTGATGGCACGCCCAGAATCTACAGTGTTTGACATCTCCGGGAAAACAAAAAACGAAATATAGCACCGAAATGTGCGCAGCTTTTCGGTCTGGTTACTACCGTTTATGTCAGAACCGGTGCCATGATAGCCCCAGACATCCCTAGTTACCACTTGTTCTTCCATCTCAGGCTCTATACGCAGCCCTGCACATCCACCATCCGGACACCACCCCCATGCCCCCCTTTTTTCCCACCATGACCTAATCTTTTGTTAAAAGTACCAGGTCGCAGCCAATTACAACCATAGGCTGAGCACTTAAGAATGACTAAAAGGCCCACTAATCCAGGCGTTAATGGTGGTACTGATGGTGGAATTGTCTTTTGAAACAGCCTTAAGAAACTGTTTAAAATCTCATCAACGCTTTGTAGGTTTTTTTGATTAATTTGTTGATTAGAGTGTGACACTTTATGCATAAAATGTTGAACTTGTTCCATAGTATTCAATTTTGTGAGACTTTAAAGTTGAGTTTTTATAAAATGTAATACATAATAATCAAAATTATAACAAATAAAGGCTTAAAACATCTCACTTTCCATGTAATCAGTCTATATCATATATTTGTTTCGCTTTTTAAGTAGAATTACTGAAATAATTGGACTTTAGCATGATATTTTAGTGTATCAAGCTTCCCCTGTATATGACCTTTGAGGATTTCATTCTGCTTAAGCTTTAATTCAAAATCTGTTTCCTAAAATATCTTTGGCTGCACACTTTGCTAACTCAGAGTGCATGTATGCAATTGTGTGAGGCTGTAATGTGTGTATATCCTACTTTAAAGTGCTGGCTGTCATAGAGGCCTCCCTTGGCACTGCACAGTCACATCTAAAAATACCCTCCCTCCAAATTAACACCATGCCTCTGAGCACAGGTGTCATGGCCTCAAACTTCCTGTCTGTGCATTTGTGTGAGTTAACTTATAAATTTATCTATTATTATTTTGAATGTTTTTGCTCAAAAAGACAGGCTGTCATCATGAAACTTACTTAAACCAGCGCTTTTTGTATTTGTTGCTTAATGAGTGCGTCTATGACTAACATGCGGCACAATCCATAACTGGCCTCTGACCTGGGCTTCCTCCGCTCTGCATCCTCCCACTAGCTGCCCGCTTTTGATGTGAAGGGGGCCATGACATTATAACATTGGACACACAATAGCTGCTGTGTGCTGCGACTGCGTCACCAATGTCCCCAGTAGTTGTCAGGGAGCAGGAGGCTCCATGTATGGGATCCCGTCTGGTAGCAGTGAGTCTTCGTTTGATATTAGGAAGTAGCATTTGATCCATTATGTGCAATATTTTCAGAGTCATAGTAGGGGTTGAATGTTGCAGATGCAGATATGTAGTGGAGGGATGCTTTTAAATGCAAACATTGGAAACTCTGTCTCTAGAATCAACTTTGTCAACAACAAGGAATAGATCTGTTGATCCTACACCAGTCAGACATAGTCTGGAATGCACTTCTCATTTTCCAGATCTGGATTAGTCTGGAAATTTTTTATTGAATTTCCTTCTTATGTTTTCTTTTAGGATAGCTCTTACTATATGAATTGCTTTTTACATCTATATTAAATTGGCCTTCCTCATCTTCTATTTGCCACATCACACTTTTCACTTACTTGATTCTTGCTCATTAAAAAAAATAAAATCAAGCAGGAGCCATTTTCCAACCATTTTGGTCTAAAGACCACTTTAAATTGAAGTTAAACTGGACCAGTGTTCTGAAAACTGGGTCTTCACTGCCAAGCAAATCACTAAAAACCTATTTTTTGCAATTGATAAATGTGCCAAAGTTAACAAACTGATTTAAATAATCTGCATCAAGTCTCACTTTCTTATTCCTTATTTTACAAGTCAAAGAGTTATAAATTTTGAAGCAGAACTGATCTAGGTTGGTCCAAATCTCAAAAATCAAGCCAGTTTTAGCACTTTGATGTTTCATTACTTGTGGAATCTGCAATTAAATTACACATGACTACTTTTCAATGACATACAAAGTTAATATGTTGTAAACGGGGGTTCCATGGCTGGGGACTACAGACCACAGTCTTATTCTTAACGATAGACAGAAAACTCGGAAAGCTGTTATTAAATAGTTGGAAATTCTACTTCAGTTTGTTTCAGGTAACATTAGGCATAATATTAGAATTGTACTTTTAGGTCCCATTCTAATCACCGTATTTATAGCCTCCTTAAGCTCATTCATCTATGATCCTGAGATAAATGACAACAATGCAACAAGCAACCTCTGGTGACCTCACTCTTCCTTAATACTTCAGAATGTTTCTCTTCTTTAGAGAATGGGGATCCCCTCTTTGTATATCTGCTACAGCTTGTTTGCACTATCTTATGTTTAATTGAAAATATTCAGCACGAAAAGTGATGGCTACTCTCTGGAAATTGAAGAGGTGATTCTGAAAGGTCACATGGAAAGGGAATAATCAGAATGACAAGGTCTTTGATTTTCATTCCTTACAGTGTTTTTGGAAACTTTGCAGAAAAAGATAACTTGAATGTTTTACTTGAAAGCTCTTAGCGTCATCAGCCTTAAATGTGATGCAAAATTAGTGTTTAAACATTGTATTTAGTTCAACAGCATTTAGAGATTGATCCTGTACTAGAGGGAATGTTATAATTTTTGTTGTGAGTAAAAATCTGTTTCCCCACCATCTTTTTCAAAAGGTAATAATGATACTTTTACTTACCCTAGATATCTAGATGCAGTAGCAAATGTTTTTGCTCTGCAGGTTTGCTTTAGTCATCCTCCACGTTCAGCATTGGCTCAACTAAGTGTACGGTTGGCAAATCACAGCCTCTATGTTTGTAGAGAGACATCGGGCGACGTAGTACAATTTTTTCAGAGCTATTTTATTTTATTTATGATGACGGCAGAGTAGAACAACATAGATGGTGGCGGCTCAGGAACGGCATTCGTTTGAAAGGCTTTAACATCGAATTTTGATGATAAAGACTTGTGCTTGAGCAGAAACAGGCACTTAAGACCTTTGTTTTGAAAAAGGATGTATCTGCTGCTTTGCCAATTATATATGGCAGACTGTCAAGTTGATTGACTTACGTCGCTATGATCATGTCACGGGTTTGTTTCTCTGATTGGTCCTAGCACTGTCCAATTACGTGTACACTTGGACATATATACATATATATTATAGGTTGCCAGGTTAATATTCATTTGTAGCTCATTATCATAAATTTTTATCGCTATTATATCTAATCAAACTGAACAGAGAATCCACATGGTACCGTCATACATCGAGTAGATGAATATGCTACATGCATTAGGAATGTCCCGATCCGATTACGGGATTGGAAATTGGCTACATGCCAATACATATTTTCCCTACAAAGTTTTACGTTCTATATGGGTGAGGTTAGCGGCTATCTCTAGTCTCAGGAGGTAATACTAATTCATTAGTAGTTATCTTTTCTTCACTTTAAATAATATTAATAACAAAAAAGCTAAACAGAGAACCACTTATTAAAGTGAAATTAAACAGTTGCACTTAGAATTAGGGCCTGACTGATATGGATCGTTGTGGTCTGATACCGATATAAAACAGTAACAAAGACCAATAGCCAATATAATGGCCGATAAATTCCCCTCCAGTAAAAAAAAAAAAAAAAAAAAACTACCTTAAGATTAAAAACTGCATTATCTGCCCATTTTGATGCTCACACATCTCTCCCTGGTATATTCTGCACACATTTCAGAATATTCTTAATTATTCAAACATCTTTAGGTATTCTGCTCTGTTGCACATTACAACCTGGGTGTGCCGCTTTATCTGTTTTGTTTTTTTACTTAATAACTGCACAGTACTCTGTTTTTGCTACTTTATTCATAATGTACTTTTTTTCTGGACTCTTTGACTTTGAAATATGGAAATCTATGGCAGTAAAATGGAAAGTAGGACTGGTAGTTGGTGGCTTTTTTTCACATCTTTCCTTCCAGTGGATCAACTACAGTAATAAAACTGGGTGTGTTATGGATGAAACAGGTTGGATTGTTTAGGATTCTGTGACAGGTTTTCTACAGTTATATTCAGTTTTAAAGATCACAATATATAGTATTACTCATTGTATCGCGATATACTGCAATATATCGTATTGTTCTCTCCATATCGTGATACATATCGTATCGCTAGATTCTTGCCAATACACATCCCTATATGCAAGTATCAAATAATGATCTGGACACATAACTCTTATACACTGATCAGGCATAACATTAGGAACAATGACAGGTAATGGAAATAACAATGATTATATTTTCATTATGGTAGCTATTGGTGTGTCAGATTTACAAGACAGTGAGATGATTTTAAAAATGGGAGAGCAGAAGGAGTGAGTCTAAGTGAATTTGTCAAAGCTCAGATTATGATGCCAAGAAAACTGGGTCAAAATATCTCCTAAATGAAAACTCTTGCGCCGTGCCCAGTGTTTCCTTTGGTCAGTAGAAAGGCTTTACATTATCAGGAAAATATTTTATTGTGATACTATTGCTGAAAATGGCGATAAAAAACAAATTATGATTAACCAGCTTTTTCCCACACACTTTTCTGTCTTTATTATCACATAGTGTTCACTATGATAATGTACAAATTGATATTTCAGTGACAACTGTGATTTCATTTACTATTCTCTTCGATGTTTATCAGAAACCCATGAATGAATGATCAATGAAGAATCCATGGTGAACTGGCAACAAGGTTATGACCCAATAATGATCTTGTTGAATGAAGGCGGGCCTGTGTAATCCGATCCAATGAGCTAAGGCAGGTTCTAATAGAAAGATGTCATGGTACACAGTGCATTGCAATTTGTAGTGTATGGGGCTGCAGCCACAGATAACTCAGGGTGGAAATAATATTTCCTCATGCCTGTTGCCTCTTTCAGCCAGATAGTTCACCATGTTTCGAAGAAAAACAACAACCCACAAACAAATTCAGCATAGTTTTGCAGTGGAAAGCAACAAGTTTAATATGTTGACTTGGTCTTCAGAGCCCCAGATCTCAATCCAATCAAGCATCTGTAGGTTGTGCTGGACAAACATGTCTGAACCATCAAGGCCTAAAGTCGCAACTTGGAATTATCACAGGATTTGCTGCTAATTTCTTTATTGGTGCCAGATACCAGGAAACACCTTGTTGAGTCTAGTGAAGTTTGTGCTTTCAGTGGTCGGGGTTGTCTTTGCACCAAAAAGGGAGCCAAGGTACTATAAGGCAGGTGGTGATAATGTTATTGCCGATCAGTATGTGACTTGACCACAGGTTTGTTTGGTATGAACAGTACCTGGAGGTTTGAACTTCTTGACAGCTGTATGAAGAGGTCTTTGTGATATTTCGGCAAGGTCTCTTGTTGACACAAGAGTTGTCGATAAAGGTCAGTACTGAAATAAAATTGATCTTTTTGTCACACATTTAAAGAACAGTATACATTCCACCACTTGTATTTGTATTCATACAAACTTGTTTCTCTGTGCAGCCCCCCTAATTTTGACAGGCACTAATAACTTTACTGGGGGGAGTCCAGTTTCAAAATTATTAGGATTAGATAAAAGCACTTAATCTGAGTATGGAGCTATGAGTGTGAATTTATTGTTTGATGAAGTCCACATTCTGATCCAAGTTTGTGTTGGAATGCCTATGCGTATCAATGTCTATCTCTGCATGGGTGTGTGTTATTCATGTAGGCCATCTAACTGGCACAAAGCGGGCAGTGTGTGCCCCCTCGGGTGCTGAAATGTACACTTTGGACAACAGGCGGCTTCAGTCCTTCTCAATAGGAGCTGTCCTTCTTATTGTACCTCACACACAATGAGCTTTTCTTTCTCTGTCTGTCTTTCTCTCTGGGTCATTCTCTCTTTATGACCATATACAGACAGTGTTTTTGCTGAAAGATCCAACAAATCTAATTCTGACTGAAGCTGTGCTGTCTATCATTCCCCCCACATGCTGCATCACCAATTGAATGTATCAGAAAGCACGCTCTCGTTTCATTATGCTTTTGGGTCCAGATGAGTTTAGTCATGCAGTGATTAACACAAGTCATTGTAGAAGAGGAACTATCTGTACTGGGACTCCCCTCTGAATGTTTTGGAGAATCTGTGCATGCGAGTAAAGAGGCGGAGATGCTGCTAAGGGGTGATGGGTGTTCCCCTGCTCTTTCTGCTCACATGATCTTGCAGGGACAACAAGATAATATGACTTCCACATGACCTCCTCAACATAACTGAGGAAGTCTTCTTGGTGATTAACGCCTGTAATACAGCGAATGTAAAGAAGTTTACTTTGGAGATGGTACTTTCTTTTTTTGGTCAATATTTGCACAAATATTTTTTGTTTTTTATCCTCTCCTGACTATACAAAATGAAAATAATATAAAAAATTACTTGCTGGTATGAAATGTAACATGTTTCATAACTGTTAAATACTGTTCTCCCCACAGTAGGGAGAAAAAAATATTTGATACACTGCTGATTTTTGAAGTTTTCCCACTTACAAAGCATGAGGTCTATAATTTATATCAAAGATACCTTTCAACAGTGAGGGCAAGGAAACTAAAAAATATGCAGATAATCACAGTGGATGATTTTTAAACATTTAATTTCCATTTTATTGCATGACATACGTATATGATCACCTATTAACCAGCAAAAATTTAGGCTCCCACAGACCTGTTAGTTCTTCTTTAAGAAGCCCTCCTGTGGGAGCACGGTTGTGCAGCTGGTAGCACAGCTCACCTCACAGCTAGAAGTTCCTGGGTTTGATTCCTGCAGGGGCCACTGTGGGTGCTGAGGAAGGGTTTGTTCCTCCACCCTGAGTGGGTGAAAGGAGCTTTCTGTGTGGAGTTTGCATGTTCTCTTCGTGTTCCCTTGAGCAGCTAATGTGAGCTACTCCCACAAAACCATGCACCAGTTCTGGGCTCTATACTGCCTCCTCTTGGCTGACCAGGGAGCCTGAGGGCACCTGAGATCTGGCTTCCACGCACTACGTTCGGCCGGGGAAACCCCGCCCCCTCGGATGGAAAGAAGGGCCTGCTCACTTCCTGAAGCAGGAAGGAGGCTTGAGGTTCAGTGCGGGGCCCTCCTGCGGTTGGAAGACGGAGAGCAATGCCCGGGACTGGAATTAGGTAGGAACACAAATCGATATAAAAAAGCCCTCTTGTTCTCCAATTATTACCTATATTCCCCCACGATATATATAATATAAAAGTAAATAAATGAAAAAATATACATAAGAAATATATGTATATTTTTTCTAATCACTCAAGCTTTCAGCCTGCAATAAACCTTGATAGTGGTTAGGGCTGGTAAATTCACTGACTTGAAAAAGGTTAGGATTTTAGTTTGTTATTTGCTGATCCTGAAATCAGTTGATTCCAGGGTTTTTTGGCCAGTTTCCAGGCTCATCTCTGGGGATACAGCCTGTTTGAATCAACATCCAGTTGCTTGAAGCTTGAAGAAAGTTGGCTAGGGGTTGTATGTCTAGATAAATATTTTTGTGGTTCTACTTTTGTTTAGTTATAATCCAGGGTGAAAGTACTTATTTAAATGTTGCAAAATACTCAATTAAAGGGTTTCCACTGCAGGGATTTCTTTTCACCTATGGATAGTGGAGGAGATAAACCATCAGTATGTTATTTGTGGACCCTCACATAAAGATAGGAGATTAGAATAGCATGAGGTATATTAGCTGGAAACCATATAATAGTGTATGTATTTGGTTTTAAACAGTCTGTCCATCGTATAGCATCATTACCAATTAGCATTTTGTACTTTATCTAAGATAAGATGAGACAGTTCAAACTTTGGCTGACACTCTAGAATCTGTGAAGCTATTGCAAACTTTTTAATCTACCACCTAAAATTAAATGCCCTATTAATTCTATTAAATTTTATTCAGAAATACTTCATTAATCCGAAAGGAAATAAGTGTTGTTTTAGCACATAATAATTAATTATTCAAGGAGGTGTCGTAGATCAATATGGCTGTGGGCAGGCAGGATTTCTTGTAGCAGTCTAAGTTACAGCGAAACTGAAGAAGCCTCCGACTTTCTCTCTCTTTATCTCCAACACAGATCCATCTACCTCTCGGGCTGGACTGTGGTGCTTTAACGTCGGCTCGCCCTCCCCTGCCCCCTCGGCCCCCAGCGATGGCCTCACGCATCGGGCTGCGAATGCAGGTAAATCACAGCCTTCATTCATGCTTCATTCATGCTTTCAGAAAGTCCTCAGCATTTAGTTGCCTTCATAGTCCTACATCTAGTTAAGAAATTATTATTAGCAATTTTATTATTTTTGCTGAACATTAGCTAGACTCCTTTGCAAGAATATTGATATCTGTTATACTTTTCCCATTTTGTCATGTTACAATTGCTATCTTTAGTTTATTTGTCGGGAGTTTTATGTGACAGACCAAACTAAAGTTATGCTTAATTTTTAAGTAGTTTTTAGTGCATTTAGTGTGTAATATCACAATATTAGTGTATATTGATACAGAAATTTGAATGGAAACAAATTGATGATAGTAATTTTTGAGATAAAATTAAAAATATAACTAACTCACTTTCTTCGCTCCAGTGGATTAAATAGATCTAGTAATAAAACTGAATGTTTTAAGCATGAAGCAGGTTGGAGTTTTTGGAATGCTGTGACACTTGTTCTACAGTTAAATTTAATTTGAAAAATTACAGTATATAGTCCTACTCATGGTATTGCAATATATCGCAATTGTATCGTGATACGCATTATATCGCCAGATTCTTGCCAATGCACATCCCTAGTATTTTGAACTATAAAAAGTGTGGTATCCATCTGTATTCAGCCTCCAGAATCTGTATTTTTGCTGCATTTACTGTTGAATTTTGGTGAATGTCTCCACAAGCTTTTCACACATAGATATCTCAATGTTTGCCCAATCTTCAATGTAAAAAACATGACCATCCAATAAGAAGCATTTTGAAGCCCCTAAGAGGTAATTTTTTTTTAATTGTCAAGTAGCTGCATCAATCTTTATCAATCTAGCCTAATCAACTCCTATGTGCCTGCTGACAAAAACACTTCCTGCAGCATGACTCTGTTACGGCCAAGTTGCATTGCAGGTGATGCCCTTTTTTGGTTTTGTATAATTCAGAGCATTTCACAAAGTTTATACAGTAAAATTTAAATCTAATCTGACTAGAGCATCTTCTTGCTTACATTCTTGCTGATAGGTTACATGGCTTTTGGCTAACCTCAACTGGAACATCCCTTTTTTTAAGAGGTCTTTCTTCTGGCCACTCCTCCAGATTTCTCTACAGAACACACCATCATTGTTCTCTTAACAGAATATTTAATCTGAGCCTTATCTTACAAAGTTGCAGTATTACAGTATTTATTGAATAATACAAGGTGGAATCTATCTGTTAGTTAGATGACTTCTAAGGCAATTGGTTGCATCACATTTCATTTAGGGGTATCAAAATAAGAGGCGTAATTATAAATGTGACACAATATTTCAGATGTTTTTAATTGTAAAACAATTTGAAAACCATGTATCTTCTGTTCTTCCAATCCAGTGTGCTCCTTTGTATTTATCTGTCACTGAAAATACCCACGAAATATATCTGTTACAAAATGAGTAAGATTTTGGTTTAAAAAAGTTTAAATATTTTCAAAAGACATTGAATATTACACATCAGTTTTCTATTTATTAAGATGGCTAATCTTTTTTGGTCCAAATACTTCACACTCCATTATTTTCTAATATCCTGCTGTAATTCGGTTTTCATAAACGTTCTGAGATGTTTGCATTTGTTTGCATCCAGCTGATGCGAGACCAGCTGCAGCAGGAGGAGCAGCGTGAGCGGCAGCAGCAGCAGAATGCGGCAATGCAGTACATGCAGCAACGGATGGCTGGACCACCTACACCTACGCAAGCCATTAGCACCCCGCAGCACTACCAAAGCATGCAGGTTCCTGTAGAGATTCTAAAGGTCAGTGAGGCCCCTGGCAGTGATTGTTACTGACCTGCTGGTTTTAACTTGAGTGGTCAAAAGGCTTTAGCAAATATTGTTTTGGAGAATACTGGGATGGAAAATTATAATGATTTTTTTATTTGATGAAATTCGGTTGACAAAAAAAATATGTGTCTACTGGACAAATTGACTTATCAGGAAAATTCATTTGTGGATTTTATTAAAGTCGGGGGTTGGTTTGTAAACACACTACTTTCTATCTTATAAATATTCTCAAAACCAGAAATGGTACAGGCAAGAAAAATCACAGACAAAACAAACAGATCTGTGGTTTAATCAGGTTAATCTGAACAGAATTCTTACTGTCTCCTTCTAGTTTAGACGTGGGGATGAAATGATGCATTTTGTAAAATCTATTTGATTCCAACCAGTCCAAATACAGCAGCATTACAAAAGAAAAATCCCTAAAAACATTCTGTTGGCAAGCTTGTTTCTGAGGATTGAATCGTGGCTAAGCAGGTATTTGAGGATTCTGACCAGCAGCTCAACTTTGTTGCCAAGACTCGTAGACAGGTTTATGAAACCGGGAAAAAAGAAAAATTCGAGGGGCATGTGAGCATATAAGCAGACATAAAGGGGAGATAACAGAGATTTGACATTTTTTGCGATAGGCCAGATGGGGGTGATACAGATAGGCTCGGACAGGGACTGATAAAGCGAAGTGACATTTTGTCTGATTCCAGAGATGCCTGCGTTTGTCCTTATCTGTGTTTGTGTACAACACTCCTTGAGATGCTTTGTTTTATTGTCCATTTCGTAACTGTGTATCTGTCCAGCCTGTACGCAGTCTTTACCGTGTGGGGCAACATGCCTATACTGTATTGACTGTGTGTATGTGTGTGTGGTTGAATGGAATGGTGTTTATGAAATCTCAGTTTTTTTCCTGTTGTAGATAAAGAAAGCTCTTTATCTGTCAGGCCCTCTGAGGCTGTCATACCTTCTGCGGCACATGTCTTTGCAGTTTGTCTGGGCTGCTATTGCTTAGCCTGACGGGCCAAGCTGTCAAAACTAAATAGTTGTTCCTCTTGGTCATCCTCAGTGCGAGTTGGATTTGTATTTTGTCTGTTCATCAGTGTGGCTTTTTGTTCATCTGGTAAGGTGAGAAACTGAGAGAAAGGAATGTAATCATTTGCGTTAATTGTCCATTTGTCAGTAAGGTTATGCAATAACCATCAAAGCCAAATTTTATGGAATTTTTGGCTAAAAAAAATTACTCGATTACATTTTCTGTACATGTAGATTATTATATTAAATCTTCAGTTTATAAAATATTATTGCTCGTACTGTTCCTACCCCTCCAACTATGTCTTTACCTATTCCTTTAAGAAGTCCAACATCAGTTTATGTAAACACGCTTAACTTGAGTATGTCTGTGTGCTGTTCAGGTCAGAGGTTTGTAAACATTCATCATCAGCAGGAATGCCCTATTGATTTAGGCTTTTAATGATGCGTTTGAACAATTTTTTTTCCAAGGTGAAATTATCGTATAGAGTACAACTTCAAATATTATTAAGGACAAGAATTGTGTGCACAAGTTTGAAAATATTAGGGTTTTTTTCAAAATAAACATACAAAACACTAAGACAATGCATACGGTCCTACTAATATCTTGGTAAATCTCTGCTAAAGGATGAATCAGATATATGTATAACCCTCAACAAAGTCCCGACACTATTCAGGCTGAACACTTGACCCCTCTTCCCTCCACAATTGGGAAGACTCTTTCAAATGTATTGGTTTCCTAACACTGGCATCGCTTTTAACAACAAGGCATACAATTTTTAAAGAGCTAAGTTTGTAGCCATTCAAAAAACTAATTTTATCCTCCTCTTTTTATTTCAAAATAAAATTCGATGTGTGTATAGGATCATTGTCCTAAAGTGATACTTCAACCAATCCCAATGTTTAGGTCATCTCACCCTTACTGTCACCCTCTGATGAGAGAAAATGTATTCTAATGATCAAAAAGTACCCAACAGCCACCAAGTCCATGTTCTTTAAACTTAGTATCAGATCAACATGGACTGTGTAGATACTGACTAAGAAAGAAGGATCTACTCTGAAATTGCCATTTTTAAACAGGGCTAAAATTTCCAGCCTCACACATAAGCAAGTGAAATGCGTCTGAAAAGCAAAAAAACTAACTTTATAGTCAGACCAGACAAAGATAGAGCTGTTTGGCCACAATGACAAAACAAAAAAGAGAATTTTTTTTTTAAGCTAGCTCTAGATTCTTTAACTGGTTAAAATTTTAACATGTTTGGGACAGTGACCCTAAACACACATCAAAACTAATTTTGTGAAGAAGTTAGTCACTATTAGGTTTCTGGAAGGGCTCCAGTCTCAGTGTCTTTGAAAATGTATGGAATATGAATAAAAGCTGGGTCCTTGGGCAGGAAACTTACCAGTTCAAATTAGTTTTACTAATTGCAAGAAGAGTGGCCGACCATAATCAAGCCTGCACTTTGTTAATGTCTAGAAAATATTATATGGCTCCTCTGACATTATTTGAAAAAGTGGGGGGAATGCATGGAGATGTTTCAGCCTGTAGCCTATGTATGTTTTTTAGCCAGTTCAAGTTAGAGAAAATACACATTTAATTTACATTCGGGCACCCACATTTTGTTTCTAAAATAAACTTTTACTTGCTTTTATTATTACTACAGCCTCAACAGTTGAAATGCATTATTAACTGCCAAAACCCAGAATGTTTTAGGTTAGAAAATGAATAAAAGAGATTGAAGTTAGGGTGTAGATACAGTTCATGATACTTCAAATTCTACCAATGAAAAAAGACATATCTGTATGTAGGGCTATGTAGAAGTTAAAGATAAAATGAGATGCAGCAATTGTACTGGCTTTGACAAGGGAGTATAAAACACTTGTATGTAGAAAATATCACAAAAAAATCTATTTACTGAAATGTTTCTGGTAAGTCTAATTAGCAATATATGTGAATAAAATAAGTAAGGGGCAGCTCTCAACTCAGCTCTTGCCTTTGATGTGAAGGAATGAGGCCGGCCTATGGTTCTTTGTAGTGATACTTGGAGATTTAGTGCAGCTTTGCTTCTGTAGACATCATTGACTTAATGTCACTATATATCCTATGCTATCACATCACTGTGATATAAAAAGGTCTGAACACAAGGTTGTCATGCATTTAGATGTTAGTGGCAAACCGTACTGAGCTAACTGGATTATATAAACAATATTTTTTAAACTGATTTATGGATGTGAACAAACCTATGTTTAGATTTTAGTAATTTAATTGAGCTTTATTACTGCTAATATGTTCTTTTTAGGTTTTGGAACAATACAATGGGTAATATTTGTTTAATGATTAAACTGACCTTTGTTTTAATTTATACAGGTGCAAACCCACCTTGAAAATCCAACAGACTATCATATCCGTCAGTCACGGAGACAACAAGTGAAAGAATATCTTTCAACTACCTGTGCCAACAAACAGGTATTTGTCTGTCGAACGCTCTGCTATACACAAAGCATGTTTTCATACCTATTAAATTTTTAGCCCTTATATTTTACTGGTATTCTATATCAGGTAAACACAAAGTACTCTGTTCCTTGAAGTAAAGAAAAACGCACAGGGCCACAACTTTATTTGGAAATTAGGTGGTACGAATTTTTCCTGTAACGCGGGTTGGTGGTTAGAACTCCCGCTCCATCTGTCTCAGGCATTGTTTCCCTGGGCAAGACATTTCAATGGTGGTGGTCAGAGGGCCCAGTGGCGTGGATTGTATGGCAGCCTCGCTTCTGTCATTCTGTTCCAGTGCAGCTGTAGCTACATTGTAGCTCACGACCATCACAAACTTTAAAACTATGTATTATTCTTCCACTTCACATTTATTCAATACTTTGTGATGGTCTGTCACATAAAATCCTGAAAAATAATTTTGTGCTTGTAATGTTACAAAATATGAAATGATTCCAAGAGGTATTTATATTTTTTACAAGGCATTGTTTCTATTATTTACTATATATTCAGTAAATGGAACGACAGAACCTAGTTTGAGTAAAATATTTGAAGTCTTTTTAGTTCTTGTCCTTCACCATCCTCTTCTTTTCTCTGTTCCCCAGACGGTCCATGCAGTGGCAGGGGTAATGCCGGCATCTCCTCCTACAAACATGGGACCTGCTGGGGGTTCAGCATCTGCACCTCCACCTCAACCTCTCCACTCCCCACACATGCGTAAGGAACAGCTCATGTCTGGCAACAGCGCCCCCAACAGCCCCATGGCCATGCTCAACATTGGCTCCAGCCACGAGAAGGAGGTAAGCACCTTGCTGGACAGACTTTGTAAGAAGCATAAACCCATAAACATTAGGTTCATGGTCTTTTTTTAAAGCTCTTTTTGCAAGTACCCAACACAAATATCCCGTAATATAACATAATCATGCCAATATATAAAATTATGAGGGTTGAAAATTAGCCCAAAAGCGACATGACCTCCACTTTTTATGAAAGCATCATAATGTTTTAATTGTGCTGTAAGGGGGAAACAGCAGCAATGCTTTGTAAAGCAACAGTAGGTGAGTTGGAAGAAAGTGGTGACTAACTGAGAGACGCAATTAGTGGAATTTAAATGCTCCGTAATGGTCTTCCTGCAGTAATTACAGCTTAACAAGTGACAGAAGAACAGCAGAACGGAGGGGCCTTTGAACCTGGGAGACTTTGACCAACACTCTGCCTTCAACTGTGCAACTCTCTTCTTTTTTCTCCCAAGAGAATAAGACAAAGAGAAAAGCTGTCATTTAGCTTTCTAAATTAGTTTAGGGTTTTAAAACTGAAGGAAAATGTGAGCATATATATATATATATATATATACATATATATATATATATATATATATATATATATATATATATAAATAGTACTGACCAAAAGTTTGAACACACCTTCTCATGCAGTGCATTTTCTTTATTTTCATGACTATTTACATTGTAGATTCTCACTGAAGGGATCAAAACTATGAATGTACACATATGGTATTATGTAGTACATTTCCAAAAATTGTGAAATAACCTGGCCTCCAAAGTCACCGGACCTGAACCCAATCGAGATGATTTGGGGTGAGCTGAACTGCAGAGTGAAGGCAAAAGGGTCAACAAGTACTAAGCATCTCTGGGAACTCCTTCAAGACGGTTGGAAAACCATTTCAGGTGACTACCTCTGGAAGCTCAAGAGAATGCAAAGCAGTAATCAGAGCAAAGGTTGGCTACTTTGAGGAATCAATAATATAACACATGTATTCAGTTATTTCGCCCGTTTTGTTTAAGTACATACAGTTATTCCTTACATTATGTATTCATTCATAGTTTTGATGCCCTTAATTGATAATCTACAATGTAATCATGAAAAGAAAGAAAACTCATTGAATGAGAAGTGAATGAGAAGGTGAAATAACTGAATACATCTGATATGGCTTAGATTCCTCAAAGTAGCCACTCTTTGCTCTGATTACTACTTTGCATTCTCTTGGGCTTCCAGAGGTAGTCACCCGAAATGGTTTTCCAACCGTCTTGAAGGAGTTCCAGAGATTCTTAGTACTTGTTGGACCTTTTGCCTTCACTCTGCGGTTCAGCTCAGCCCAAATCATCTCGATTGGGTTTAGGTCCGGTGACTTTGGAGGCCAGGTTATTTCACACCTTTTTGTAAAAGTACTACATAATGCCATATGTGTTAATTCATATTTGTAATGCCTTCAGTGCGAATCTACAATGTCAATAGTCATGAAAAGAAAGGAAACTCATTGAATGAGAAGGTGTGTCCAAACTTTTGGTCTGTACTGTAAATAACCTGAACTAAAGTGAGTGCATTTAAAGTACTATGAGATGATTTATATTTTGCTGTGGTGCTATTCAAATCACTCAGATGTTTTATTTCTGTTGCAGATGGATGAAGTTATTGATGACATTATAAGTATGCAGTCCAGCTATGATGACGTTCCAGGATACATGGACCCTGTCCAGATGTCAAACACAGTGAGTAGAAAGAACCCTCCTTCTTAAAGAAGTAGTTTTTTTTCATTGTATTTTATATGATGCCTGTACTTTGCTTCCAGTTAACTTGGAGGTAAAATATTGCGTGCATCACTGGCTCTGTAGGCTGTAAAACCTTATGAGGCATTTTTGTTACTGTTCATTTTTAGTTGCAGACATTTTTATTTTTTAGTTTGTAGTGACTTTACGGATTATTTTGTTATATTTCACAAAATTAAATTAACAAACTTTGCCTTTTAGAATTATTCATACCTTTTGAATTTTTCACATTTTGTCTCATTACAATCACAAACTTCAAAGTTCTTTATTGGGATTTAAAGTCGCAGACAAACAGAAGTAGGAAAATGTTGCAGGGTTCAACAGATTTTTTTAAAACCACACCTGAAAATTGTGTCATGGATTTGTATCCAGCCCCCTTTTCTCTGGAACCTCTAAAAGAAATCCAGAGCAACCAAATTCCCTTAGAAGTCACCTATCGAGTTAATAGATTGCACCTGTGAGGAAATTTAATCTGTTTAAATCCAGATGTTCTGAGCTGAGGAAATTAGTGTTTTTTTGTCTTCATGCAAAATGCTACTTGTGGCGGAAACACAGAGTCAGTGTTGTGCCAGTTCATACTTAAACAGAACTAGCTCAAAGTTCAGTTCACACAGATAATAATGAATTAGTTCATGTTCATAGTTCATTTTTTAAAGAAATGAACTAAGTTCACATTTCTAAAAATGAACTAGTTCATGTTCATTTGTTTTTTTTAAATAAGCCACAATCTTACTCAATAGAATGTCTTTACCATCCATCACCAGCTGCAAATCACTGCCTATTCAAAACTAATCAAAATTATTGTACCAATAAAGCATCAGAGACAAGTGACAACTATTAGCCTATAGCCAGGAGAGAAAAAATATTGAGATAAGGAATATATTTACCCCTTAAATAATGTGTGATCAGGAAAATATGTAGAACTTGGAAAATGCAAGGTGCAGTCAAGGTATACTGTATGTTCAGTGAAACCTTTATTTAGCCAGCATGAACCAAATTACCCAAGACTTCAAAAACTTGAAAGGTACATTTAGGTTCATGGGAAAAAGATCTGTCCACTGACAAAAATCCCGCATATTCTGAACGGCAGTAACTATGTAAACCAGACAAAATTAGTGATGTACTGTAATGTAAATTTAACTTGGGCTTACTCTGCTCAATGTGCAATACTCAACCAACACATTTTCACACCCTCAAAAGGAAATAAACAGTGTGTAAAGAATGAAAATGCCATTTATATTAATTTATAATAGTAAAAAAAAAAAAATCTTCCTGATCATATTTGTCTAAAGAAAATGAACAGCTAGCAGCTGAACAACCTAACTTAAGATGAGCTACCTCTGCTCATTGTGAAATACTGGACCAGCTAATAAATAAATAAATAAAGTGAGCTTAACTTGGGTTGGTGTGCTCGGCGGCGGCGGTCCTCTCTTCGTTAATGATTTCTTGCGTTCATCATTTAGTCGCAGATATTTGGCAAGATAGCTCGGATGCTTTAACTCGATGTGGCGCTTCAAATTTGAGCTCGATGTGGCTGACGTACGTACTTGTTTGTTTAGTCCCGGTGGGCACAGTTTGCACAAAAATTTAAGGTTTTTTCCGTCTGCGTCTTCATTTGTTTGTACATAAAACTCTGCCAAGTGCTGTTCAAAACTGGCTTCAGTAACAGCTAAGTCTGTATCACGTGAACTAGTACTAGCACTCGCCATGCTGGACCGGTATCTAGGTGTTTGTTTGCCATAAACAGTGTCGTAAAACCTGACTTCAAATGAGCGTGAACGTGAACTGCGCACGCGCTCAGTCCTGGCAGACGGAACGCCGCTCTCGCTCAAGTTCATTGTTTGAAAAGTGATTAGTTTAGTTCAACGTTCACCGAAAATATGAACGTGTTCAGTGAACGTCGTTCATTGAACGCGTTCAAGCACAACACTGCACAGAGTATCACCCTAAAAACACAATCCCCATGGGGTTTGGTGGCAGCATGACTGTGTGGGAGGGCTTCTCTTTAAGAGAAAGGGAAGCTGAGAAAAACAGTTGACGTTAATGAAAGCAGTTACATAAAAGGCAGATCAAAGCTCAAATCGGTGTTCATATGTTTTCTATCTAGTCTATTATTTGCAAAGAATGGGCAAAAATGTGCAACTTTGTCATAAGAAAAAATTTGAGCAACTTCCAACTGCATCTATGAAATGAAGTAGACTAAGATGAGTCTGTTTTTGAGAAAGTGTGAACTTTGAAGTATTTCTTTTTTTAATTCCATCAATTATAGTAATTTAGTTTGAAACTAAGCTATGGACAAAGAGACATTTTATAAAAGAATAGTTTACCACTTTATATGCCTTTCAAGCTTCCTTAGATTATCAATAAAAAGAAAACCATAAAAATGTTATTTAAAAAATACAATGTTTTTTTTTCTTTGAAATTTCATTGCTCTCCACGAGTTTTAGGGCTTCTTTCAGCACAGTAAATCAGGAAATAGTCGAATACTGCAAGTCAGCAATCAGTACAAAGAGTCTGACCTCTTACTTGTCGCTACAACATTGCTAGTGTTTGTTACTATTATTGGACATTATTAGGTTCGTCTATTAATTAAACCATAGTAAGTTAATTTTTCAAAGCATCCTTTGAATGCTCCTCCAAAGCCTTTTTTTCATTCAGCATGTAGCCATAGCCTCTAATCAGTTATATCTCCATGCAGCCATAAACACAAACAGATATACAAACAAAGTGAAGTGCACGAAACAAAGTGTATAATTGGCTTAAACACTAAACATTCCAGCCGTAAACCGTGTTGGACATAGTTAGAAATAGCATGGAAGACATGCCCGACGAGGACTGTGCTGCGCTTTGTGTCCGAGGGAGCAAACTCAGAAAATTAACAATTAAGCCGCCACCAGTTAGAGTTCAACTTGTTTACAAGACGTTCAGAGAGAGGGAGGTGGAGGAAAAAAAGGAGGGAGGTGGTGGGGTGTATACGGGTGGGGGCGATGAGGACAATTTATGCTAAAAGGAAAACAGGCTGAAAGTCCAGTTGGGGGAAAGTTCACTCCTGTTTGGTGGAGAACGGAGGTAGAAGACGAGCAGGAGAGCCACCGCTGAGGTCATTCTCTCAGCAGCAGTAGCGGCTGCCACAGAACACTGTATGTGTTGCAGGAGCCTAGGGGAGAAGGAGAAAGCCCCCTCGGCCCTTGTAAGCAAATGAGTATAGGATGAAGGAGATGAATAAGACGTATGCCATTGTGGAAGTTATTGAAGGAGAACAGATTCAGCTGGTAAGATAAAAGCTCTCTGACTTTTATTTAGATCTGAGGAAGTTGGTTGTCTTTTTGTTGGGCTGTGCATTTATAGTTTAAACTTCAGTTAGGAGAGATACAGCAGCTTTTTGCATAAGTGTATTATTGGGTGTTTTCCTTCAGTTCAGTCAAGATTCTTCTCATTTAATTTCATATTTTTGGGTTTCAAAGTTTAATTTGAGTTTAAATCAAACCAGGTTCCGATACTGTATGTATAATTGCTGTGCAGAGAGTGGGAAACCTATATTTGCTGCTGTGACTTTATCTCCCACTGCCCTGTGTGGTTGATTGGTTTAATCACTTAAACTTTGTCTTTGTGCTTGAGTCTGTCCTGCACTGTGTGATTAGATTGTCCAGAAGAAACCAATCAATCTCAGCAGTGTTTCAAAAGATGGCTCTTAAACAACTAGTCTGAAACTGAATATCAGAACATTAACTTTAGTGCATAGATTCCAGCTTTCCCCCTCTCTTTATTCCCTTTAATGTCAGAACAGTGAGTAAAACTCACCTGATAATCCTGATGGGGATTAAGACAGCAAATTCCTTGGAATTCTTGGAATCTTTTAAAGTTTAGCAAGAGCTGGGGACACCACTGACTACCAGGCACAGAGAGCATGTTTTAAAAGTCTGCAAGCAGCTGGTTACACTGGGTCGGAATTAGTTGCTAATTAAACAAATTGACTTTAGGTTTTCTGATTACGATGCATAGAGTGCAGAACCATGGAGGAACAGCCTAAGAAAGAGCAAGGTTTTTTTCAGTTTATCTGCTGTCAGCAGATAAACAAAATTAAAATTAAAGTTTGTTTTTTATCAGAATTTTCTCACTTATGATGATGAACTATTTTGTTTTTAAAATGAACTCTAAAATTTCCCATATAAATGAATAGCCATGCTGTTGGATAAGGCTGTCAGAAACCATCTAATTCAAGTTGTTAATAATCATATTCTGTGTTGGTTTTAACCATACCTACAATGCCTAACTTTCTAATAATTTTCAATGAATTGCTGAGCTGCAGAAATGCCTGTTTATGTATCTTTCTTTGAATGTGTTTAATCTTCCAGCTCACACAGTAGCTTGCAGATTCCGTTATCTTTCCCTTTGAGCTCTTTATCTGTCAGGCCTCATTAGCAGCGCCACATTCATCCCTACTGCTTCAGGGCAGTTTGACATGGCTCTTCAACAGGCCTTAAAACTCATTGACTCCTTGACCTGAACAATTAAAGGGAAATCATCTCTTTTAACAGTGCTTGCAGTGTTAAATCTCCGTTGTTATACAGCGTCTAAAGTGCAAGATATTGGAGTTTGGAGCACTTCACAGGTGTAAATTCAGGAGCAGGAGAAGTCAGAGGAGGGAATCAAGCCATAAAGATAGATAAAGTAGATAACACGATTGTCAATCATTGCTCTGCATTTGGCAAGCTGTTCTCGGGTGTAATGTTATTGCAGTATCTGCTGCTGTTTGCACTTTACAGCATAATAAACACAAACGCTGACTTCATAAAAGTATTTTATAAGGTGTATGAAGCTGTGAATGATTTCTCTATTAGGATAACCGATTAAAGCTGAAGAAGTGCAGATTAAAAATATGACACTGTATAGGATAAACTTTATGTTGTATTTTGTAAATTTGATTTAAACTTACCTTTTAGTTTTGCACTATAACTAAAAAATACTTTTAGATATCAGCATCCTTTTTATTTTTTCGCCATTTAAAAATTTCAGCTCAATACAAAATAATTAACAATTTAAAAAAAAATAAAAATAAAGATTGAGCAATTACTTAAGTTGATGCAATGAAATAATTATTTTTCAAATACTAAAGTTTGTGTGTAGACTTATTTTCTTGAATAAGGTGTGTAAATGTCTGCTTTTATGTTCTCCCCCCACCCACAGCTCCCGCTTTCCAGCAGCCACTTGGACGTATACTCAGGCCCTGGCATGAAGGTGCCAACTATCGCAATGACGAGCAACTCCTGCCCCGCCAACCTGACCATCAAGAGAGAACTGTCAGGTGCGAACAACTAAGTCTTAAAACCTTTTGCTGTTTGCTCGCGGTAGATGATAGAGACATTGCATGTAGCTCTGAACCACAGTAACTCTCCCTGGTAATTTCTTTCGTGTTTTTCAAGCCACTTTGACAGCCTTTAGTTAATTATGTTTTGTTATTGCAAAGACGCAGAAGCCCGTGCACTGGCCAAGGAGAGACAGAAGAAAGACAACCACAATCTGAGTAAGTATTTTTGTGGCAAAAATTCACACAAACATGCACTTTATTGCTGGCCTCTTGCACAGTTTTCTGTGGCTTTATGCTGATTTAGCTGACATAGAGCAAGTGGGTGGATAGTTAACTTGATCATTTCTGCTGTTCTAGCACTTAAGAGTAATTACCTGTGACTGTGTGTGGGTGTGTGTGTGTGTGTGTGTATATTTGTGATTCTTTTTACTGCTTATTTACCAAATGCAAAAATGCGCAATTTTTCAATGCAAAGTCAAAAGATCAGCTGTAAAATATTACTCTCACTAACTTTATTTTTTTTTCTGTTTCTGTCTCTTTGCTCTGCAATAGTTGAAAGGAGGAGAAGATTCAACATCAATGATCGAATAAAAGAGCTGGGCACCATGATTCCTAAAACCAATGACCTGTGAGTGTCTTTCACTTGGCCTTTTTTTTTACAGTAGCATCTCATTAAATTAGAATTCATTCAAAAGTTAAATCCCTGTTACATTCATTACACAGACAGTGATGGGTCTTTCTGCATGGAGTTTGCATGTTCTCCCCATGCAAGCGTGGGTTCTCTCCGGGTACTCCGGCTTCCTCCCACAGTCCAAAATCATGACTGTCGGGTTAATTGATCAATCTAAATTGTCCTTAGGTGTGAGTCTGTGCATGCATGAATTTTTGTCCTGTCTGTCTCTATGTGGCCTTGCAATGGACTGGCGATCTGTCCAGGTTGTACCCCGCCTCTCGCCTGTTGATAGCTGGAGATAGGCACCAGCCCCCCCGTGACCCCTTAAGGATTAAGCGGCTCAGAAAATAGATGGATGGATATATATATATATATATATATATATATATATTATATATAACAACTATATATAATATAGAATGGAAAAAGTAAGTGGAATGAAAAAGTGTGGTAAAAAAGGACAACATAGACAACTAAAGCCTTGACAGGAAATCTTAAGTAAACCCTATTTAGGAAAATGATTGCGAATCACAAGGTGTAGACTGCAGCTGGAGTCAGTGCTCTTAAACGTGTCCTCTGACATGGGTAAAACCTTTTGCCTTTTTCTGTGTCAGATAATTGTACATTTTCCATTTTATGTTTTATATTTTATTTGTAAATAAGGGTCCCAGAGTCTGGAGAAAGAGTGGAGAAAACAGAAGCAAGGTGAGGTCCATTGTGAAGGTTTCTCAGTCAGTGCAGAATTAGGGAGCCATCTGCTGTGTTCCAGTGTGATTTCCCTACTCCAAAGTCAGCCCAGTTGTCTATCAGCATGTCTAAGAACCTTTCATGCCTCCCTCTGCAGACAAGCTTTATGTAGATGCTGATTTCGTTTTAATGAACGACTTAACACCCTAAGTATGAAGTGCATATACTGTGCTGTATACTGTATGGTCTTATCTTTCAATAAATAGGTTTCTGAATGAAAAATAATAATACATTGGTCTTATGCAATTTTACAAGATTCAGTTTTTTGTTGAATTACAGAAACAAGTTCACTTTTTAATGATATTCAGATTTATTGAGATGTATCAATGGAGCCAAAGGAAATATGAGTAACCAGTTATGTGCATGTTCCTCTTTTTGTAGAGACGTGCGCTGGAACAAAGGTACGATATTGCGGGCGTCTGTAGAATATATAAAACGCATGCAGAAGGATGTGCAGAGGTCCAGGGAGGTAGAAAATAACTTCAAAAGAATGGAGATGGCCAACAAGCAGCTTTTGCTACGTATCCAGGTAAAACACTTACCAGAAATACATAAACAGGAGAAAAATGAAGAAGATATATGGGATGACGTTTGATTTTTTTGTTTTCTGTCAACAGGAGCTGGAGATGCAGGCTCGGCTGCACGGCCTGCCAAGCACCTCCCCATCTGGCCTAAACCCGAGTGAAATGATGCCTTCTTACATAAAACAAGAGACCAGCCCAGAGCAGAACTTTTCTCACAACCAGCCACAAGCGCTCCACCAGCACCTACCCCATAGCCAGGTTCAGCCCCAGCAGCACCACTTCCTCCCACAGACCCATCTCCATCCTCAGAGCCAGCTCCAGCCTCAGCCCCGCCAGCTGCCACCACTCCAACAGCACCTCCCGCACCAACAGCCCATCCAGTTCCCAGCTGTGGGCAGCTCCCAGCCCTTTGACTTTGCCCAGTCGTTGGACTTGTGCGACGGGATCCCCGGATTCTCAGACGGCATGTCGGGCCTGGGTGACCTGGGCGGACTGGACGTCCAAGGGAGGAGAGGCGAGCTGGAGTTCTTGATGATGGATGAGCCTTTGTCCCCTATGGGTAGAGACCCGCTGCTGTCTGCAATGTCCCCAGAGGCATCTGTTGACTCCAGCCGCAGATCCAGCTTTAGCATAGAGGATGGCGACATCATGTAGAAATGTAGAGTGGTTACAGTGAAACTGTAAACCGGATAAATAATAAGAAAACCCCCAAAATATACACCCTTCTCAAAATGGAGATAAATGACTATTTACCAGATCCCAACATCACATATTTTTACAAATTCTGTGGTACGGTTGTCTCTTTATAACGGTACGTTCCAAACCAGAAGGTACACCACTCTCACGGAAGTTGTTAGTCAGAGCCGGCCCAAGGCAAACGCAAACTAAGCTGTTCCTTGGTGCCTCCAGGACAGTATGAGGGTCCCGTAAGTTCTTGACCACTGAGACAGAATATAGATCTCAGAAACTCAAAATGATACACTGTAATAAATTTAGTAGTTAAACAAACTTACATATGCACTAGCTGTTATCATATTCTTTTCATAAATTGATCATTATGTTAGTGGTCATAATGCATTGTTGCTAGCTGCTGTCTATGTCTGTGCTAAAGTCACACTTAAAGGAGATGTAATTGCAAACTAATAATTAGATCAGTTACAATTAGAACTCTTTTTTTATCAATGGCTAAAAAGTACCACAATTTAATACGTTAGTAAGTTAACAACTTACTTCTATTAGCGATAATTTAAATATAACTGAAAAAAACATGCACTAAATATATACTGTACATTAATTACAAATTGTTTAAATGTTAAAATAATTTTGTAAAGTAATTATTTAAAGTTTACATTAATATATTGAGAGCATGCATAACCAAAGTATTTAATTTCAGTTCACTTATTTTAATTGACAGCCTCAACCATCAACGTTAGTGGGCTGAGCCAACGCTCCTATTGACAAAGTGGTTGGTCTTCAATTCAATTGGATGTTAGGGTCTATTTAATGAGCCATTTTTATTTTCCTTATGTTGTATAGCACAGGAAATTTGAAATAAATACTGAAATAATAAGTAATGGTTTTAATAAAAATCGAATTAGTATTGCAGCATATAATTGTGTGCATCTATAATTTGAATTGATAAAAAATTAGGGATAGGACTCGATTTAAAAAAATGGATCTAATTATTAGTGCCTTTGTAATTAATTAATCTCGCATTTTAAAAGTACAACAATTTTTGCCCATGAAAACACAATTATTTAAATATGAAAGGAATTTGGAGGATGACAATTGAACGTCACAGTCGTCAATACTGTTATCTTAAGGTCTTTTAATGTTTGAAAAATGTCGTTAAATGCATGTCAATTCAGAAGAGTAGTAAAGGAAAATATATATCCTTGGCCAAAACTAAACAGACCTAAAACTGAAGTGTAATTTTAAGTATATCTTCAGAACATTGACTTTAAAAAATTATTGCAAAAAATAAAATTTTTTTAGGGTGACAATATTTTGATGTTTAATGGACACTTAGCTTTTTCAGTGGACCCTTTGCCCAGTCCTGAAAGTGTTTCAGGACTTGGCCTAGACTTTTGATTTTATCATCTTAAAGTGTGCATTATCTGTGGTTAGAGAGAATAGTTAAATAAAAAGCTTCCAAAAGCCTTTCATGAGTACAAAACATTACTTTAAAATAATATAAATAATTACTCTCCTAAATTAAAATTTTTATCAGTAAGTGTTTACTTTTAATTTTACAAAAATGAAACAAAAAACTGAAATACTATTCTGAGAAGTATTTTCCATTCACTGTAATACAAGTAAAAAACAACAGTCCCAAAAAGATGAGAAAAACAGTGTAAACTCAGTGTTTTATTTTCCAAATCATCCTCCTGAGCAAATTTATAGATAAACTCTCACTCTGCACAGCATTGTTAAAGTTTCTGTGACTATGTGCCCTGCAGGATCTTTGCAGCTTTTTGTCACACTCAGAAACATATGTGCCAAATATATTAATAATGATCTCTGCTTGTTTGTTGCAGCTATATGGTTTATCTTAAGCGATTCGTACAACGAGGCGCAAATGGAACTCATATTGAAATAACAGGGGCACCACCTGTGGTCTGTTCAGTCTATGAAAGAATCAGAACCTGCCATTAAATGGCCGCTCATGGAGGACGTCTGCGATCAAATGCGTAATTTGTTTTTGCACAGTAATTCTTATATAATTAATTATTCGTAATTAACACATTAAAGTCCCACCCTTAACAAAAAAAATGTTTTCAAAATTTTTCCTATCATGACCATTAGAAAAGAAATAAGACAAATGTTCTGTTTTAATTGGCTTGTCACACTTTTGTGCCCTGAGCTACTGAGTCTGCTTTGAGTCTATCGATTTAACAAATAATTTAAACCAGAGAGGTGTCCCAAATCAGATTCCACACAGAACCAAAGACTCTCTTGGGCCGGCACTGTAGAGCAAACATTTTGCAAACAAACTTAAGTGCCTACTAGTTAATCAGTGCTACTTGAAGCTTTACCTAGCAGGCTGAACATTTTCAAGTTGTGAACCAAGACGCAGAACAATTGTGTAGCCTTATTTCCATCAGGGTGACTCTGAATACTATCTGAGCAGAGGACAACACCAGTAGTTAATTAGATTGACGGTATCGGATGCAAGGGCAAACGGGGGCATTGTCTCACGTGATCGTGATTTGCCCCCTGTACACCTCTTTTAATAACCGTAAATGATTTGGTGAATGATAGTTAATAAAATGGAAATAGCTTTATAGTCCTGCATGCATAATTCATCTTGAAGAGGAAGCAGTCTTCTGACATAGTTGCTCTCCTAACTCTGCTTTTTCACAATTTGCTTTGGCCACACATGTTAGGTGTTAATAAAGATCCTAGTTGGCCTTATAAATTGGATCTTTTGAAGTGTTCACATCTTATGATTCAGTTAAAAGATTATTCATTGGTTTAACAATTAACTTTTACAAGCTTATGTTTTTTTACTCGGATTATGTGTTGTATATACCAAACCTTTCACTTGATATTGTCATGACTAGGGACATGCTAGCTAGAAATTGTTCTCCCTGATATAGATTAGTACAAGTTATTTAGGAATAATCAGTATCTGATTACAGGCAGTTTTCATGCAGCACAGCTTGCTAAAGTAGGAGGCTACTGTGAGTATGTTTTCTTTCAGTTTTGATTTTTCTTGTAACATATTGTAATGCAGTTTCAGTTAGTTGTGTACGGATTAAATTAACAGCTTCATAAAATGTGTTTCAGGTCCTTTCTTAGGTTGAATAGCACTGACAGGCATTTAGCTGCAACAGCCAGGTTCTTCTGATTTCTTAGGAAAATCCAAAATATTGTGCGCAGCCATTATAAAAACACATAATTTTTATAACTAAGTGCACAAAATGCAGACCTACATCTTGCACCAAAGGACAACACGGGGGTTTAAATACCAATCAGTTAAAAACACCTTGATGGGAAACCTTATTCGATTCTTGGGATAGGATCCGGACATCCCTAGTCATGACATTCATACAGATACTGTCAAGTCATTTGAAGTGAAATAATTACATTTGTTGGATGTTTTAAAAGATTTAGCAGTAACTTAGCAGAAATGTGTCAAAATACTCAGGTACTGTAACAGAATACAGAAGCAGCTTCAGTTTTGATCAGATGTTAATTTCTGTTGTTTCAGAGCCATAATTCATACCCTTGTGTGCCTTTTGATTTATACTTCTGCGTCTTTTTACAATATTTTTTAAGGTTTGGGCCATATACAGTTAAACATTTTATATCACAATCAGCCGTGCCTTACTGTTGTTTGCTTCAGCTAAACTATGCAGCTTTCAAGTGATAAACATGATTTTGGGTTGAGTTTTTAGGGTTTGTGAATGAGATCAACGTGAAAGAAAGAGGCAGTTAGATTTTACTGAAGAAGGAATGGGAAAGTTTGGCCATGCATTTATAATCTTAGTTTAGTAAGGACAGAATCAGCAAACATGCATTTATTTACACTCTTGACAGACATATGTAAAGACTGCAATTCAGCATGTATGCATTACAGTTCACTCAGACATGGACTGCTCCAGAGGCAAACCACAGGTTTCATAGCACCTTGAGGTGATCCAATGCTTTAGTAGCATGATGCTGGTTGAGTCTGTTGTGTCTCTACTTTGGTTTGACATTTATTTGTAGTTTGATCTAAACAGGTAAAGTTGAATAAAAAACAACACAGAACGTTGATAATGATTATCATGTTCTTTATTTTAGTGTTTGTCATTTGTTTTACCTGTTGAAGCACTGGAATCTCTATTATTCTAGACTTTGTATGTGGAATAATAATTATTTCAACTGTTGTGTACCACTATGCCACTTAAATGTATTTTATTTGTATTTGTTGTTTTAGTTCTATTTCAATTTTATTCCAAAGTACCTGCTCCTCTCAGAGCCAGTTTGAGAATCTACTTTGTCAAGTGTTCCACAGAAACAAAAAAAAAGTAAAACAGTGAAATAAATAAAAAATTAAGGGGGAAAATATGATGTACATTTTGACATTATTTTTTGTATAGAATTCAAATTATCTTGTTCTGTTTTAACTTTTTACTTCTGGCAGATACACATTAAATATGATTCTGTGATTTGACTGAAATCGAATAACGTTTTAATGAATGTAAGCTTTTGGGTGAATGTGGTTGAACTGAGAAACAGTTTCTGTGCCTATATGGTTATAACTGCACACACTGTTGTCAAGAATTTGGCTTTTTTTTCTGCTACACTTGAACTTATGTTGCACAGTCGCCCAGACCACACTCCAAAGAGCTCCTTGGACCTCATTTGTTATTTTACTGTGTTCTGTAGAACAACCCAACGGAGAAATGAGGTTCTGAATTTGCTATGCAATGCCTTGCAAATAATCACACCTATTAAATAAAAACAAGGGAAAAAAATAGAACCAACTACAGCGTATTTTATTATTGTTTTTTTTTTTAGATACAAACACAAAAAATAGTTAATTTGTTAAATTAAGAAAATGACCACCTTAATCTCATGTTCTCAGCAGTGAACATCAATTTTCAAGTAATTCCACATATTCTCAGTTGGATTTTAGTCATTCTAGTATATGTTCTATGAATATGAATTGATCTAAACTAAAGTATTTGAACTGTTGCATTTTACTGAGAAGAGGGTGAGATAAATATTATTATGAATAAAAGCAAAAAATATTTAATTGTGACGCATGAAATAATATAAACTTAAAAAATATATATACAGTATATATATATATATATATATATATATATATATATGTTTAGTTCCAGACTATCCATTACAACCTTTAACCAATAAGGACATTACATGTTTCACACATAATCCTAGCATTTGTGTCAAATATTTTCTGCTTGGAGGCCTCTTTGATGCTTTTCAAATGTTATTCCTTAACCTTTCCAGCAGAGGGCACAAGAGCTTTACAATAAGGAACACCAAATCAACCTCGTCGGATGATGAGCAATTAACATTTTCTAATATACCACTCAATTAGCTAATCAAATTCCTGCTTATTCTTAATGCAAAGACAGGTATGAATTTTATGTGTTGTATTTACATTCTTGTAGTTTTTCAAACCAAACATTGCAATACTCCAGTCCAATCTAAATAATAAATCAGCAACCTTTACACAAAATATGTTTTGCTCATATCAGGTTGGGATTTAAACACTTGCTATCTTCTGTAGTTCAACCATTATAACCTTTACTGCAGCTTGTTCCATCATCTCCTGATGTATTAGTCTGCCGCTGCTTTGGGATGATCCATATACCGTCTAACTGCCTTTCTTAAGTTAAATCAGAGTAATATTTTCCCTCATCCACACACTTACACACACACTCACGCTTGCTGATAGTAAGAAGCACGGTGGAGTGCGGTGATGGTGTCTGTGGCCCATCCACATGCCTATTCTCCAGGGTCTTTTTGATGCTAATGTACTTCCCGCTCTAATAAATCCCTGTAGAGCTGCAAAGAGTAGATCTTATGGCTCACTCTGATCGCCACCTTTTCGCCCATCTTCCCTCCTCCAAAGACACACAATCGTGCACTACTAGAGAAATGCCTGCATTGCATTTCTACTAACACTTGGTTGGCTGTTTAGTGGGAGGGAAAGAGGGGAAGGGTCGAGACAAATCAAACATGAAGGGGCAATTTAAGAAAAGTTGGCTCAGGAAAGCAGGCTCTGGCTTTGGCTGAGAGTGCTGGGGGCCGAGAAAGAGGAAACGCTTTGAGGAGTAGTTACTCCTAGCTTTCATTTTCTATATGGAAGGCAAATTTTTGAAGCAAGCACCCCGCCGCCCTAGAAAGGCATGAGGAAGAGGGTAATGATGAAATAAAGTTCAACATGGAGTGAGCAAGGTGCTCTTTTCAGAACTAAAACCACTAATAGATTGAGGCAGAATGAAACTTTATGCATGCTCTGCTTTGACCAATACCTTCCTTTTTATCCATCTTCCTCCTTCCCAACATGACACTTTTTTAACAACCCCCCTCCCTCCTTTGCTGCTGGGCTTAGTGTGTGTGTGTATCTGTGTGTGAGTCCTCTTTATATCTCGTGGGAGCAGTGTGTCACTCAGCTCGGAGCCCCTGGAAGAGAGGTGAAAGAGGGCTGATTGAGCTAATTTAGCCCCTGGATGGGAGAGCAGGAAAGGCCTCACCCTCTGCTAATAGACAGACATCAAAATGGAGATGAGGAGGAAGAGGAGAGGGTGTGAGAGAAGAGCTATAAAACGTAGAACACTTTTTGATGGATTTATTTCTTCTTTTTGTCCAAGATGGCGGGGAAGAAAACTTTTATGAACACGGAGTGACATTGTGAAGTTGGTAAAGGTTTATGTGAGGTTCCAGGAATAAAAACATGCTCATAATACTTATTGATCCATCCCCGTCCATTAAGATGCCCTCAATCACTGTATCCGGGTATAATTTTTCCTGAACATATATGCTCCGAGTGACACACTGACTGCAGCTCACACCATAAATCTGATGCACTTTTTCTGTCGCTTCTGTAAGACTTCATGGCCTTTAAAAAAAAAAAAAGTATTTAATTAAAATTGTGTCGTAAGTCTCACTCATCCACCATGTAGATCCATAATTCAATGACTCGGCAGTTCATCCTAAAGTTCAGAAAAATCTGTGAAACTTGTGTGTGTACTTACAGAGCTTAATATAGGTATTTATCCCCTTTGAGCTTTTTGGGGGGTTATCATACATCCTCACATTATTGAGAGTTAAAAAAATATGTTATCTGATAGCTGAACACAAAAAAATATCTTTTTGTGAAGTGGAATTAAAATGATAGGGTTCTGAATGTTGTACAATGAAAAAAAAGAAAGAAAGGGGCAATGTGTATTTGCATTTATACTCCCTTGGTCAGCCATTAGTTGAACACCCCTTTCCCTACAGTTACACCAGCAAGTCTTTGGAGGATGTGTGTTGAACATCTGAGAGCTAAAATTGTTTTGCACTTTCTTCTTAACCAAAGCAGCTGATGTTCAGTTAAATTTGAAGGAGGGAAACTATATATATATTTTTTCAACTCGGATTAATGCTTAGATTTTAAACAACGAGACTAAGCAAATTAAACTGTGATATTTAGTTTTCTGCCACATTTGATGCTTTTCATGAACCCTAAAATAGTACATTTTAGTTCCCATCTGAAGAAAGCACCTTCATCCACATTGCTATATTTCTGGAATGCATGACAGCGTTGATCATCTACAGATTCCTGTACATGAGCTTCTTAGGTCCTCCAGAGGTACCATAAGTCTAATGGCTGCTTCTCTACTGAATGCTCTCATTACAGGGCCAGTGGGGAAGGGGTTGGGGAGTAAATACAATAAAAAGTAAAATGATTCAAGAGGTATTAAAACTTTTTTTTTCTCATTGCACCTAAAGTTTCCTCTTTTTCTTCAATCGTGGAACAAAAAACTCATAAAACTTAATCAACTTCACCACATACCTCTTTTTACACACACTTGCTCCCTCTGACTTCATCTGAACAATGTGTCCACACACCTCCTGTCCTTCTTCATTCCCACCTCCCTGCCCCTCTTTATTCTGCCTCTCCTTTTTTGTCCGTCTTCCTCTACATTTTTAATACTCTCTGCTGACTCCTCTCAACCCTTCGCGCCTCTGTTCCTGAAAGGGAAAAAAGCCCAAATTGGCTGGAGAGATTAATAATGTCCGCACCATTAGTGGTGGCGTGGACGGATCTGTCTGTTCGTGTGTGCGGAGGTGAAGATGAGCTGCAGGAGAGGTTAGGACTGGGTGGTATTTATCATTCTTTCTAACTTTTGCAGGAGACGCGACAAAGAAATAAGGATGAGACTTTGGCTGTATAGAAAGCCTGTGTTGGTTAATTGAAGCAGTTTAAGTAAAAAAAAAAACGAAAGAGGAATTTTGTGAAAGCCACAGAGGATTCAATAAAGCATCACTTCTTTATTAAAGGAATCTAATTTCTTACCAAAATGAATCTCAGATATGATGGTCTTTTTTTTTAAGTCTTCCCTAGATGCTGAAAAGCCTCTTTTTCTAAATCACCAGTAGGAGGAGCTAATGGTCTATCAACACAGAGCTGTGTCAGGAGACAACCAGGGCCTGGCTGACACTTCCCAGCGTTGAGAAATGAATATGTTGTTTGGTAATGCAGTGAATGTCATCGTCTGACAGAGAGAACATCTGTTGCAACCTTTGTGAAATTAAGACATGGTGTCATTCCTTAAATTCCACCAGACGGCTGCCCGGGAACGTAATAGGCCAGCTTTTTGTTCTGCTCCGTGAATGATCAAAGACTGAACAAACATGTTTTCATTTAACACCTCTTAGAGTTTTTGCCTTGATTGAAGAGCTGCTAAATTAGGCTTATCATTATTAAGATAAATAATGCGTCTGACAGAGAAATTTGACAGGTTTTGAAGGTTAACCACTCCATCCTTTTATTCGGCAGCTGATGGAAAGACCATGAAAGCGATGAATCCTGTTTTATGTCTTGATCGCAGGTTGTTTCAGATTTTTATCTTGTGCATGATCTCACATCTCGTCCTTGATGTCCAAAGTGCCGTAAAGATTGTTAACTATCTAATAGTCTGTCACATGGGATTCATTCTGCTCTAAGCTTCAGATATTTGTTTGTTCTGCTGCTGTGTTTGTTTCTCTGTTTTTACATCTAGCCATGCACTCATCCATTCATCCATTCATTTTGCAAATCCTCTCCTAGTTTTATTTGTTGTTGATGCAAGCTGAACTTCCACATCTAAAAGCAGTACAGATTATGCAGCCTACAGCTTTTTATCACATGTACGCCCCCCTTCAAGCTCCTTTTCATGCTCATCCTCCCGTCTCCTGACTTTCAGAGACCTGAAGATAACGGCACGCCACATGACGCCATTGTCCTCTCTCTCACTTTCTCGTAGGTGGAGATTTAAAGTTCTGTTTTAAAACTCCCACTGTTCCAATCCTACTTAACCCTCCCCCCCTCCGCCTCCAGCTCCTCTTGTCTCCCCCCTTTCTCTTGAGTATACTACCTAACCCCTCTGAACTTCAGTCAGAGTTACTGAAGACCCGAAGTACACTGGGGAGTCAGCTACACCACTGAGAGAGACACAGAGATAGACAGAGACTTAGCTGCCTGCTATTCTACCACTCCGGTAATAAGAAAAGTTTTTGTTCTTCTCTGTGTTACAGCGAGGAGATATAACCAGGGATCACTCACACTCTCACACAGAAAACTCAGTGGTGGGAAGACACAAAATGGAGGCACAACATGGACAAAGTTACGCTCTTTTAAAAAAACGATACTTTTTGCACAAATTCATAAAGACAGAGGGAGCTAAAAGGCGACAGAGGAGAAAAAGACAAGTTTAGTCTGCAAATGGCTCTAGAAGCTGATTCGAGTTAGAGGGCGATTTTCACAAAAGGTCAATATATTCAGCTGATACTCTGAGAGGGAGGAAATTTAATACCCCGTTTTTGGTTGAATTAATTAATTATAATATTAGGCTAGCTCTAGGGGCCTTTTTCTTCAGTGATTAAGTGAGCACATATCTTCGAAAGACTGTGCTGGTCTCTGGGGGCCTGGGCTTCTGAACCTTTGGGGTGAAACCGTGAGAGATATTTTAAACATGAGAAGGACAAAGAAACACAGACCAACCTGCTTTTTTCCATGCCAAGACATGGCACGTTCCACATGTACACCTTCGCTTGCACTTGTCTTACTATGTGGAAGCGCTTTTCAGTTGTTCTTTAGAAGGCTCTTGCACCATTTTATGCCTACAACTCAGGTTGTCTTTCACATACAGTGATAAAAGAAACTGCTGATTTTTAACCAAAAATAAAATCTGATTGGTGATTAAAGGATAATAGTTTACTGCAATAGTAAACTATTTAACTCTATTTTCAGACTTCAGACTTTCAGAAGTATTTGATACCTAAAGTTGCATTTACTGTGGTTCGAATTTATTCATTATTGAGTCTTAAATTATGCTTTATTTAAATATAGACTAAAAAACTTTAAATAGCTACAATTAAATAATATCTCCAATATTATTTTTTATGGTGTGCACTTGTGTAGCTGGAGATGCATCTAAAACAGGCAGATGCAACACCGAAGAAAATACCAAAAAACAAACACTTCCTTAACACAAATATACTCCCCGAAACACAGTATAAATATATCCGACAGTTCAGTTAAATATATTCAACTAACAGGAGAGAAACTGCTCATTATGCAGAATGATTCCCCCTTTCAAGTGTTACATTATTGATGCTCTACCTGTAAGCATTATTTATAAAATACAGCTCTCCAAGCTTAAATACACAAAAACTAGCCATTTTCTGCAAGGAGATGCTGATGGATTTTGACCTTTGATGTTAATTTTTGTTTACATTTTCTTGAAAACACAACTTTGTCTTCTTTTTAAATAACATAAAAATGCTGAAAGAATTGGTAAGTGAAAAATGTCAACATGAAAACATATTTTGAAGTCCAAATCAGATTTTTTTAAAGTTTATTTTCTGGACCATAGTTAAGCCTAACCTTTGACACTGTTTATAGTTGAACAGTGGGCTCAAGTACATCCAATGCTGAAAGCATATTTCTGGGCTAAATAATGATAATTGCCATCTAACCTGACATAGCCATAAACATATCCATAAAAGCCCAAAGTTTCCAGTGCTTCTGTTATAGGCTTAAATTTCACTTAATCAGTCTTATCAGTTCATTGGTAATATCAAATTCAACACACTTTTACTTTGTCCATTTCAAAGAAAAATCCATCTATAAATGGTCTAAGGTGATTCTCTGACTCTTTGTTCATATCTGTCCATAAGGAAATCAACAAAGGATGTGTGAAATGCCTATAGATATTATTTTTTTGTAGCTTAATATAACCCTAAAGAAATTATCTTCATTAACATAGTACCAATTGAAACAGTTTTAACACAGCTCGAGTTGTTTTAAATGTTTATAAGTATTGCTCTGGAAAGTTTTAGATCAGTAACTATCTTTGTCACAAATTTTTTTTATTTTGAATGGCATAATATTTAGTCTTTCCCATTTTGATGGGTGAGTAAGAGAAACTGGCCTTTGGGTCATGTCATTTTTATTCTCCAGGAAAACACAAAGTCATGAATTACTAAGTAAACATTTTTAACGCAATGACTCATTTGAAAATCTAGATTCACTTTAGAGAATTGCGAAAAAACACAACAGAAATGATCCATTAATAAGGGTTATTTTTCCCCTGATAGAATTATTTATTTATTTATTTGTTACAGAACTTTTAGTGTTAGTTTCTGCAGCTTCAATAAAAAAAATATATACGCATGTTTACCTGGGTTTCCAATAAATGTGGACAGTGCTTCTTATCGTAATATGTTTTTTTGCACTAAACTTGTTAGCTATATCCTTCAGGAAAACAACATGCAAGGAAGTTCCTCCCATCCACTGACCACCACAATGAGGATTTCCTGATTACCGGCACACCAGCTGGTAATCAGGTCAGGCTTGCATGCTCTTCTGTCAGGCTGAGTGACACATCTTTGACATCAAGTCTAAATCATGGTTACTTAATGGCTCTTCTATGAGAGAATGATAATGGAGACAAAAAGAAAGGACATTGACGACATGAGGGTGATGACAAGGTGCAGGAGAACAATATGGGATGGTGCCAGAATATAGTTCACTTGGCCCCAGTGGATTAAATCAGTGTTTTTTTATAGAATAAACAGAACAGACAAATGTGAATAAATTGAGCATCCAATAATCCTGCACTTTTCAATGCCATTCTGATCTAAAGCCAGCTTACATGCATGCTGCTGTGAAAAGCATACTTGCATGGATTTATGCACACACAAGCCCACGCACGCAAGCACGGACACACACGCATCTGTAGGCATCCTGCCCCCACTGCCTGACCCCACTAAACATTCAGGTACAATTAATTATTCCTCCCTGATCTAACGAACGCTACTCACTGATTGGAGACCCTCAGGGTGCAAGGGCACTATTTTTAAAACACTTTCTGGTCATGAATTTTAATCACTTCAAATGTATTGATAAATTATTAATTAAGTAACTTTAAGTGATGCCAGGTGGGCATAATTTCAGAAGGAGTAATAAAATGCTTTTGGGGTTGGAAGTGCTCTGACGTGAACGCAAGAGCTTGTTATTTTTTCTTCTAAAAACAATGGTTTGATTTAAAAGGGATACTCTCGCAAAGTGTTCAATTGTCTAAAGGATTTATTTGGTTGGATAGAAAAAAATAGGACTATTGTTCATTCTTTGTTTAACTCTAGCATGTTTAACATCTTACTGAAAGTCATGTGTTTGATATAGAAAGGCACCAATCACTATCTTTGGCAAATTTGATCTGATTTAAAAAAAAAAAATCTCCTTAAGAACTACAGGGTAAGAACACCATTCAGCTTTTCCCCCCAAGCAGTTTGATACGTAATCTCACGTACAAGATGAAGTATTTTAGGTGCAGTCAGTGCCAAAATGTTCGTGTGAGAGGAGGCATGGTCAAACAAGATTTTTGTGATATTTTAAAACAAAGACAAAAAATAAATATTCATATAGTTTCTTATATTAGCAAATAGTGCAATTAGTAGAGTAGAATTGCTGAAATAACATGCTTGACTGTACTCTCTATAAAATATAGATCTTTACCTTCTCACTGAGATTTCCAAAAAGCTGACAAAATTTTCTATGCAGTCCATTTCATGACAAAGTCTCGCTCTCTCCTAGGCTAAAGGAACAGCATTTGTAAACACATGTATGAGAAAAGTTTCCTTTATAAATTGCTTTCAACATGTCTTTACTTCCTCTGAATCCATTTTACACACATCACTGATTATTAATAAGGTTAACTTGATCACTTCTTCCTTCAATTATCATGTCTACACTGAAGACTGAAGTTGCTGGAGGGATATTGTAGCAGTAGCCTATTTGGTGTACATTTTTGTCAAATTTTTGTTGTTTTGTTTTTGTCTTCAGTTATCATTTAGTTGGACAGTAACTAAGCCAACCAAGCTAAAAAAATTGCCTAACAGTAACAAAAAATATATATGTATATCTCTAATTGAAAAGGGTGTAGTTTTGAAAATGGTTTTCTAAAACATCTTCAATCTTAGCTGATTTGTGATGTTTGAAGAGATTTGAATCAAGTTTGTTTGTTTAATTTCTAAGCAACTCTTCCTGAAAAGAGTGAAGAATACAGCCTGTTTAAGTGTGAGTTGTGGTGTGCTTAAGAGTGCTGCTGTCTATTCAACATCTTCTATAGGTTAACCTGCCGAACAAGACCTGAGCGAGAAACAGCACAAATTACAAATTACCTCCCTTATTAGGCTTGACCCCAAATTTCCTTTCATGAATATTCATTAGAGTAGCCGCGCGGCATGCCAAGAAATGAATTTGCCCTCTTCTCAGAGTGGACTGTGAATAAAGAATGATTAATGGAATTCTGTGTGGTATGAATCTATCATTCCTTGGATAGAGGCTGGCTCAGTAATAAGGATCCAATTAGAGCCACTGTGGGAGGGACACTGCAGGAAGCATGGCAACGACAGAGCCAGTGACACCTTTTAGTCTTTTGCACATTCAAAACTGACTAACACACTTTCTCGTTAAATATTTTTCAGAATATTTCATTATAGGAAATATAAAAAAGTGTAAATTTCCTGCCCGCAAAGCTTAGTTTGAAAGAATTTTACTATATTTGCAGAGGCCCCAGGTGGCTCCGAGCACATGCCTCTTCACCTTTTGCATCAAGTGCGCCGCTCCTCTCCTCTCTGCGGGGTGGATCACCTTTTCTGACTAATTTCATGTTTCGGTGCGTCCTCAGGCAGCTCATCCTGCTGCCAAATATTTGTGTTGGGAGAGCAGCTTAATCTGGAGTTAGGCCCATGGTTCTACACACATACTTCTGACATGAAAAAAAGAATGCGCTTTCAGTAAACAACAGGGGCTTTTTTTGTGCACCTGTGTAGAGTACCATGGAAAAGGGTTCATATATGTTCTTTTTTTTTTACATTTTCTTACAATATAATCATGGTCTACAACATATCTTATGTAACTTATCTCTGATAGACCTTCACAAAAAGTGCATAGCAGCACAGTATTTGAGAGATGGTCTTGCTTCTATCAGGTTTGATTGTTGGATTGTCCTTTATTTATCTTCATGCCCCTTTCCATAATCTCTGACCAGCTTCTTTGGTATTGTTATGGAATTGTCTCCCCACAGCATGATGCTGCCACCACTGTGGCCAGTAAGTTAATTTTGTGTCTGTTCTGACCAGACCACCTTTTTCTAAATGTTTACTGGGTTCTCTATAAGGCTTATGGAAAACCTTAACTAAGGTTTTCACAAATGGCTAACTTCTTGATACAAAAAAAAAAATGACGAGCCGAGGAAGTAATTGTTGTCCTATGAATAGATTCACCCACCTGAGGTGTGGATTGTTGCAACTTCTCCAGATCTACTATGGGCGTCTAGCTAGCTTCTTTGGTCAGTGTTCTCCAATTAGAAACAAAAGTAGATGTTTTGTGACTTGGTAGCATGGGAGTTGTGCTCTACGATTTCCATATATGGATGTTGCTTAAGATATAGTTTTATAACCTAACAATGCTTTAAAATAAGGATGGAATGATACCACTTTTTTAAACTGATACAATACCAATATTTCAGAGTACTTGTCAATACCGAGTACCAATACCTATACTTCTACCACACAAAAAAATTGCAATGAACTGGAAGTCAGGTTTGATTTTCTTCTCTGCTGTTCACAACAAATGATGGTGGATTAAGTAAAAAAATAAAATAAAAAATAAAATAAAATTTCAAGTGAAATCATTATTCTCATAACTCATTAATGTTCTCCAACAAACCTCTCAACAGCAAAGCCAGATTTTAACTTATTTTAAGTTACACACAGACCAGGTCTGATTGCAACAGAATTTACTATGGGGCATCAGATTAAAGAGGACTGAATATAAATGCACAGCCCACTCTTTATATTTAAAATGCTAAAAGAGAATATAAACATTTGAATTTGTTTTTTCCACTTCATAGTTATGTGCATCCATGTGTTGTTCTGACATTTAGAAATCTAACAAGACACATTAAAGTCTACAGATGTTACTTATCAAAATGAGAAAAAGGTAAAGATGCTTGAATACTTTTCAAGGTATTATATTAGTATTGGCCCATAATGCATCTCCATATCTTCTTCCCTGACAGGTTTTTTAGGTTTTGTATTTATAGCCAAACCAATGAGTGGAGAAAATCTAAGTTAATAAGATTTTGTAAAGAATTTATAGAAAAGGTGGAACTTACCTGTACTTAGTTTGGACTTGTATAAAAGTTCAGTGTGAGAGAAGCATATAGTTCTGATAAGTCCATGCTAATTGAACGGGGTGCATGTTTCACCTGTGGCCAATGTAAATCAAACATTCTGGCACATCTTTATTACCCATTCATCTTTCATCCCACTTCCTCTCTTCTCTCTCTAACTTTAATGAGGTGTTCCATCCCTGTTCCTCATCAACTAAAACCTCTTAGATGAATTACATCTCCCTCAAATTCCTCCCCAGCTGTAATGATTTCATTTAATCCACATCACATCTTTATTCGGAACAAATAGCCCACGTTTGACATGTTTGGGATCTGTAGAATGTTCCAACCAAGTTAGACAGACATGGAGGTGTGCCAGCATAGCCCTGGTTCAGCCTGTTCTCTGATTATATTCTCGATAACACTTTCAGCTAATTACTGACTGCTGCCTCTGAATGCGACTTGAGTGCAGAGAAAGGCAATGAACCTGCCTGGTGGCTCAATAGAGAGCCAGCAAGAAGAAAGAGAGGGGACGCGGCTGTTGAAAGAAAGACAGATTAACATTTGTTCTTTTACATGCCTCCCTCTGCCACACATACAATAACTTTGCTTATACTAATTAACAATTAGCAAAGACTGGTTGGCTAATTGTGTTATTGCTCCTAATCAAGAGGCTAATTACCAGAATGTCAATTCAGATTTAATTACTAAGTGCTTTGTTAATTCCCACTGAGCATAAGTTACTCTCTCCCTCCGTCGTTCCATGTGTCTTCTTCCCTTTTTCTTTTTGTTCCACCTTGAACCCTAGTTTTGTTCTGAGGTCCTCTGTTTTAGTGCTAGAAGGGGGTAAGTTGGTAAATACAGAGATAAATGAGGCAAGGTGTTGGAGCCGGGGGAACAAGAGGCAGAAGCATTAATGAGCACTTTATTATATATATATTTTTTAAACTTTTTTTCTTTTTCACCACCGGGCCTCCAATTAGCCAAATCTCTCCCACCAGCATCAAAGCAGGAATCCAGTTAGATCCATAAACCCCAAACCCTCAAACTGATGCTGCCCTTAACACACAACAGATATTGAACATTCAGAGAATGTCAGGAAAAGAAGGTGAATTGAAATAGTCAATGAAAAAACAAAACAAAAAATGATATGAGGTAGATTTTGTGTTTTTCAAAGACATAAATGCACATAGTGCACAGTAAGTGCAAATAGCACACAAAACTACAGATTGCTATTATTTTATTTCAGATATTGTAAAATACGCCATGTATAAGTATATTCAAAGGAGAAGTGATTTTTGCTACGGTGAATATTTTGAATCACAAATTAAAGATATTGAAGAATAAAAAAAAACATATGATGAGATTAGATAAATATCTACTGTCATAACAACATACAATGTCCAGTAGTACAATTAAATTAGTTTACTGATTTGGGTAAGGTAAAAAGTGAAATGCTGCATCAACAAATATTTCAAGAAGACAATGAAAAGTGTATAGATAGTACAGCGGTTTTTTCAGAGGTTTTCTGAAATTTCAAACAACCCATTAGTTGTTCAGATCAAAGAACAAAATCCATTATCTAGTAATATTGTTTTTGGGGAAGATTTCCATTTTCTTAGGTTCAACCATCTTTTAATCAAATTTGACAGCTAACCATGTTTTCTGTGAAGGAGGGAAATTATAAATTAAAATATGTTCACAGTTTCAAAACTGTTCATGTTCAGACTACTAATGATCTGTCCTTCTATTATCTATGGCATTTATCGTTAAAGGGTCACGGGGGAGTGCCTATCTCCAACGGTCAGGGGGTAAACCCTGGATAGGTCACCAGTCCATTGCATCGTAACACAGAGACAGATAATACACAAACACACACACACACACACTTACCCACACACACATACAATAAGGACAAATTCCATGCAGAAAGACCCCAGGCTGGGATTCGAACCCAGGACTTTCTCGCTGCAAGGCAAAAATGCTACCAACTGTTCAATTGTGTTGTCTGATTAATAACCAAGTTTAGGTATGTACATTTTGGGTTTTATGGCTTCTTTTTTGTAGGTATGTTTATTTACATGCATGGTTTTATGTCACTGCCATTTATACCTTTGTTTTTAAAAATGTGAATCTTTAATCTATTATACTTCTGAGTACTTCTACCTCAGCTGTTTTATTTTTTAATTGTCCATAAAATGCAAATAAAATTGAACTAAACTGAATTTTACTGAACTGAATTTTCTGAATGTTGAGTAAAACTGCAATTAGCTTAAATGTGATGCTGAAGTAATGTCCAAATCTAAAGCAGTTCAAAAGAAAAAGGAACAATTAAAAACAGTACCGTTTTTTTAAGTATTATTATTTAGTTGATACTTCTTAAAAATATTAAGTCTAATAATTAATGGAGAGACAGTTTGCACTTTGACCCACTCCTTTTGGATATTTAAACTAAATTAATAAAATTAATTTTTTCTTGTAGAGATTTTGTTGCATTTGTTTTGCTTCCTTTTATATATCCCACTTTTGTTCATTCTTTGATTAAAATTTTTAATCATTTACATATCTGAAATCAAAAATGATTTCAATCATAAAATGAATAAATTAATAATGTTAACCTACTGCTCTTGTTCATACTAATGGTAAAGTTCATTCACATAATGTAAGAATTAAATGTCGTCGCAAAACAGGTTTACCTGGCAATAATTTGGCAATAATTATAATTATATAATTATATATTATAATGATAATATATACAGTATATAAATATTTATATATTTTTCCCGTATCCCTTAATTGTTGCTGCCTCAAAATGAGTTTAAATGTTTCTGTAATTTAGGAGGTTAGGAGAGTGAAAGCTCTTGCTCTTTTTCAGAGGATTGTTTTCCTGACTCTGTCAGAAGGTTTTTGTCACTGCGATCATGCTTAGCGAAAATAAAATGTTCAAAGAGAAACTTTGCTGCAATTGTTGCTGATCTGTCTTTATTTATGTAGCTGTGTTGCTCAGCCACTGTTTGGTGCTGTTGTCTTACTATTATTGCTTTCATAGCCTGACCAATGCTGAGGAAGGAGGTGAACACATCCGTCCGTGCGTGCACATACAAACACCTACATTCACATCTCTGAAAAAGAGCAAGAGCTTTCACTCTCCTTTCTAACTGCGTGGCTCCTCATACTCCTGCCAAAATACCATAAGACAGGGTATAATATATATAATTATCCCCACTTACATTAGCCATTATGCCAGTGGAGCATTGCCTGCAGAATGACACACGACCTGTCAAGACTTCATTCACGCCATTAATAAGCGTCATTAGTGTCTGCTTTGAATACCCCACTTGCACACTGCAGTCATTTCAACATGTCATAGATTTTAATTTGAGGGTAAAAATAGCTGTGAGGATATTATGCACTCTCGCAGCCAGTCTTTGTGGTCTTCTGATGGGGAGGAAGTTCACAGTGTGACCTTGGATTTTCTCTTTATTGGAATTAGAACCATTACTGTTCTTTAGTGCTGTAGGGCAGCCACAAGCACTATGGCAGCAAAGCTTCACATTCTCCTTCTTTTGTGATGCCAGTCAACAGCTTTTAATAAAATCTGAATTTGAAACTATTATTTTGTCACAAATGTCATCAAGGGAATTGACCGGCATCTTATGGAGGTTTGCACAAAATGGATTAACTGCCCTAAATTATTTCTACAACAAAATGCTTCGCTGAGAAATGTTAGGTGCTTGTCAACTTCTTCAAAATCATGTAATGAGTCTCATGAAAGATGAGTATGTGATATAATGTTGAGCTTCAACGCCTCTCTTAACTGGAAACGTCACATTTTTCAAAGAATGATGAATATTTTTTTTAAATCATTGCAGCACAAGTTTCACATATGTCATCCACACTGTTTATTACAGCAGAAAAAAAGTGATTCAAAATACTTGAAATTCTTCAGGTTTTGCCATGAATGTCAGAATGTATTCTATTGCAACCAATTACCTTCAGAAGTCTCTAAATTTGGGAATAAGGTTAATCTCAGACTATACTGCTATCAACTGTTTACACTAAAAACCTGGCATTTATGAAGTGTCCAGTAGGAAGCTATTATTTAAAGTAAGCAATATCAAGATACTTTCAAGTTTGCCAATAGCCATTTAGAGGACACAGTAAGCTCATGAAAAATGTGCTCTGGTCAGATGTGAGCCATTTTTTATGAATGAGCAGTGAGCTATAAGTGAAGGAAAACTATCAAGGCATGTCACGCTGAAGACACATGGTGGTGACAGCATTGTGCTGTGGAGATGTAGTTTTTTTTTTTTTTACATCAGGCATATAAAGAAGTTCAGAGCTATTGGGAAGATGGATGAAGTGAAATACGGAAAAATCCTGGAAATAAAATCCTGTAAGAGGCTGTAAAAGATTTGAGTTGGGGCAAAAGTTCACTTTCCACCTGGAGAAAAAAATACAAAGCACATTACTGAAGTATCACTGACTGGTGCTATAAATTAACTTTTTTTCTTTTGCATAATTAAAAAATATTAACCATATGAAAAAAGATCATTTTCTTGTTTCCATCCATCCATTTTCTTAACCGCTTAATCCTTTATGGGTCGCGGGGGTGCTGGTGCCTATCTCCAGCTGTCAATGGGCGAGAGGTGGGGTACACCCTGGACAGGTTGCCAGTCCATCACAGGGCAGGACAAACAGGACAAACAACCATGCACACACTCACACCTAAGGACAATTTACAGTGATCAATTAACCTGACAGTCATGTTTTGGAATGTGGGAGGAAGCCAGAGTATCCTGGAGGGAACCACGACTGCACGGGGAGAACATGCAAACTCCATGCAGAAAGACCCTGGGCCGGGATATGAACCCACAACCTTCTTGCTGCAAGGCAACAGTGCTAACCACTGCACCACCGTGCAGCCCCTCATTTTCTTGTTTGAAAATCAAAATAAACAGGGCAGTTTGGCTTGCTTGTGAAGTGGTTTCTGTCTATACTTGCAACTTTTTAAAAGAAGTAATTCACAACTGTCAGACTCCAACCGTGTTAAAGTTTTATCACCTTTACTACAGACCAGCTACAGATCTACAATCTTGCAAATACAAAGTATGTTAGAAATTCAAGTGCCCATACTTTTCATTTTTCTCTTTTTTAGGTTTGTTTTTGCCCATTAATAAATAAATAAAATGGGCTGCACTGTGGATTGGAATCCCGGCCTTGGGTATTTCTGCATGGAGTGTGCATGTTCTCCCCAGGTATCCATGGATTCACTCCAAATACTCCGGCTTTCTCTCACAGTCCAAAATCATAACTGTTAGGTTAGTTGGTCTCTTTTAATTACCTGTATGATTTAAGTGAGTGATGGCCTGTTTGTTGGTCCTGTGTCCAGCGGTTACCCTGCCACTCCCCCAATGACCACTGGAGATAGGCACCAGGGCCCCAGCGATTCCGCAAGGTTAAGCAGGTACGGATGGATGGAATTTTCAGCAAACTGGATAACTATGATCAAAAGAACTTCAAACTCCAGAGATCACAGCCTTCAAAGAACTGTGAAAATTACTCAAAGTTCTGCCTATGCATATTCTTCAGAAAGTAAAAGTAGAGTAAACTGAAGTGAAGGTCAAAATCACAGAAGCAAGACCCATGTGATAAATATATGTTGTGGTATTATACCAAAAACAGGAAGTAAATGCCTTAATTTATTTCAATATAATGAAGTTTTACTATGTTTAAAAAAAGTCTTGAACATCTTTATTAATTTTTGTTTCTGCAAATATACATTATTCATATATAACGATAATTATTCTTGCTTGTGCTAACTCTGCAAACTCCCATAGATTCCGCAAAACAACTTAATTCTCAAAAAGTGTTTAAAGCTGAAACATTTCTACTCAATCAAGTGTTGTCGAGTGCTTCATATAACATCTGAGCGTGAATTGCATCAGCTAAATGGCCAGTTTTTATTCCAAGTTCTCTATTAGTCAAATATGAGTAGCATCTGAAGAGCTGTTTAAATAGTGTCTGCACTCCCCTCACTTGGCACTGCGCCACAATGAGCAGGGGCTGTGATAGTCCAGACACTTAGTAAAACCTTGAGATGTATGTATGTTAAATTAAAATCAAACTGAAAATAATACTTTGGTAAATTATCTGTGAAATGTATTACATTGTAAACAATACAACAGCACATTTTTTAATGTGTTCCTCATGAATTTAATTCTTTTGTTTTTTCTCAAAATAAACATGTTTTCCAGCTTTGGTTCTTGCAACACATGAAAAAAAATTGGAACAGTGAAGCATTTACCACTTTGTAATGTTTCCTTTCCTTCTTACAACACTCAAAAGAAATTTCGAGACTGAAGAAACCAAGTGATTAAGTGTTTCAGACACTCAGAAATTAAAGTAAAGAATTGTACACTAGGGGTACAATGTCTTGTCACTGGGGTGGTACTCTCAAAGGTACCATTTTGTACCCCTAACTGTAGGTATCTATTTGTAGCCCTGTAGTCTGTACCTTTTACCAGACCCGGCTCTACCAGATAGGCAACCAGGGCACGTGCCTAAGGGCCCTCGAGCATAGAGGAGCCCTCTGCCTGCAGAATAATTTTTTGCTCCAACTTAAAAAATCACACACAAGACTTTAATTTCAATTTTCATAATTGTCCAATCACAATAAAATAATGTTGTATTTTTTTTTACAAAAAAGAGACTCTTGTGATTGTTTCCCTTTTATGCCAGTTTGTTGACTTCACAGGTAATGATTGGTAGAAGGCAACAATGGACTGTGTAGATTGGCTAATGATAATGGTGGGTGGGGCTTAGCAGGTGGTTTCCGTATATTGTATATGTATTGGAAATGCGGGTAGAAAATGGACCTCAGTAGCATCAACAGAAAGCCCAGTGGGGCTGCAAAGCAAAAGAAGAAAAAGGAAAAGGAGAAAAAAGAAGCGGTTGTTATACAAAACGTTCTGCCAATTAGTAGCCCTTTAAAAAAAGCTAGAAATGAGGAGGAGGATTTTGAGCTAGCCAGCAGCAATATTAGCTTGGAAGCATCGCCTAGGGTTGCCAACTTTCATATATTAAAATAAGGGACACAGGGCATTCTTTACCACGGTCCGAGCCGTACATCTGACTCACGGGGAGGTGTGGTTGTTTTAGCAAGGGGATCATCCAGAATGGTCATATGTTAAGTTTGAAATGCTTTATACACAATAAACACATTAATGTATAATTTCTATAAATTAGGTTAATCTTCAAAGTGATTTATGCTTTCTTTTCTGTGTTCTAATTCTAATCATGTAAAGCACTTTGAATTGCCTTGTGTTGAAAGTGTGCTATACAATAAAATCACCTTGACGGGACTTAACAAGGTGCAGTGTGATCTTACACAATGACGATGCTGAGAACAACAGGTCTAGTTGTTGAGTTTCCAACAATGTGTTTTCAATATTTTCTTTCTAAAGTGACTGTATGGCGATATTGCAGATGAGCCCTAAACACCTTTACACTACTATCTGCTCACTTAAATACAAATTTAGGAGTGGGATGACGAATAGTTAATTGAATTGGCTTGCATGGCTTGTCTGAACAACAATCAAACCACACTAAGAGATTTAATGCAACGTTCACTTACAATTTATTGGCTATTTCTCTTAAATATAAAATTTTAACAGCCAAAAACCTATCGAAACATGTTTCATTTTAATGTACTTATTAGCATAACAATGAATCAGTTACTATGATTTGTTCTTAAAGTTGTAATTTATATTAATTGATTTATATTGATTGTACAACAAAATCCTCTACAATTAATCCAACAAAAATAAAATTGCACAGGGACGAGACATCTTTGAAAAAGCACAATAGATGTAATCTATTCTGAATATTTTAGCCTAAATTTTAGCCTCACAGACTGTTTTCTGCATTCTTGTGTGCCTGGTGTGCTGTGCAGCCAGTGTTCTCAGTGCGCCACTGAGAATATTGGCTGCATTGTTTACAGTTTGCCTTGTGTTCATCTATACTGATCTATTCCAGCCAAGAATGGGCCTCTTCCCACTCAACTATATCTCTGTAAGCGTTTTTGGGACATTTTTAAAGGTGCTGCATCGAAGCGCCAGTGTGTGTGTGTCTACCTGATCAATCCTGAGCGCGCATCACTCGCGAGCCGCAAACAAACAATTTGCGGTCCCGTTTCATCCCGCCGTTAGAACAGTTTTGCTGAATGTAGGGTGATTTTTATGTTTATATAGGCTACATAGTTAGAATAAAGCAGTATGAAGCCTATGACGGACAACCATGATAGACATGTATGAAAATACGGAACAAATAGCGTCCCTTATTAGTTCAAAATGGGACGGCACATTTCATAGCCAAATACGGGACGATTCCGTATTTTAAGGGATGGTTGGCAACCCTAGCATCGCCTTCTACCAGTGATGCTCAGCCTGCGCTAACAGCGGCAACTAACCTTACCAGTGAAAATGAAACCGCTATAAATTAAGAGCTAACAACACAAGGTAATGCCCCAATCTCTGAAGACCCTGCATGGTTCTTATTTGTCGCAGGAACCCTAGTCGCTTCATTCAAACCTGACTCTCTGGTTGCGTCTATCGTGTTCAGTGTGTAAGCACCGTAATGACGCTCTAACGCGGCGCCTTTACAATGGGGAAGCTATTCCATGAGAATGGATTGTATAAGGCAGGAGAGAAGAGAGAAAGAAAAGGACACGTACCTGTATATTCGTCTCAAAATATACATGAAACACAGCATCAATCTCTGTAATATACTATTATTATTTACATGGCATCTCTGGGGCACAGCTACTCAAGACATACGTTTTTTTGTGATGCATATAATCTGAGTTTAATAATAGTGATTGCTACTTTATGTGTTTAATTTAATATTGATTCAAAATTAGATGAGCCACAAAATAGTAAACAACTATATACTACAATTGCAATTTTATGTTAATGTATTTGAAGAATAAAACATTTTTTATAGATGAAATGTATGAAAAATGTAGATCTCTTACCATTGAAAACTTTTCAATAACTGTATAATCTTTCAATCAATCCCCTTTAAAGCTATAATAATCTCTCCAAGTCCTTGAGCGATGTTAAAATCCACAGGACATCCCATACGTTTAATTTCTACTTTTTTTTTGTTTCAAATCAATGTGCTAAATGAAGATTTCATTAAAAAATAATATTCTTTTTTGTCTTCGGGGCTAACAAGGATATTAGACGGCTACACACTTCTATCCAACGGAGCATAAATGTGATGTATGCCATTCCAATATTTTAATAGGAGTTACAAACTTATCTTATGCTTCACAACCAACTTTTGCACTTGGCAAATGAGCTGCATCACTTGCTGTGGGGGTTTAACAGTCGGACCCGACCATCCCCAAGAGACGCCACAGATTATTGATAACATTTTTGTTATTACAGACAGAAAGGGAGACAGGAGCGCTGAGAGGAAGAGAGAGAAAGACAGAGAAAGAAGGAGAAAAACACACAGGACAGTAGAAAAGAGACAGAGGAGTGAGGGAGGACAGAAAAAAAAAATCAGGTATGAGTGTGTTTTTGATTAGATTATGAAACAATTCTGGCCTGGAGGACAGTTAAATTCTTAAGTATTTACATTAGGGCTTTGAATTTTCCACAAATCATATTCGAAGTTTGTTTGTTTATTAATATTAAAATGTGAAGATATTCAAATATTTATGAATTATATTTTGACCATTGAATGTTTTCAGTATGACCGATATTGGTATCAATTGGAAACCTCGGCTCCTCAGGAACTGTCAACCATTGACACCACCACAATTTTGCTGTAGGTATGTAAAAGGGTAGCGATGTTACTGTTAACTTTAATTGTTTTTTGACAACTGAATAAACATTTAAGTTGATAAGTTATTTAACGGGACCACAGGCGACCTTGCGTAACATAAACATCCAGCAAAATGGTAGAGCAGTACGTCTGTTTTCGTTCCTACTACTCACTTGTTTGCTCAGAATCTGAATTGAAAACGTTTACAACCAAACACATTTACAAAAAAAAACAATTCCCATAGAGGTTTGAATATTAACAGATCCCTAAAATTTGTTTGAATATCTTTAATTTTTTTTAAAACATTCTAATTATATTCGAATAATGAAGTTCGGAGTCAAAGCCTTAATTTACATAAGTAGGTAAATTAGTTATTGACAATGTTGTGAAATTTCTAAAAGGTACTATTGGGGGCAGTGACATGGGGCAGGGGCAGCGGTGGGTAGGGGCCATTACACACATTGGGCCCCGGGGCCCCTGCAATGACAATCCGGTCCTGCATGACGTCATGGTGAGGCTGTAACCCCCCCTCCACAAAAAAATTAAATAAAAACTGCTATGCTAACTTTCAAAAAGAGTGGTGGTAGTAGGATGCTCAAGGTCTATTTTGTGGCAAGCTGTAATGGTGTAAATTGATGGAATAATGAACCCTCTGTTTTTGGAGAACCCTTTAAAACCTCACTGTTGACCATTTTGACTGTAATGATATACAGCATTAGGAGGTGTATTTCATATGTTAGGTAAGTGGTCTTCTGCATGTTGCTTCATTTGATATACATAGATTTACAATTTAAGATGTCTCAACCACACCTATGCTACATTTCTTAAAAGAAACTATTTTCTCAAGAGATAATGTCAGATGACAAGATGCTTCATCTGTTCCTCATGGCCTCTTTTCAGTACTGATTAGGTGAAAGTTACCTTGACTCTGTGTGTGTGTGTGTGTGCGGTGTGTGTATGCACCCAAATTTGCCATAATCTCTGTCTCAGGGTGTGTGTCTGCATTCTTTTGAAATGCGTCCCCGTGTGAACATGCAGCACTTCAGCTCAGGAATAAGAGCCACGGGGGGAATCTCCCACAGGTACTGAACTTGACGAGTGAGCTTGTGCCTGTGTTTGCGTGAGACAGAGAGGGAAAGGCTGTCCCACAGGTACAGCCTGAGTGTGTGACTGTCCCACAGGTGCAGAGAGCGTTTGAGCCTCCTGACAGGCTCCATCTTTGATCGTTTGGTGAGTCACTCCTTGTTTGCCTTCCCCGCGTGCAGCTGCTGTAGGGGCTAATTAACCAATGAAAGGACTTAATCACTAGAGCCTGCTGTCAACTGTACACCTTAGCTCGCTCTCAGGGATATTTGAAAGTAAAAGTTGGAGTGAGGGTGTGAGGTGGAAACTTAAAAGACATGTTTATTGCTTATTTTGTTTGAAATTAGGTTCCATCAGTAATTTAAATGATCAGCTCTGCAATTAGCCACACTGTTTCTATGATTCTCTTCTCCAGTGAGAGTGAAGAAGGGGATAAGAATGGTCATTAATAATGATCAGTGACCCATCACAGCTCTCTGCTGAATAGAAGAGAGGACGAATGAGAAAGGGAGAGGGGAGAAGGGAGTTCAGGGATGGACGTTTGACACTACCAGAACCTCTCCTCTATGTAAAGAGCCAATTAACGCCAAAATAAGTCTTTCCTCATGTCTCAGGCTCCAACACAGTGACCTCCCTGTGCTCCAACCCGCCCCTCCATTTTTTCACCCACCATCATCAAACTGCCACTCAGGCCTTTGCAGTGTCTTGAAAAAAAATTAAGGTCCCTTTCACATTTTGTCATGTTACAACAAGCTTCGGTGTATTCTATGGGGAATTTACGTTGTAGACCAACGCAGAGTAATTCTGAGGAGGAAGGAAAATTATTAATCGTTTTCCAAAATTTTAAACAAGGTGGCTTGCATTTTTCTTCAGCTCTCCCCAGAAGAAAAGCCTCTTCACATCATCATGATGCTGCCACCTAGGAAGATGGATGCAGTACGAAAGTCAGTTGTTGTGCAAGTCCTCAGCCAAGTTAGGAAGGAGTCTGTTAATATTGCAGTCATTTGAATCAGGCGTGTTCAAGCAAGGAAACATCTAAAACATACAGGACACTGTACCGAAGTTTCCCTTCTATGGTTTAGATCAATGTATATTTATGTGTTATAGAAGCTTGGGACTCAAGGAAATTGAGAATTTCTTGAAAGTGTTTGAAAATTGATGTTTTGAGATACTTTTTATCCAAATCAGCAAATTTGAAAAGAAGAAAGATTGAGAATCTATATGTGCGAAGCTGCCACTTTCCTTGGGTCCAGATTTATAGTGGTTTTCTCCACATTTAATGATCCTTCCTTTGTCCTGGAAGAAAGATGCAAAACTTGCTAAATTCAATGCCATTTCTATTTCCATCTTCTTCTTTTTGGGTGTGACTTAGGCTCCCCATTGGTTTGAAAGACACACATAAGAAGAGGGACTAAGTAAGATGGCAAAGCTAGCACTTCCAATCATGCATAGTCGCTTATCTGAACATGCTAATGGTGCTACAATGAAAACTGATAAATGCTTGCAATGATGGAATTTATTAAGGTCCATTTAGGATGTCATACTTATTGTGGCATAACATTTTTATTGGAAGAAAATTCCCTCTACTCTTGTGGATGTAAAAAGACCGTTTTTGTAAGAGATGGCACTGATATGAGGTAAGTCTATAGTTTGATAAAAGAGCTTGCTGTGTGTACAGTTATGATAGTATCTTTGATTGGCATACATCATTAGAATCTCAAGACTCTTAGCTTTCCAAATATGTATAATATGTATGTATACATTGAAGGGGTGTCCAGAAAAAAGCAGATTTGACCTGGAAGTATGCAACATCCTGTCCACAGGACATAGGAATGCAATGTCCATGGTATGAAAGTAAGGTACAAAAGTCATGTTATTAAAAAAGCAAAATCCGATACTGATATTTTCCAGTGTTACATTTTAATGCCAATATCGGCCAATAATGACAGGAGGCTGATAACATCGGACATCCCTATGAATAAATGATGAAAGCTTTCAGATTAAATGAAATTGTATATAGATGCAGCTCTCTCTTATTTCATCTTTCTTTTTTCTGTCAGCCTTTTTAAAAAGATCAGGGACAAAAATGACAAAGAGTGATTCAAACAAACTATAGGTTACAAAAATATATGCATACTTGAAATAAAATTGTCATTTGTATAGTTATTTAGAAGTGAAACAATAAAACCATCACTATTAAGAAGGCAAAAAGCTATCCAAAAAAACCTTGAATGATGATGATGAGCACTGTCAGCAAGCAAATGAAAGGAGGCTTTGAATATAATCTGTTTTATGCATACAAACTTCGTGGCCTTGCAGAAAGCATACATTTTGCAGACTGCAGAGTTTAAGAAGACTGGATTTTACGATGTACCAGGGTCTCTCAATAAAATAAAATATATAACAAAAAAATAAAATGAAGGGAAAAAGTAATTTATTACATGAAAGTAAATGGTGAATTATTTTTATTTGTACTCCAGTTATTGTAAATTTTTGTGGCTGTATTGTTACATACTTCAATATTTTGAGGGGATCATTTTAGTTAGACTGTTGCTTTTATGTGCTTCACAAAAAAAAAAAAAATAAATAAGAACCTCGCAGTCATCATTCAGCAATTCAAAATGTTACATTACCATATTGCCATGTAGACAGTGGGGAAAAAATGCACTTTGAAATGGAAAACTAAGACTGTAAAGCTATTCAATGGAAGACAAAATTGCATTCACTTCAAATTACGCGAAGCTTTAAAGGAACGATATCATGCTATGTTACAGCTTTCAGCTGTAACATAGCACAAAAAGTGTTTTAAGCTGGCAAAAACCGAAGCAGCCATGAGCTGTGAGAAGGAGGAGGGTGTGTTTGGAACTCTAGCAGAGCTGAGCCACTCTTCCTGTAGGGGTGGTGCAGACTCCTCAATACTCCCTTGTTTTCAACTAGTGAAGTCACTTTGAACACTCAGTCATTTTTTTTTTCGGTGAGGGAGGGGCAACTACTCAGAGAGAAGAATTCAGGAGGATTCCTCAGACATGCATGAATTAAGCCAAAAACCACTCTGGTGTTATTTTTTATGAGAAAATTGCACTACCAGATCGTTGAAAACTCCAAAACTTGATTTTGCATGACACAGGCCCTTTAAAGTGAAAAGTGGTTTCTCAAAAAGACAACTGTTCATTTCTAAATCTGGTTGAAAGGTCCATATTTTAGCTAAAATGGACCATGGTCTCCTTTTCATTATCTTTTGTTTAGATACATTATGATCCATGGGATACAAAAGGTCAATTGTGTGAGCTGAATAAAGACAAGGAACACCTAAAGTTGCCCTTAAAAAGAAGTCTGTAAGAAGAACATGCATAAAAACCAACCAAAATATTACTATGTCATCCAGGTTATATGTGTTTTTTCTTTGCAAGGCTTGTTTTGGTACCCTTAAGGTTAGATTTAAGTCACCTTAAAGTTATAGTGAACGATTTTTCTGAATTTCAACCTTCTGCACTTAACAAAATACACATGCACAACAATGAAACTTGGATAATAAACAATAAATCATGAGGAAAGTTACAATATAGATGTAACCTGCTCATAAGGGATGGGACAGGACACTGAAAATACTTACTTTTAGGGTTCTTTTGCCCCATTTCCAGTAGTGCCAGTATGGTACGGAACGGGATGCTTTGGCGTGTTTCTATTACCTGCTTCCGTTCCGAAACGACCCCAGCCAACCCCTCTACCTTGGTTCGAAGCGACAGGAAACGCCCACATCTGGACTGATTGGTCCGGTAATGTGATATCATTCTCACCGCAGCAGCGGTAACCACTAATTGGTCTGGAGTTGTTTGTTTGTCTCAGAGTAAGCTATAGTTTAAAGTTTCAAATAAGCAGCACACTGCAGTTAACTGCAAGCAGCCTAAAATTGAAAAGAAATCAGTGAGAGTCATGAATTATATAAGTTTTAAACCATGTGGGGATCTTGTAAGTATATATATTATTGAATCCATGTGTTATGTTGTTATGTTGGCTGAATGGTTACTGTTGGTGACTACCGTTTGGTAGGTCAAGGTTCATGTCCTGCTACTACAGTGCTTAAAATGTTTTCACAGTAGGTTCAGGTTCACAGACATTATTCCTGGTTTCATAAAAAACACTTTTTCTAGATAAAAAAAAATGTATATATTTATTTTTAATTTTTAATTTTATTTTCAAATTGTTTTAGGTTTTGTATTTAAATAAATGAAACCAAAAACACAATTTTAATGGCAGAGCAGTACTTTTAATTTTAGATTTTTCAATGCAGTATTTCTTTTATTTATTTATGTGTCAAAATATGATTCCCCTGACAAAAATTATTAAACAAGGGCCAAATCCCTCTTATTTTACAGGATTAAAGGTTCACAATAGAGGATGCATATTTACAGAAACACTTGGAGGCAGGGATGGGCGATATGGCTTAAAAATTAAATCTCAGATTTTTTTAAAATACCAAATCTGATTTCAGATTTTAATCTGTTTTTTCCTACCTGATTTTTTTCCGTCAGAAGAAATTGCAAGTGATAAAAAATATTTTCAAAAACCTGCTTTTATTGCAATCTCCCTGTCCTGGAGCTGACTTGACTTTAATGTGTTTTTCAATGAGGCAAAAGTCTATGGACAGCTTTCAGATACAAATAAATAATAAAAATATTGAAAGAGTAGATGAATTCAAATATCTTGGAGTAGTTGTGGACTCCCATCTTAAATTTGGAGCTCATGTAAAGAAAATAACTAAGACTATTAGGATTAATTTGAATGGTTTTTGTCTAATAAGATCTTGCCTGTCAATTAGTGCAGCTAAGATGTACTTTCACGCAATGATCTTGTCTCATTTTTCATATTGTATCACTGTGTGGGGCCAAGCTAACCAGTCCACTATGAAAGGTATGATCTCCCTGTACAAACAAGCTTTAAAAGTGCTTGATAAAAAACCCATGATGTGGCACTATTGCAGAATTCAAGAGAAGCATAATCTTTTAAGTTTTGAAAATTTTAACAAGTACTTTTTAGTGAAATTTGTTTTTAAATGTGTCAACAACCTCGCTCCCAATATCGCTGCAGGGATGATTGAAAAATGTGCAGCTTACGGGATCATCACTAGGGGCGCTGTTAGTGGAGACTGCAGACCAGCCAGATGCAAAACTGCTTTTGGACAGACAGCGTTCGCAGTACAAGGGCCACAGATCTGGAATACTTTACCTGCTGCTCTGAAAACCTTAACAGATCTGAACGAGTTTAAAAGTAAAGTTAAACAATGGCTCAAACTGACTCAAACTTGTGGACACAACAGAAGTGTATAATATTGTATTGTCTTTTATGTTTTTTTTTATATTTTTTTATATTGATTGTAATGATTTGTGTAGGTGTTTTGTGTTTTAGGGACCAGGTCTGCGAATTAGCTGTTAGCTATAAGGCCTATGAACATGGCATCGGTTATTCTGTGTAGCAATGCTTCTTGTTCTGTCCCTATCAAATAAATGAATAAATAAAATAATGTCCAACTAAAAACAAGCTGCAAAGTATCCTTGTAAGACAAGTTGGCTGAATTGACATCACTCTGAGTTATGGAAGTCTAAGTAGTACATTGGTTTAAAAAAAATCTCTGTTTTACAAAAACGTAATCCTGAACAACAGAAGAGAGATGCTTTTTGCTGGAGCTTTTGTCGTGACTGCATTTTGCTGGAGCTTTTGTTAAGCTAAGCCCACCCACGTCCTCGCCCACTACAGTTCTTTTGAGATGGTAATGGAAACACAACCTACCCGTTCCAGGCTGCACTGACCCGTTCCCTTCTTTATACACCGTACTGGCCCTAGTGGAAATGGGGCATTTTATTCCCCGACTGCACTACAGTACAGTTTTAATCTTTTAGTTTTGAGCAGAACTTTTATAAACAGGTTTTTTTCTTCTTTTTGTTTGTTCGGTTCTTCGCACATCAAATAAAAGCTTATTCCTTTATTTTCTCTGGAATAATTACAACGGAATATTAGGCATAAACTATTTGACCAATATAGACAACAGTAATGCCTGTGTGAAAAAAAGACAACAACAAAAAAGTATAAAAATAAAAACACATTCCTGACATTGTACATTTTTCCCACAAATAACTGCATTTACCTCAAAGCACACATACATTCATGAACTACATGAATTAGAAACATCCAGAAAATTCAGACAAAGAGGATTTAATGCAGCAAGCTCTCTCCTCTCTGAGTCAGGCAGGAACATGCAACGTTTTAAAAGAAAATCAATTAAAAGTGTGAACATTTTTTAAATGTATCCAAAAAAAACATTGTCCTAGAATTAACATCAAACCCCTCCTCAACCCTGCACTCAGAATCGACGGCCATTACAGAAACTTGTGGCATGATTCAAAAGTTGAGAAGTCATAAGAATACAGACTCCTCATTCACATTAAATTTAACCTACTGGATTAATTGAACATATTTGCTCACAGTGCTGACAATATTGGCATTATTTTGTGATGTCTAACAAAGTTTACCTGCCACAAAGCACGCATCCTCACTCACTATGCTGGCTTTGGGCTGCTCACAGTGCACAATGTATAACTAGTTTACATTAATATCCGCTCCTTCCAAGAGCTGCTCTTAAAGGGGCAGTGTCACTTAAACCCAGATACAGCCATGACACTATTAGTGGTACATACTGCACTTTCCAGGATGCATAAACATCTAAGACATCATCAGGTATTTTATTTACTTATTTTAAACGCCCTTACTATCTAATATTAGTTCACTTGGCTTCATAGGTATAGATAAGTTCTTCTAGGAAGTAATCTGAAAGGCATTCCTCCAAAAAGCATGCTGAACTTTACCCAACTCGTCGAGTAGAAACTTGCCAGCAAAGGCATCATTGGGGAACCCGACTGACTGTGGTTCAGGATTTAGGAGTTCGGCTTTGATCAAAGGGTTGCTGGATCGGGCCCCAGCCCCAACTGTCTTGGTTGTTGTGTCCTTGGGCAAGACACTTCACCTATTGCCTACTGGTGGTAGCCAGAGGCCCTGGTGGCAGCCTCGCCTCTGTCAGTGCGTCCCAGGGCAGCTGTGGCTACATCATAGCTTATAAAATTACAGGCCATTTACCATTTGCTTTCAGCACACCATTATTGGCAAGAATCTCCTAAAAACACTCTGGTCTTGTTTCTGTCTTCTGAGGCCTTCTTCTTCTTCTCATACACCTCAAAGACACTTTTCTCTTGCCACTCGTAGCCATTTTTTAAAGGACCCGGTGAGAACGGCGAGGTCAGATGAATGGATGATGTTGTGGGAATGCACACTCTCAGAATGACAATTAGGAGGACCAATAGTGTAGACCATCCACCTGCAAGAAAAAGATTCTCCGCCGTACCTTTAACCCATTTTGGGTGAAAAACCATTACCCAGCTTTGTCATGCTGAATCAACATTGACATGGACTCAACGATATACGACCCAATGCCTGGTTGACAAAATAGCTCATATTGGGTACTTTTTTACCCAACACCTTTGAGGGGTGCAATGTTAAAAATCCCAGGTGTGTCTAATATGCCCATGTAAAACTCAGGACATTTTCAGTGCAATTATTTTAAAAAGTAGCATTGATTGTTTGATTCTTTTACACAAAGTCATCATCCACTTTCCTGTGTAGACCAAACTGACATCTAGTTCACTGTGAAACTCAGAAGCGAAGAGGAAGATGAAATGGGTGGACAGGATTGGAGTTGAAAAGTACTGAACCCATTTAGGAAGTCAGCCAGATAAGAAGGTATAGAGGAGAGGACTAAGTGGGCCTCTAATAGACGGTGTGGGAAAGTGATGAGAAATGAGTTGCAGGTTAAATACCCACCCCTCCCCTTTCTATCAAACCCACCCCTTCCTATCGTTCTCTCCTTCAGGTCTCCTCTGAATATGAGTGACTGACAGCGATGTTAAACACAGTTTGACACCAAAGACAGAGGTGGCTCTATGACTGTAGCCATCAGGCTCTCAAGGTCTTCATGTGTACGTGCATGCACGCATGTGTGCAGCGGCATGGATATGTTTAATGAATTACAGACATAGGTCCGATTAAAATGACTGGTAATTTCTCCGGGGAGATGAGAGCCCGGAGCAGAATGAATCAAACGACTGCCATGATGACTCATCAATGCCGCTCTGCCTCACTCTGAGGGAGAGGCGAGGGAGCATGGAGAGAGTGGACAGTGCTGGGCGCAGAAAGAGATCCTGAAAAAAAAAAAAAAGAGCGAGCTAGGTTGGTGAGGAAAGAAAGATTGAAAGAGTGCTATTAGCGCTCATGAGGAAATATAGAAGGATACAGGTGACAAGATGATGGGGTGAGGAGGGAGAGTAAAAGGAAAGGTCTCAAGCATCACTAGTTTCAATCTGTTCTCGCCATTCCCACCCAGATCTCTGGTCTCATTGCAGGTGACAGCAGCTTGCCTAAATTACCTCCCGCTGGCACACAAATTAAACAGGGCATATAGTGAGAGCGAGTGACAGAAGAAGAAAGGAGCAAAGAGAGAAAGAGAGAGAGATGCTTTATGAAAAGTGTCCATGGTCACATTAATGCAATTCCTTTTTCGATCCCTCCGTTCCTTCAGCCCTGGCCTGGATAATGAGCTGGTGAACACTCTCCAACCCCACCACCCCCTCTCCCACTGAGGCCATACGTGCTGTGCACAATAGGTTCTGAACGCTATTTTTGGAGACCCTCTTCTCATTTATTTCCTTGATTTGGTGATGATGATAATCATTGTGGCTTGAGGTGCGATATTCAAATTAACTGCCATTCCTCCAGTGCTATCAGTCCGACTATCACCATGCCTGCAAAAGTGACATCCATTCCTTCCCCTGTCTCCCATTTACCTCTCCTGGAGGCAATACAAAAACCAACCAAGCAATGCTGGTGGATATGTTTCCGTGTTGAGCTTATTCAAATCAGGTGTTTGAAAACTAACCTTGTTTGCATTGTAATGTTCCACGGCAGAGCATCCACAATTGACAATTTATTGATAGGGGCCTGTAAGAGGGGCTTGGCAACGCAGGGGCTGTGAATGTGACATGAATTGGATTCCTGCCTGTAGTTATTCAGATCAGAGTGTAACACAATCGTTTACATGAGTGCCTTTGAATGGAGGACTAACTAAATAAATTTAATTTGGAAGTGGTGTGTTTGGCAGATTGTGCCACTCACCGGGTTCTGCTGCAGATAAAGCAAGCAAGCACTTTATCTCGTATAATAGGATGCAAGTCCTTACATGGAAATGAATTCTATTTTGTCACAGAAGGGAGGCACAAAAGGAAGCAATGCTCAGAGAGAGAGAGAGAGAGAGAGAGAGAGAGAGAGACAGAGAGAGACCGTATAGTACTGTGAAAAATTGTGCTGTCACTGTAACTTTGCACTTTTTTCAGGAACAAAGAAACTAAAATGTTTCTGTTTGAGAATCCACCTCAGGGATGCCTGTCACTGCAGGAATTCTCCCAAGCTTAAATTCAGATATATAAAAGTGTGTGTGTGTGTGTGTGTGTGTGTGTGCTGCATCCTCTGTGTGTCTAACCTAGAGCTGGTGGAATTCTTGAGTAATTTAAAAATATTTTTTATATTTTACATTTTCTCTAAATGTTTGTGTCATTTAGTTTTTCAAGCAGAAAAAAGTTTTAGAGAAGTAGAAGCAATCCATTTGAGTCATTCTTTTTCAGGGTGGAAGCAGTATGTAAAAGTTGCAGAGAAAGAAACAACACAGATTTCATCTCCATCAAAATAATTTAAACTTTTAAAATTTTGGCCCTATTGGTGTCAAATGTTTTAATTAGAACTTGTTTCCTGGCATATACACAGTTTTTAAGTACTCCACATGTTTTTGATAGAGTTAAAATACAGACAGCTACAATTGGACTACTGTATCCATCCAAAACCCAGTTTTGATGTATGTTTGGCATCATTGTCTTGTTCAAGATTTTCAGTCTTATAACAACTGATTCACGTAGGACATTTGAGAATTTAGTGGCAGTTCTTCATCTTTGTCATCTAATTTACTAAGTGCATTGCCTCAGTATTATTATCAGTGGTAGAAAAAAAGGCCTTCAGCTTGATTACATCATCATCATAACTGACATTTGGTGCAGTGTTTTTAAGTTTAAAAATCTCTCTTTGACTCATTCAAGCATTCTTCTTCTCAATGAGCCAGAGTTAAACTTCTGTGTCGACTGGTGGTTAATAGTCCAGAATGTGGTTAACATATTTAGATAGAATTCATTATCCCCCTTACTTTATAAAATGCAGTGCACTACTTAAAGGTTTACAGTTGCAGAAAATTATTTTATCTTGGTGGGGACTCTCTCAGTCCATGTTAATGTTAAAGCTGCTTCACTGTGGATAGTGACATTGGTGTTCTAGCATATTTTATTTTATGAAATGGTTTATGTTTATAATTACTGACTATCCTCTGGATCATTCAAACCAGTTGTCCTTTGAGGATAGCATTTCCATTTAGGTAGCTAAAGCTTGGACAGAGTTGGATGTTTTAGTGGGACCATATCCCCACAGACCCATCAAAACTGGTTTTGTAATAGAATAGAATAGAATAGAATAGAATAGAACTATCCTTTATTGTCCCACAGCAGGACGATTCAGGTGTACCAGCAGCAAATGAAAGTTTTTAAATAGCATGCAAAATAAGAATAAAACAAATTTAAGTGCAAATTTGAGACATGAGAGAAATAATACTGTACAGTTATGAAAAAATAGCATACTTCATTTGAAAGAAATGTGTAACTGAGAAAAGTAAATTAAAATGTATATTTGTGCATAAAAACTACAATAGTCTGTTTAAAAGAAATGAAAAAACTGTGCAAGTAGCAGCAGGAATGGTGACACAGATTGGATTTAAATTTTTTGGGAGCAGCGGTTGTTATAAAATCTAACAGCTGTTGGTAGAAGGATCTGTGATAACTCATTTTTGTGCACCTAGGATGCACCAGTCTGTCACTGAAGGAGCTCTCCAGGTCAACAACAGCTTCATGCTTGGAGTGGGAGACATTGTTTAACAGTGATGCTATTTTTGCCAGAGTCTTTACTTCTCCCACCACTTGCACTAGGTTGAGGGGGCATCGTAGAACAAAGCAGGTCTTCCTAATGAACTTATCTAACTGTAATCTCTCAGCAGTAGACATGCTACTGCGCCAACTAACAACACCATAGAAGATGGCTGATGCCACAATCGCATCACAAAACTGTTCACGATCACCCCCTGCCCTCCAAAACATCCCAGTCTCCTCAACAGGTAAAATCTGCCGGTCGTGCCCTGTAATGAGCATCAGCTTGCCTGCAAATATAAACAACCAAAAAGAATAATCTGACCAGCATTTTGGCAGAAACTTATTTATTACCAAAATATGCAGAAATGTTCCCAGATAGTGGGGTTTATGCTGAAATGTGAGCCTGTATTTCCTGCGATGGACCTGCGACCTGTCCAGGGTGAACCCCGTCTCTTGCCTCAAAATTATAGACACAAGCCTCCCTGCTACCATACAGAGGATAGACGATGTAGATAATGAATAAATGGATGTAAGCCTGTGTTTTTAAGTAGAATAATTTCACAATATATTAAAGCCCCCTTGTGTAAGAATTACCTCCAACTAGTGGTGCAGTAAGTGAATGCAAGCAACTGAGTAGTGTTCTCTGGCTTCTTGCCATTATACTACAGAAGCTGCGTCATAATTGTGATCATGTCAATGTCTGGCACAAGCTCGATTGTCTCGTCAGGTGATGAGGTACAGAACCATACATAATTCTTTTTTTATGCTCGTTGCTCATTCCTTCTTTTCACCTCTCCCCCTCCCCCCGACGTCACTGTCTAAAACGCGTAAAGCTAACAAGCTTAACCCAGTCGGCTAACGTATTCAAAGATGGAGATGCAACATGGCATAAATTATTCCACCCTAAAAAAAATATTGTTCAAATGAGCCCTGAAACTGCAAAACATTTGTGCCAATGATGAGTGTATGCATATGAGTGTACTTCTCACCAGCACTGTGTATTCAGGCTGTGACACCTCAATTGTGACCATCTGTCTTTTTCAGCTGTGCAGCTGGAGATGATCTGGGCTGGTCTGAGCTAATGGCTGAGGTGTTTTCTGGTCTGGCTGAGCTCTTAATTACACAATTGAACTTGTTAGAGCCTAATTAAAATGGTCAAACACAGAGTGGAGAAAGAGAGGCAAATAGAGAGAGTGGATAGACTCAGGGTGAGAGAGTTGGCACCAATCAATCCTGTCTGCCTCCCCTTTCTACCTGTATTAAACTATGGGGCTGCAATGCTGCTATCTTTAGACCGCTTAGTTGCTCCTGGCTATTTAAATCAGGCCGTGAACTTTAGCTGTGATCAGCAGGCCTCCATTTCAGTAACTCATTTAGTCATTCCAGTTGCACAGATCACGGTTGTGGATTACTTCATTGGAGAAAATATAGGGAATGAGTATGTGTTGATGAGGGATTTGAACACAAAACAGATTACCAAAGAATTAATGCAAGATCCCGAGGACAGAAAAATAAGTTTTTATCACAAACTGAGGCACAAAAGGGCTGAAAACCATAAGGGGGGGTGCAGCAAAAGTCGAAGGACGAACAATGTTTTTGTTGTTCGGATAATAATTACATACTTTTGGGTCAATTAACAATAAAGATCAATTGAAATCTTTCTTTTCTGTGATTTTTTAGCCTCCAGTAATGAGATAAATATTTATGAAGGCTGAAAGTCCCTTGCCTCTCTTCCTTGTGTCAAATGCTTGGTGTGATCAAAGGCTCAGCCTAAAAACGAAAGACACACATGACACACTTGAAAGCATCAAGGATTTCCTAGTATTGTTTTTCTGCTGTCTTACTGCTCAAAACAAAAAACTACCCCCCACCTACACCACCACCACCCACCTCGCCACACCATCCTAGTTCTGTTCATGAGACGGGGGTAAAAAAAAATGTTCCAAGATAGGTTTGGGACCAGAACACTGTCGCTTTAAGATAACATATTCTATCTTCTACATCATAATTATCTCCTTAAGGTAGAAATATTAGCATATCCACCAATCTTATTATCTGAGAAATTGGCTCATTAAGTCGCCTAGCTCCCCTTGTGCCCACCTTGTTCTCCACTGTCCATACTTCATCAGTGAAGGAGGCTGCTTTGGGGCATTTTGACTGACAGGAGTTACATTGCACTAGGAGCAGGTCTCTACAGGGACTGGCCAGGGCTAGAACAAGCTGAAGGGAGGGGGTCTTTAATGTCCTGTGAGGGTTAAGAAGAAGATAGAAGAAAAGCATCTTCACTGCTGTCTGATTACAGATTTTTAATAACTCTGCAAGTGTTAGTTTAAATAATAATGAATCAACAGGACAAAACAAAAGTTGTTGAACAGGATGTTTTTTCTAGATCTGCTTCGGGAGGAGCCCAAACTCTGGATAGAGACCGTATAAAGACCAGTCTATGATTTCAAAGAGTAAAACATGTATTTGCTTCATCATCAAAAAATTATTTCCAAATTACATTTCTTGTGCCATTAGAGACTAATGACATTCGGGAGAATGACTCTCGTCTCTAATCTGCAGGATTTAATCCTTAAAATGAACCCTGACATCCATGGAGGCTAATGAAATCATCCTTTTAAATCCAAGGAAATTTCCCCCATAAGCCAGCAGCTTATGAAAACCATAGGAAGCATGACAGACCGTGCAACGGACAACAGAGTTCAGAATGAGCTCCTGCAGAGAAGGAGTAGTGAGAGGCATGATGGAGATAAAGTATTTCGTAAAAGATTTCAGCCTTTTGCAAATTACAACTCCATTCTTCTGCATATTTTAGGGGGATTTATGTGATAGATAAGAAGCGTCAAAAAATTGGAAAGTGGCGGAAGAATAAAAAATTGTCTTAAAAACGTTTACATATAAATATCTGAAAAGTGTGGCATGGGGTATGTCCAACTTTACATATCTACTGAACTGTTGGGTCACTCCTCCTGGCAAAGTAGCTCACTATAGTTTAGATTGGTTGAAAAATGTCTGTGAACATCATTTTTCAAGTCTAAGAGATTGTTAATTGGACTTTGGGACTTTCGACCTCACCAATATACTGTGATCTAAGCCACTCAACCGTCACTTTCACTGTGTTTTCTTTTGTCCTGCTGAAAGGACAACAAAAGGTAAATCTCAGTAACAGTCGCATGTCTTTCACAACTTCTTAACAGAATATCCTCCAGTATTCTCTCCTATTTATCTCCATGCATCTCCTAATCACCTTTTCTTGCCTGCTGAACAAAAAGCATGCCCACATTTTAGCTTCACTCCACTGTTTTCCCACATTTTAGGATTTATTTTAAAGTTATTTTATTTGTTGTTGAAGCTTCTTTTTGCCTGACCACTATAAACCTTCCCGCTCACTTAGGTTAGGTCATCAGCTGAGACTGAGGTTGCCTAAAATAAAACAGAATCTTAGGGGGGACAATGCCTTTGTTGTGGTGGGTAATAAAATAAGAAATGAGTCACCACTTCACATAGGAGAGGCTACATCAATGTCTGTTTTTAAATCACTTCTTGAAACTTTTTGCTCCGGTCTTTGACACAATATGACATTTTAAATTTAGTCTGTATCTATTTTATTAGACTTTTTACTGCATTGCAGGTTATACTTTTTTCATTTCCTTGGTAATTGGTAATAGCATTTTTTTTTTGTAATGCTATGTTATCTCTTTTCTGTGGTAAAGTGCTTCATAAATAAAGCTGGATTTGATTGGATTGAACATAAATGCCTAAGACACTTTTTTAAAACAATTTAAAAGCAATGTATCACTGTGTATTATTCTGATAAAACAACAACAAAACAATGTGGTTTCAACATTAGCAATAACACCCCCCCCCCCCCCCCCCGCCCACAACCCCTCATATTTGAAGGGCTATGGTTACTTGTATTCTACAGGTGAAGAAATACAGTAGAAATTGACAAAAACAGGAAGGAGATGAGGGAGTTACGTGATTAAAATGGAAGCAACCTCTGCAATTCCTCTCCAGAACAACAGGGGTGGGAGGAAGAGGGGATCCTGCTCCATAACTCTCTCTCCCCCCCTTGTCAGTCTCACTCTGTGAGGCTGTGTGGGATTGAGTTGTTAATTAGAATCGTGGCCAGGCCAAATGAATTCAGAACCTCTTCCTTCTGTAATGGTGCTGCAGACCCCAAGCTGTGGGCTTTAATTCTCCTCTCATCAGCCTGATGGAAAAATCACCTCACTGCCATTCAACTCAGCCACCCATTAACCAAGCCAAGAAAAGGTGACCTGTACAATGGGCAATTTTATCGTATTTTCTTTCCCTTTTTAATTTCTACCTTTTTTGATTCACCTCATATGCATATGAAACCATCCTGTTTAAATATTCATGATTTAAAAGAAAAGAAAAAGTAAAAAGAAAAGCATATTATTTAAATCATGCAGAAAATGAATAGATTTAATTCTAAACAAACATCTAAGGCATTAGTTGGCCTTATGAAGAATACAGGTATCTACAGTATAGGTGTGAGGCTAAGAACCTAAATACTTATGAAGTTGCAGCTGCTCCACTTATTGTGCATTAACGGGCCATGTGTGAGGCACTGGGGTCGAGTTGTGATATGCTTAACAGCCAATTTACAAAGGTCAGGTGAGTGGGATCAAACGGGTGGGAAGATCACACCTCACACTCCTAAATGAGAAACAATCCTCCCTCCAAAGGTCAGCCAGACACAACCAAAGATTAAAATAACAGAGCAGGCCTTCTGCTTCTTTTTTCCACCTCAGCTTCGGAACCACATCTTCCTCCCCACCACAGGGAATCTGAAAGATAAAGACAACGACTTTGGTTGTCACATTTTTTTCTTTAATTATTTCTTCCATTTTTAATTCTCCTCTTGGTGAAAAATACTCTTGTTTGAAAAGGGAACACTTTTTAACAAAATGAAGGGGTCACAAATAATAATGAATCCTTTATATCAACACAACATTAAAAATGGGTATAACTGACAAAAAAATTGCTACAGAAAAACAGGAAACCACACATATTTCTTTGAGTAATGTATGCGGACTAGTATTTACCATTTTGTTTGTTTATTTACAATATCGCAAATTGAATGGAGAAAAATTTTGTTTAACATTTATTTTACATATTTTCAAAGTGCCCTCTTGCAGCTATATTTTATCAAATATCATGATAATGTATTGTATTTTATCCTCTGCTCTACCAGCTGACTGACTCACTGTGAAGCAACAACAGGGGGCAGTGTTGAGTCATACTAAACCCCACATTTCTGTCCACCTCTCTCCCTCTCTCTCTCTCTGGCCAGAGTCCGGTCTCGCCACCTTTCAGGATTAATTACACTTTTTCAATTAATGTTCTAATGAGAGCTGCTGGTGCAGAAGTCTGATAAGGCAGTTAGGGAGTGAATGAGACACACACCGAACCACACACGCACACACACACACACACACACAGAAACAAACTTCCATAGTAAAAAAGACAAGGAGAAATATACAAACTAAAATGATTAATAGAACATAACAGTAGCTGATGGAGTTGATACTGTGTGATTTGTCACAGTGATCAGGCTTATCAGAACAAACAGTGATCCTATTTTTATATTTTAGCTATTTATTATTTATTATATTCTATACTAGAACAGGAGGAAAAACAGAAAAAGGTAAATTGTATTTGTCAAATGCAAATCAGTTATTTTTAAGCATGGTTTGAATTAGCACACATTTCATATGAAAGTAAGAAACATTCCTTTTTTATTTGGCAAATAAAATATCCTCACGCAAGATATTTAAATTTACCCTTAGAATGCATTTTCATTAGATGGTCTGCAATACTATTGTGATTATACACACCTAATCCTCATTATGTTTAGGATACTCTGTTTCCTTTTGGCAGTGGACAATATTTTTTCACCTAGTGTTTCTGGTTATTCTTTTCTGCTTTAACATGGGTTGTATATATACTTTTGTCATACTTGACTTTCATATATACTAAAATATCGTAATAGCTCATAACCTAAACCATGCATGGATTTATCACTTATTTGTAAAGGATTAAATGACGTATGCAGACATGAAAAATATTCAGTAATTATCTCCCTCTGCTGATAATCTTTTTACAGGATGGATGTTTGCAGAGGTGCCACACTGCAAAAACTGTCCATCTAACCAAGTTGAAAAATCTTGTTTTCAGAAAACAGATTATTGGCAGATGATTTCACTTAATTTGAGAAGCTTTAGACTAGAATCAATCTTTCTAAATATCTTCTAAATAAAATAAAATCAATCAATCTTCTTAAATTAAGTGTAATAATCTGCCGAGGAAGTGAAAGACAATTCGCACTTGATAAGAATTCTCAAAATAAGACATATATACTAAAAATAAGCTAAATAATCTAACACCTTCTGCTTTTCGGCAAGAAAGAAGATTTCTTGACTTAAATGGACAGTTTTTGCAGTGCATGCATTTTTATGTAATAATGTAAAAAGTACACAAGCACATTGCTGTCAGTGTTTTAATGACCTTCGCCTGTCGACCACTGGAGATAGGAAACATTTCCCCGCGACACTACAAGGATGAGCGGATATATACAATGGATGGATTAATAGGGTGATCAAATCCAGACATACAACTAACCTTTGCTGGGGACCAGATCCAGAGTGACACCCACAGTATTGCAGCAATTCAATCCATATCCTGACCAACGAACAAGTTAAAACTTTGCATTTGCTGTGCTTTAATATGATATTGTATATGCCAAACATGTCAATTTGCTTCAAACCCACTTTACTGCATCATCACATCCAACCTGCTGGTCAAAGCTAGATTGTAATTTTTCTTTTGCCTGAAATACAAAATGAATTAAAAGGACAATGTGTGTTGGGATGAGGATGCTCATTAAAGTGACACGATCGCTCACAACTGGGTTTCCATAGCAATGAGCTCAACTAGTGCACGAAGACGTTTCACACACACACACATATATATATATGTATATATATATATATATATATATATATATATATATATATATATATATATATATATATATATATATATATATATATACATACACACATGAACTTTGCAGCACGCAACAGGGGAACTGTCAACTATAAATTAGTGCCGTTGATGTGTCACAATTCGCCCTCGAAGGTCATTAATTGGTCAGTGTTTGGAGGGTTGGCCTGTCATTTATATGACGATAATTTGCATGAGGCAGTTGACTTCTTTACCCTAAAAATCCTGTTACAGATTCTGCATGTCCAAACCCTGCAATAACTAGAAATCTTTCTTTCTTCTTGTTTTTCAGAGAGAAGCATAGCTCAAAAGAACACCCTTCTTTAATCAAGTGGTCAAAGTGGGATTAAGTCATTTTGTCAACATACCAAGACTGTATTCAAAACAATTAATTTGCTTGGAAATATTTTAATCCAAATTAAAACAATTGCAGAGTTTGGGAGACTTTATTTGCTGCTGCATGGGAAGATGTGATTTTTTAATTTGCATATACTGTACAATATACTTGTTTTATCTCTTTAAATTAAACCACACGGAGACAGACAGAGAGAATAAGTACATTTTGAATGGGGTAGAAAATAAAATCAATGGTGATCTAATGAATCTTAAAAGGGGGTCCATTGTTGAAAAGCGTGAACCATGTTGAAGGTTAAAGGGATGGAAGAAGAAGGAAAATCCCTGACTTTTTTCTGTGACATCCTTTTGAGGCAGTGGAGGCTGACAGTTCTGGAAGGACAAAGGAAAAAGATAATGCATGTAAGTGCGTTTGAGAAAGACAAAAAGAAGAGTAAATGAGGACACAGAGTGTGGAAATATAGTTTTAATGTAGAAAAACACTCCAACTAATCAGGGCAAACCATTCTACATTTTCAAAGATTATACAAATTAACAGTGTCTCGTCTGTGTATGCATTAGTCCTTATATGCATTCGTTAAGAGATTGCTAAATTAGAATACTATTCTCTCTCATGTACTTACACAGTCTCCACCAAAGGGAAATATGAAAGTATGAATGTGAGATATTACTCCTCTCTGTATTGCTGCAGCTTCTCTCTCTCACATTCATTCACTCACTTCCTCTGTTTCATTTTCTTCCTCTCCTCTCCTTTGCGTTTCCCCTCTCCTTCGTCTCATTGCCCCATAACCGCAGAGAGATGAGTTCAAGCCACCATTAAAGCGTTAAAAATTTAAATATATATATAAAAAAATCCTAACGCTCTTTTTAATTAAAAAGGATCCTAATAATCCACATCATATTATACGTCGCAGATTCATCGGTCAATTTAATAACAGTGAGGCTTTTGGATCTTAATATCTCTGCTACCAGGTTTCCTTCATAACTGAGAGCCCGTGTTAATTACAGCAGAGCCTAATGGTGGGGAATATTCAGGGCCTCTCCATGTTTTGATAAATGGCTTTCCACTAAGATTTATTCCTAATTATCTCATTTGTCTTTCTCCATTACTTTTTATAGCTTAAATTTATGAAGTCATTAAGACGTTAGTGGGCCTGATAATGATTAGGAGAAGGAATTGTATGAAAGTGAATTATATGAAAATGATTATGGCTAAAGGAGTGTTTAAAATGAGGGCTGAGGCAGCCCAGACGTGTGTGAGAGAGAGTGTGTAAATGTGGGTGAATGCAAGCTACATGTCTTTGTTTGAAGGAGCCGCATGCCAAACCCATTCCACTCAATCTCTGAAAGCCCCCTTCCAGAACCCACCCATTCTGCCCAGGTGATGGCACCACCTTTCACCAGTGGAAATCAGCATGATACAAACCTCTTTTGTCACTTTCTTCATCTTTCTGTCTCACCTTCCTTGCTGGCCCGCTTCTTCTCATATCCCTGATCAATCTCCCCACGTAGCAAGGCTGTGGGAAGGTAGCATAATGTTTTCTCCGAGTCGTGAGAGATGATGCTTCCACACGCACGAAAGAAGTTTTTCTTTCACTGTCAGTTTAATTTCATTTGCCTCAGAAGATAATAATACAGATAAATCCTGCAGCCCATGTCTATGTTTGGAGTAAGATTATGCCAAACATCAAAATCTCTCGCCATGCAACACTTTGCTTGGTCCCTAACAAAGCGTGACAGATGCACAATGCCTTGCAAAAGTATGCATACCCTTTTAATTTTTACACAATTTCTCGCACTACAACCATAGACTTAAATATATTTTGATTTTTCTTAAAAAAAATCGGAAAAGCCAATTTTGACGTAACTTCAGTATGTATTTAAAAAGGTTAAATATATCGAAGGGAATCTGTTGCTATGACAAAGATGATGCCAAGGTATGAATACTGCAAAAAGTGAAGCTATGTCTTGACTTATGACAAGATTACCTTAAACTGCTTTTATTATTGGCTAGCATTTATTTGGAAAAGTGTGGGAGAGATTTGTGATAATCCCCCCGACCCTCCACCCCCCACCCCTGTCTTACATCTGCATGTGTTTTGATATATGTCTCTCAGCATCTCTGCATAGAGGTTTTATTCTAACGTGGCCCAGTATTTAGCTCCATCCATCTGCCATCAACTCTGACTCTGGCTCTTTTGTCCCCTCAGCATAATGCTGCCACCACCAATTTCACCGTGGGGAGAATAGGTAGTCTGCAGCATTAGATTTCTGCACACATATAATTTGCACCAAAAAAAAGGTCAATTTGCGTTTCCTCTGATCAGACCACACTTTTCCAGACGTTTTCCTGCATCCCTCACATGGTTTATGGTAATCTGCAAATGGGACCTTCTTTTATCAATGTATTTACCATTATCACCCAAACACCAGATTTGTGGAGTGTATTACTATTACAGATCAGTTGCTTTTATCATGGTCCTATCGCAGATTCTCTTACCTAAGTTGTGGACCTTTGAAACAGAGTTACCTTGGGTCGTTCTTAGTGGATGGAATTAAGTGAAATATTAAAAGCTTTGGATACTTTTTTTGTAACCAAACACTGCTTCAACCTTTTAGAAAACTTTCTCCTTGAGCTATCTGATATGTTCCTTCGTTATAACTAATGTGCCGCTAGGAAAACCTTCTGCAGAAAAACTGGATTGATACTCACATACATTTACACACAAGGAAACATTATTAGCTAACTATATCACAACATACTTGATTGTACTGGATTTTATTCAGAGACTTCACAATTTCACTTTTTTTTGTTCCATCACAAACAACCCCTATAACAATCTATAATGTTTGGTGTAACATAGCACTGTGTTATAGAGGTAAGAATATCTTCGCAATACGATGCAATTCTGATCCTAAAACCTTTTCCTAATCAGCATGCTGATTTCTTCAGTTGTCACCCTGGCCTAGTCCTCATTTCTCAGCAGTCTGCTCCCCACCCGGCACAGCCTTTTTTCTTTCCAACCTGGCAGGCTGTGTGCCAGAGATCATAAGAGGCAGAGCAGGTCCCTGCTTAATGAATTAATTATTTGATTATTTAATCATCCAGATGAAGAGCGTCTTTAACACCGGTGTTAATTAGCCAACATCTGGGCCAGTCAGTGGGCTAGCCACACAGAACTAGGGAGACAGGCCAGCAAGCACATACTCCTATCTTTTATGATTCTTCTGGAATTATTTGATGTGGATCAAAAAATTATATATATATTTATGGGTATAAAAATATATCGTGATTCTTGAAAACTTACAAACATTTTTTTATTATTTCATGTTTTGTCAATGTACCTTATGAGGAATTGATTTGATAGACACGGAACTCTATAAAGTTTGTTGTGCATATGTATTCTGCCCATTTAACATTTGTACGCCTAAATAACATTCAGTGCAAAAGTGTGTGGGCAATTCTAAAGAATAAATATACTTAGTTTTAATCAAATGAAGCAGGGGTTGTACAATTTAGAGTTGTTGTTTTTGCTGAAAGGGGATCCTCTGCAAGTCTAAGCCCCCAACAGGTTTTTCTAACAGGAATATCAGGTATTAGGCTTCATCCATCTTCTAATCAACTCTGACCAGCTTTCATGTTCCTGCTTCTATCTTACCTGGATTTTATTGAGGGGTATCCAAGAAACAGGGGCTCAATAAACATGTATAGGACAATTTCCATTTCCATATCATATTGAATACTCTACTTTTCCTTATGTTTCAGAGTTAGGCTCTACCATGTGTTAGTTTATTACATAGACTTCCATAAAAATAGGTTAGTTTCATATTTCAATTTGAAAACAATTAAAATGTTTGTTAGTTTGAGAAATGCAATGCAAAGTATATTTTTATTTGTACAATTTTTTTGAATCAGGAATATTATGATGGGGGCTTAGACTTGCAGAATATTCTAACCACATTTGAATATTCTGTTCCGATGAGATACAACACACAAAGACATCTAATCGGACTTCATATAAAGTGGTTGCATATCCATCAGTGCTTTAACAACAAAAATAAGTGATTATGATGTCAAGCTGATCAAGTCACACAATTTTTTATATATCCATGAAATAATAGTGGGGTTCAGTACTATTATAAAAAGACTAGTGCTCTCCAACATTGTTATTTTTCTAAGTAAATCTGTTGTGCTTGTACTTGGTACTCAGACACCAATTCTGAGTACTAAACTGCCAGACCTGACACGAAAAAAACCCAAAAAAACAAACAAAAAACATTTGTTATTTTTGCAATTCACACTGACCTGCAAATTTTTTTATCCTATAGTATTTCTACCTTGTCGGCTGTCAATCGACGTGCATGCATATCTCACAAACCTGTGGAGATGAGCCGCTTACACAGACCGCTCCATGTCTTCCTGTTTACAGTCACCATAATGGCAGAGAGTGGTTGTCGAGAAGCCACAGCAAACATCAGCTAAGTATTTAGCCATTACCTGGCTACCCAGGGGTTAATCAACTTCAGAAAGAAAAACGAAGAGAGGTACGATGACTAACTCTCTGAAAAACACCTTGCAGACTGGAGCAGGGTGTTATGTCGATATGTTTTGTCCCCTTGATACACATATATGATATATTTAAAAAATGAAGATACCATTGAATCTTAAAAGGTTTCAAACTGACGCAGCTTTGGCCACACTTCTGCTGAACAGGTAAGACAGTCATACTGTATATTCAATAAAGCAAATCAACATAACATTTTATTGATAAAGTATACAATGACATGCTGTGAAATCATGGGTGATGCACATTCCCAATTGTAAAGGGGGGTAGAGAGAGAGAGGGAAGCTCGCTCGAGAGAATCAATCTCCCTGAAATAGTCCGGACTGTGGCTTTAAGTGAAAACTTTTATTTCTAAAGATTATCAATGTAGTTATATATCATTAAGACAAATGTCTTTCATTTTTTCTTTTTAGCATTAAGTACCAATTTTGAAGTAACTTCAGTCTGTATTTAAAAAGGTTAAATATATCGAAGGGAATCTGTTACTATGACAAAGATGATGCCAAGGTATGAATACTGCAAAAAGTGAAGCTATGTCTTGACTTATGACAAGATTACCTTAAACTGCTTTTATTATTGGCTAGCATTTATTTGGTTTACTCGCTTGCAAAAATAACCATGCAATGGCTTCTGTCAATTTCAAGCAAAACTCAATCTTTAACTTTTGCATATCATTTCTTCTGTCTCCTGCCTTTCTGGTCCTGCAATGCTGATTCTCACCATCAGGAGGAGCAGTGACTTTTCTTTTACCCTCACATTACAGCTGCCTTGATTTCACTTGTTAACAAAGCTGCCATACAGCTGTTCACAATAAAATCACAGATAATGCATGAAGGCTGTGTGTAATCTGCCAAATCTGAACAAAAACGGAAAACACTTCCCGCTGAAACATGCCACTTACAATACTCTGTGGGAAATGTGTCATTTGTGTCGCTTGCATTACTTTTCCCTTTTTTGTGCAAGTTTCTCAAAGATGGGTTGTGGTTGAAAGGTGTTGTACACTGTAAAAAAGCAAACGGGAGAGTGGGAATGAAGGAGGAGGAAGATATTTGTGACTCTCAGCGCTGATTAAGACCACTTCAGTGTGGCTGGTGCCACTTTACATCAGTAGGCAGCAGCGTTCTGTGAATGAATCTATGGCTCGAGAGGTGAGGGTGCGTACAGGGAGTGGTGGAGAGGAGTGGATGAGGGAGTCCCTTTAATTGCAATCATTTCAGCAACACTGCAGGGATCTACATGCCATACACACAATTAGAGAGGAGATGAGACAGCATGTTATTCACAGATTATTTCTCTGCAGCCTTGTCATGACTAAAACTTCCAGATGAACATAAAATGCACACAAAATAACTTTAAACCTGCTGTTTAATGTGTTATTGTTTCCAAAAGCGATCTAAATAGCTCCACTGTGTGAGTTTGTTGACAACAGTGTCTTGACTTCTGCATGCATGTTTGCATGTATCCTTCCTCTGTGCTGCCGAGGTTAATTGAGACACACAGCTCATCTCTGCCCTGATGGGGGTCAGAGCACAGAGGCAGATCTGCATCCCATTAATCTAACACCAATTTATGCTTCCACACACTGTCAGCCACAGCTCTGCAACCCCCTCTTCCCCGTCTGTTTCACACACACACAGTTGAAACCATTAATTTAGCCCCAATTTGTGTTCACCTCTACAGCTGTGATGCATGGCAAACACTCTTTGATGTGCAATGCAACAACTTACCAAACAGTTTCTCGTTTCTCACAACATCAGCAGATCATGCAGAGTGGGCATTGTTAACAATCAGACTTTCTGTTGTTTGAACTGTAAAGGAAGCAAACTTCCCATCTATTATACCAGCAATAGTTTCTAACATCCATGTGCCCTCCATTATTCCTCAAAAACACCAGCTTGACAACCCTGAAACAACACAGAGAAAGAAAGGCAAATTAAGCAGCTTCATTCTAACACTGAGGGACCATTAAAGTCGAAACGCCTGATCTCCCTGGCTGGCTTTTCCTCTCCATCCTCTCCCTCGTTCCTCTCTCGTTTCCTCACTCTCCACTTGGAAAGGTTAACCGTGAGAGGCTCTCAGAGACACTCCAGAAGACACACAAGTGATCTTCCCTTTAATTGGCTTTTCCACTCCCCTTCTTCTCTTCTGTTCTTCCTTGCAGGTCAGTGCCATCCACTGCAGGGCCCAACAGGGGAAACAGAGACACTCGCACTCAGAACTACACTAAAGTAGTCAGGCTGAACTGAGGACTTGATATGTTGAGAAAAGTGTGTGTATGTCCATGTGCCTTTTAAAACATCTCCATTCGACCAGTCAATCTGTCGTTAGCAGAAAAGAGGCAATGCTGCTGTGCAATTGAGCTGTTTGGCTCTCGGGTCTCCATGATGTCCTCATCCATGAAGCACATGACACCCTGGCTCTGTGCCGCGCTGTCACATGGAGAGGCCGTACAGAAAATCCAAAAGCAGACAGCTTACAGAAGTGGAGTCATTATCTGCCACAGTCCTGCCTAGTTTATATTTTAGCAGTGAATATAAGATATGCACATATTGCTGTTTTCTGATTTCCGATATTGTACTTTTTAAAGCTCAGACCTGCTGATAAAATGCTTAGCAAACACTAATTTATTGCTATAACCTAAAGCATGAGAATATATAGATGCTCAAATCCCAATATCTGAATTAAAATATCTGCCCACACCAATATTTTCCAGTCTAGAATGCTGTAACTAAACATTTACAGGCCCAGAAGCTGTCAGCAAGGAGAACGCAATGGTTCAGAACATAACATTGCTGCTTCTGTCAGTTCTCAAACGTTAGCTTTGTGTATATGTCAGAGAAATGGTCTAAAAAGCATATACATTGCAAAAATACCTTAAGACACTTTGTAATAGTTGTTGATTACTCTTGAGTAAAGCCATAACCAAGTGTGTATATTAGCGATCTACACACAGTTTCTTATCATGAACCATTTTCATGAATCCTTCGCGATTTAGCACAGTTAACATTGCTACATTTAACTATAACAACAGGATGTGTGGAACAGGAGATCAATAGACGGAATGGTAAGGCGTCTGCAGTTATGCAGGCACTGTACCGGTCTGTCGTGGTGAAGAGAGAGCTGAGTCGAAAGGCAAAGCTCTCGATTTACAGGTCCATCTATGTTCCTACCCTCATCTATGGTCACAAACTCTGGGTGGTGACCAAAAGAATGAGATCACGGATACAGCCGGCTGAAATGAGTTTCCACCGCAGGTTGGCTGGGTTCTCCCTTAGAGATAGGGTGAGAAGCTCGGTCATCCGGAGGAGGCTCAGAGTAGAGCTGCTGCTCCTCCACAATCGAGAGGAGCCAGTTGAAGTGGTTCGACGATTTGGTCAGGATGCCTCCTGGATGCATCCCTAGTGAAGTGTTCCGGGCACATCCCAGCAGGAGAAGGCCCAGGGGAAGACCCAGGACTCGCTGGAGGGACTATGTCTCCCGGCTGGCCTGAGAATGCCTCAGGATTCCTCCCGAGGAGCTGGCCCAAGTAGCTGTAAAGAGGGAAGTCTGGCTCTCTCTGCTTAAGCTACTGCCCCCGCGACCCGACTCCGGATAAGCGAAAGAAGATGGATGGATGGAACAGGCTATGTGTGTAATTTCTAGATTGAATAATAGATTTAGCTTTTTTGTGATTACATTTATCAACACCAGTCCCGGCCTGGTCAGCGGCGAGCATGAACTGATGAAGCCTCTTGGATAAGAGGTGAAACGTCTTCCAAGACAAATTACCAAGTCCAGTTGCGTTCGATTGAAATTTCCTTGAGATAACCATGACCTGGATGAATGAGAATATTCACAGGCCTATTCAAAGGCCCAACATTGCTTACTGTAACAGCTCTAGAGTGTTTTAAATTCAACTACTACAACTTCCTCTTCTCTATTAGCGATTAGCATAGTTCTGTAATGATCCTAGTATGAAAAGGTCAACTGATTTTTTTGACAACAATCAAAATGTGAGAAAAAATAGACAGTTTATCATCGGGATCAGCTCTCAGGTAAAACACAAAAGGAGATAAATTGATAAGTGACTGGCAGTTCAAACAGCAATTACTGCATGATTAGAAAATGGTGAATTACCTGGCTAGGTGGTTTCCATGTTGATCCTTGCCAGATATTTGGAACCCAACAGAATTGAATACTCTGTGAAGTAACAATAAAGGTCTAGAGGATGCCATCTTACTGGGGATTGTTTCAATCACGGCACCATATAGAGGGGATTCCTAAATATGGTGGAAACCATGAATGATCTTGTCTGCGGCAGTAGGGTGAGTAGGATTACTAACACTTATCCAATGGTCTGGTTGGGAAAGGTGCACAAATAATCACTAGGGTATGCAACGCAGGCAGAACAAATCCACAATCCAAAAGGGGGCAGTAATTAGGGTTCAAGCATGTGAACCATGCTTCAGAGCTGGAATCAGAAAAGTCACAATGGTTGCAGGGAGCAGGCAGAGGTGATGGTCAGGAGGCAGAAATTCGATCAGGAACTTGAATATGAAAACACTTGAAACGCCATCATGGAATCCATCTGTATCGGCAGCAGCAGATCAGCAGCAGCAGCCAAGGCACTGACCCAGGGTACCCAGAGGAGGGAGGGCTGGTACCCCCACCTCCACCCAGGCACTTGCCTGGAGAGCACCCAGGCAGCCACAGCCGACCACCGCTTTTGATGTAAAGGGCTCCCACAGAGGAAACACTGGAAGGATTATTAAAATAAGAAGTTAAAATATTGAAATAAACAGTAGAAAATGAGATTAAATATTAAAATACTGATACAATTTTAAGACTGATAGCATCCCAAATTATAAAATATAAGACAATGATAAGATATGATCAAATAAAAATGCAAAACAGATAAATAATTAATAAATAATAATCAGTTAAAAACTAAACAAAAAATTCTATAAAATAAACATGCAGAGCGATTAAACAGGTATTAATAAATAATAATCAGTTAAAAGCTCGGCTAAAAAAGGTGAGACTTGAGCCTGCTCTTAAACACATGAACATTGTCTGCGGCCCTGAGGTCCTCTGGCAGCTTGTTCCAGAGGGGACGGCCATAATAGTGAAAAGACGCCTCTCCATGAGTCTGTGTCCTGACTTTGGGGATGATAAGGAACGGCTGCCAGAGGAGTGCAGAGAGCGCAAGGCTCATATGGTTAAAGCATTTCTGAAAGATAAGAAGGCCCAAAACCATTAAGACACTTGAAAACCATTAAAATAACATTAAAATTTATCCTAAAACATATGGGGAGCCAATGCAGTGATCTTAAGACATATGTCATCTGCTCCCACCTCCTGGTCTTAAAAAAATAATCCATTTGCACTTTGAAAAAGGCAAAAAAAGTCTTGCTCTCTCTTGTTGACAAATGTTTCTTTAGACAGCTTCTTATATCTATTTGCTTTATCTGACTTCATTTTAAACATCTCATTAATACTAAAAATAGTTAACTTTATTTTCTCTTCATTCAGTAACAGTAACTAGTCATTAGAGGGTTTTATTACTTCAAACTGGATCACATACAGTGTGATCCTAAAAAGATGAGGTTTTTTTAAGCTTACAGTGAACGAGTCATCAATCAAATCAAATCAAGCTGAAAATCGCGAATTCCTGACACCATCTGATTTGTTTTGCCTTTATCTGGTCCTACACCTATCTAAAATTTCCAAAATGAAATATTTGACGTGAAAAATGTCAATATTGTTCACACATCTGTCTAAATCTGTGATAGTGAGCACTTCTCTTTTGCTAAAATAATCTGTCCCTACTCACAGGTGTGCCATAGAGTTTATCAGGTTGTCAATTGTGGCCTGTGGAATGTTGGTCCACTCCTCTTCAATGGCTGTTTGAAGTTGCTGGATATTGGCAGGAACTGGAACACGCTGTTGTATATGCCCAAATATGCTCAATGGGTGATATGTCCAGTGAGTATGCTGGCAATGCAAGGAGTAGGATGTTTTCAGCTTCAAAGATTTGTGTACAGATCCTTGCAACATGGCATTATCATGCTGCAATATGAGGTGATGTTGTTGGATGTATGGCACAACAATGGGCCTCAGGATCTCATCACAGTATCTCTGTGCATTCAAAATGCCATCAATAAAATCTACCTGTATTATTTGTCCATAACATACGCCTGCCCAGACCATTACCCCACCCCCACCATGGGCCACCCGATCCTCAACATTGCCATCAGCAAACTACTCACTCACACAATGCCACGCACACTGCCTGCCATCTGCCCTGAACAGCATAAACCGGGATTCATCCACGAAGAGGACACCTCTCCAATGTCCCAGATGCCATCGCATGAGAGGATTTGTCCATTCAAGTCGGTTACGACGAGGAACTGGCGTCAGGTTGAGACCCCAATGAGGACGACGAGCAGCAGATGACCTTCCCTGAGACAGTTTCTGACAGTGTCTGCAGTAATTCTTTGGTTATGCAAAACGATTCTTTCACTAGCTGTCCGAGTGGCTTGTGTCAGACGATCTTGGAGGTGAGCGTGCTGGATGTGGAAGTCCTTGGGTGGTGTGGTTACACATGGTCTGCGGTTGTGAGGCTGGTTGAATGTACTGCCAAATTCTCAGAAACGCCTTTGGAGACAGCTTATGGTAGAGAAATTAACATTCAGTTCACAAGCAGCAGTTCTGGTGGACATTCCTGCTGTCAGCATACCAACTGTATGCTCCCTCAAAACTTGCAACATCTGTTGCATTGTGTTGTGTGATACAACTGAATATTTGCGAGTGACATTTTATTGTAGCCAGTCTAAGGCACACCTGTGCATTAATCATACTGCCTAATCAGCATCTTGATATGGCACACCTGGGAGTTGGGATGGATTATCTCAGCAAAGGAGACGTGCTCACTATCAGATTTAGACAGATTTGAGAGAAACAATATTTGAGAGAAATTGTTATTTTAGAAAATATTTCAGATCTTTGTGATTATCTCATAAAAAATAGAAGCAAAGACAAACGTTTTGTGTTTATATTTTTGTTCAGTGTATGATCAATGCTGTTGTTTGAGAGCTCGGTTCCTGCACACGTAACACAACATAGAAAAAAAGTTATTCAGTTCCATAACTCCCCATCGCATCTGGGAAAATTACTTAATTGTATTCTTCTAAACTCAGTCTGGCACTCAGCAGATCCAGATAGGAGAAAAGAGAATCACAGTGTGAAATGAGCTGCACGCTACACTGACTTACCCACAAGTAGCTTAGAATCAGTGCAAGATGACTAGACAAGGCAATTCAGAAAAGAGCACCCAGGAGTCTGTTTTCCCCACTATTCTGCTTCATCTTGCTCTATGTGCTGGGACCTCGACACAGCCATTATCCACAGGCCACTGTATGTGAGAGGACATCATTACCATCTGTCTGCAGACCTGCCTTTTTTTCCCCATATCTCCCAGATATCACCCTATCTAAAGGCCCGGCACGAGGAGAACCGGAGCTGGTCCAAGCAACTGAGAAGAGCCTTATTCCCACCTGCCACAGAAACAGATAGGACTCTGAGATAGCTGCAGCTTGCTGGTGACTTTCTGGCCTCTGCTAGGTTGATAATGGTGTGAGGCACATGACTCACCAACTCAGAAGTTCAGATGTCTCAGTTAAAAGACTGAGTGAGATACATATAATCACAGCAGGGCTGAGCCAGAGTTGCTTTAGTATAAGCAAGAATAAGGTCTTAACAGGTCTAACAACTAAAAAGGTGCATGGAATACCTTTTTAAATAGAGTAGAGTATAGTAGAGTCAATCGATAATTAACTACTATACCTTATACATATTTTTATCTCTGTTTTACCTTTTGTTGTGATACAATTGCAAACTCATGTATTTTGGGGTTTTTTATGTGATTTATAAACAAAATATAATAGTGAAAAGGAAAGATGATTGACAATTTTTTTTCAAGTCTAAAAAGTGCTCTGTGTATTTTGAGATGACTACATAAATTCAGTTCAACCAAATGCTCTCACCTGTGTGTAATTTAATCTTAGTCAAAATCCAGCTGTTCTGTGAGGTCTCAGAGGTTAGTTGGAGAACATTAGTGAACAACGAGCATCATTAAGACCAACATGTTGGAGCAGTTTAAAGCAATATGAGAGATTAAACAACATTAAAAGATTTCAACATTTCATTTCGCACTGTTCAACCTGTTTTCTGAAAATATACATAATACAATACAACCTCAAACCAAACCAAACATTGTTATCCAGCAAAGCTAACAGGTAAACCTAGGAAGTCTCAAACTCTGGGGGAGCTGTAAAAAAAAATCAATTCAAGTGAGAGAATCTGTTTAGAGTAATCGTAATCATCACCACCATCATCATAATCCTTTATTTGTATAGCGCCTGTAGCAACCAAAAAGTCGCCCTAGGCATTAAACATAGCAAAACATAAAATGGTACATAACAGATGAAATACATTCATAATAGATGTATAACATTTTCTATTAAGCAGATTCATGTAGGCAGTTGCATTGCACAGTGCCCTGAATGCAACATCTCCATAGTAAACATAGTGGCAGCATCATGCTCTTTTTTTTTCTTTAGCAGGAAGAGAAAGGATGGTCAAGGTTGATGGAAGAATAAATGGAGCTCACACTAAGTGTATACTGTGATAATTTTTTATCAAATAAAAAAACTAACAGGTTTGTTCATTTCATGCAGATCTATCTAATAGGTCTTGGAGTATTTTACTTTGAAACACATACATAAAAGGTGTCAGTCAGATTAGGATGCAATGTACTGTATCTGTCTCGCTCAAAAGTGGAAGATCAAGATATTTACAACCTCCCTTGACAAAACATTTTGTTTTAGAATTTAACTTCAACTGCCATGTCAGAAAGTTGCTTATTCCGGGAAGACACTCCTGGTTTCTTTGAAGAAGCCAACATCTTAACTGTTTGCACAAGCATGACTCTGTAGCAGAGGAATACCACACCTACTTAATATGAAAGATTTTCTGTTTGATACTGTTTTTTTAAAGATGTAGAATTGGTGCATTTTGCACATTCATCAAGAAGTGAATAGAAAAAGTTGTTTTTACTTTATTTTTATAATTTGCAAAAAATCTAGTGACTTGTGGTTTCTAGAGCCCATATACAGGGAAATGTTGCCGTAAAATGAGCAAGTTCAATTTCACATTACTTTTTAATTATGTGAATGAAACAGCATGTGACATTCCCTTTGAAAAAACAGAGTTTGTGGCCATAATATATCTGATTAAAACTGGTGATTCATGCTTTGACCATATTTCACAGCTGCCTTCTCTGTGAGATGGACATGTGAGAGCAGGTGGGACACTGCGTAACAGCAACGGGCAGTGAAAGAAAATGGGCTCTGAAGTTGTCATGGCAAAGAGAGAGCAATATCCCCCGAAAAACAATCCTGAATTTTAATCCCGCCTCTGGTCCTCACTATGTCCATACCTCTACAGTCACCCCTGCCATATTTTTACACTTATTGAAAAGTAGCTCCTCTGCTAAAATCGTCTGGACCAGATCTTTCTGGGTCTGTGAAATTTGATCCGCACACTTGGTTGTTTCTGCTTTTTTGTTTTCCTGAAATACACCAGTTTGCAGACACTGTCCTGAGAAATGCATCTCATAAAAGAAGAGGAAAACATGTTTATATGGCAAGGCTGTCTTTTTCCTCTATGCTGACTGACAGCAACCAACCCTCTAATCAGCATATGTGTTTCTGAAATTCATTTGTAAAACAGTAGACTGAAAGCTCTTATTCTGACACTGTAGTTTCCTTTTCTCTTTTTTTCCCTCTAATACCAACATGTCAGTCTCTCCTTAAAGTCTAAAAATTTTACAGGCTGTGAAAAACAAAATTTTGCTAGCAGATTGGACCTTATTTGGTACATCAGTTTTATTTTTCTTCCTATTTAATCTCTTTTAATCTGTTAGGCTATGGCTCCAATTCTACAGTGAATCACTGCCATGGCAGACTGCATGTAATACAGCCAGCTGAATCCAGAGGCAGCTTATAGCTGGGAGATGTTGACATGTTACCCTCACACTTTCTCTGTGCAAGTGTGTGCCTGTGTGTATGTGTGTGCCTGTGTGTATGTGTGTCTGAGGACAAGGCTATGATCTGTGTTCCCTGTTTGCTTAAGGTGGCATGAGTCAGCTCAATTCCAAAACAGCAACCTGTTTTTGTGTGGCCTGTCAAACTGCTTGACATTTAGCTTTTTTTTTCTATGAAAACTGCACATACAGATACACACAGATTAAAATTGCAAACTCATTTAGAAGCATGGCAACAGTGGAGCTGTAGTTAGCATCAACAAATTATCAGTTTACAACTCTTGTTTTCTTTACTTAGATTTTGGGCGGACCTCAGAAGTAGAAAGGTCTATATCGATTTGGTTGTCTCTGTTACAGGAAGCTTGTGAGCCACTACAGGTAGACCTTCTAAAATCAGATTCTTGGCATTGTGAGCTGGATAAAGTTCTAAAGGAGGATGTCTATGTTTACCTTTTCTTTCTGTTTTTCTATGACTCAATTATTAACCTATCATCTGTGATTATGTTTCACACTGAACTTGCATTGAATTCTTCCAGCATGAGATTCTGTGGCTGTGTGCTGGAGAGTGGGTGTGTTGGTGTTCTTTTTCCAACTTTCTCTGCAGGGCATGGCAGGCAGCAGCCACCAAGTGTTCCTCGTTGATCCTCATCACCATACAGTTCAAAAGGGGAGTGGCTCCGTCAGGGTAATGCCAGTCGGTTCTCGCTTCTAGCATGGCCAAGTTACTGAGAACCCAAGTAAGAACCTTGCTCAAGAGTTTGGAACTTTGACTAACCTGCCTTTCTCCTCCAAGCCAAAGATATTCCATCAGTCAGTGTTCCTGCCTGGTCAGTCACCATACTCCTGTTGCAGTCCAGATTCAGCTTCCTGGTTCCCGCTCCGAGGTTCCTTCCAAGACAACCCACAGTGCTTGTTCAATAAAACAGGTTATTGTATGTATGTTTAGGTTGTGGGGAGTGTTATTGTCAACTGCTGAAAGTAACCAATGAATGTTTTTGGAAGAAGTAATCAGTTTTCAAAAATCAGATTACTATTTCAAAGTAAGTGTGGCAACAATGGCCAAGACACAAAAACTGTCAAGCGGTGCTGCAGTGGTATGGTGTTAGCCTTGCTTTGGTCCGACAGGGACTATTCAAAAATTATCAAGACACCAAGAATATACCTGGGATTGCATCAGGATATTTTAACTTTAATAATTAAAACATTTGTATTCGTATTAATTGTTTTTCTCCACGAGTTGAAAAAACTAATTGACCATGTGTTCAATCTCGGGATCAGAATAAGGAAGAGAGTATGTTGTTAAAAAATGTTGGTTGTTTAAAGCTGGGAATGAAGAATGAAAGGGAACTGAGAATCTTTGCTGATTTGGAGGTTTGATATCAAGGAAGTGAGAAAATAAATGTGTTAAAAGAGTACATCTCTATGTTCTCTATTCACTTGCTCCTCAGACTAATGTTGCCATGGTTATGAGAAGCTTAAGGGGTTTGGCTTAAAGCCAGGTCTTGCGTAATTGGACCTAAACCAGTAGGATGCCATGCCTCTCCCCTATTCCTCGTTTACTTCTCAACAGTTTTTTGCTACATCAGCTCATAGTCCTATGTTTGTGGTTTATCTTTGTATGCTTTTCATAATTATCTTTGAATTAAAATGACCACAATCAGAAATAGTACGTAGGTTAGTCCATTATTTCCAATTTAATTTTGTTAACAATGTTTAATTTAAGTTTATTATGGATTCAAGAAATACAAACCAAAATAAGATTTACAGCTTGATACTGTTATTCACCCTCTAGTTGTCTTATCCTGAGATCCTGGTCTAATCTGGAGAGTTGGAATCCATCCTACTTTGGATGGAGCAGCTCTTTTTTTCTAGGAATCTGACCAGATTTATTAATCCTCCAAACCACTGGATACCTTGGTTCCAGACCAGGAAACAGAGTTGTAATTTCTCTGCAGCTTCTGTAGTGTAACCCATCCATTATCCCATTAGGACAGTGTCCTGCCCATGATGGATTAAAGGTTAACCTGACAAGAACATATTACTTTGACAATCAGAAAAATATAACAATTACATATAATTTATTGAACATAGATATCCATCTATAAATACTTTGTTGACTGGATTTGTTATAAATGAATTGTTTTGTCTCACAGAAACCTGGCTGCAGCAAAATAAATTAACTCTGTCTTTACAGAACTTTGAATGTCACTCATCTATATATCTTTTATACTTGCCCAATTTTTATGGCATGTCGACACATTTTTAAAAAAGCATAATGATTTTCTGAGATTTTGTTATACATTTCTCCTTTTTTTGTCTTGCATAACTTGTTTAATGGAAAGAATAAAACTGAAACTAATAAAAACTAAACTGAAACATTTTCAAAAAGCTAAAATTAAAGTAAACTACCCAACAAATTGTAAAAACTGATTTGAACTGAAAATCTCAAGTCAAAACAAAATAAAAACTAAAACTAATGAATATTTTAAAATTCTGAGTTGGACTACTTTAATTCTTGACTATCAGGAAGTCCACAAAATGATTATTAAAAAGAAAGATAACAATTTTCTCGTTTAGCTTCCCTTCATGGGGTTCCTGTTAAATCTGGAATATAAATTAAGACCCCCCCCTTCTTACACATAAAGTACTTTTTACAAGGAAGACTGCTATATTTTTGTTTCTATGAGGTCTCCACATCTAGCAACTTAAAGTTGTCAGCATTACTCCCTAGTCCTAAATTATTTGTACTTTTTTTATTTAAATTTCAGTATTATGCAGTATTTAGTTCCATCTAAGGTCTGAAGACTTTAACCAACTTCCCTGACCAACATGAGAACAGCTTTTTTTCTTGAAATTAAAACACAGATAGACCTACTCTGCTAAGTAATTCAGTGACTTCATACTGTAGGTTAATTGTTGGGTTAGATTGTTGTTGCTTATTTTGTTGAAAGGTCATTTATAGACCCACTCCATGACTTTTACACCATAAAAACACATTTTTTTTAACTTTTATGTGACACAACACCATTTTTGATGTTTTTTTTCTGGGCTGTCACTACGTCCTCTTGCTGTTTACCACACTATATACGCTACTATAACTTTTCACCCGCAAACCGCTTTCTCGGATGTACTTTCTGAGTTTTGCTTTACAGCAGTACGCTACGCGCTACCTAATGGTATAAACAAAGCCGTGGTTTTGAGACTTGAGCCATGGCAGATCCACCAAAGAAACAAAAGACTGTGTCAGAAGAAGCGAGGAAAAGAAACTGTCCCCAAGCTGAAGGCTGCCAGAGCTTCACCGCTGGAGAAAACTTAACCTCTAATTCACACCGGGCGAATGGATGCACCCGGTGTTACATGCAGAGCTGGACATTGAGCTGAGCCAGCTTCTCACCCCAAAGAAGACACTATCAGAAGAAGCGAGAAAAGGGACTGGGAAGCAAGAGCGGAAAGCTGCCGGGGGTTCAGCGCTACGGGAGGCTTGTTATGACGATGCATCCATTCTGCATCCACTGTGAATCCGGGGTACGGAAAGTTGCAGTATTATGTCAGTGGAGGAGAAAGATGGGAGAAGACAGGTCAGATAACATTTCCTTTCCTTCACTGATTTGAACAATCTTTTCTGTTAAACTGTTAATCAGTTTAGGTCAAAGGAGGATTAGCCTCTAAAACCCAGTGTTGCAATGTTTCAGCTTTGTGTGGTCAACTACTGTGAATGAGATGTAGAGATACAGCAGGATGTATGGATGGCTAACTTGCTGTGTTGCTACTGATTTGGTAAGTACAAATGGTTAGTTTGATGTTTTGTTTTTTTGGCTGCCGAGTATATAAAACCCTCAGTACACTTGTTCATATGCTCTCCATAGAGATTTGGCTTTACGACAGTGACATTATTCCGCAAGCCATGAGAGGGCCACAGAGAGCAAATATCTGCAAAGTTACGTAGTGTGTCTTTAAAGACCAGAGGATTTTTAAAATTATGCTTTTCAATTTTTTTATTTAAAATTTAATTTAAAATCATATTAATAGAAAGTTAAACACACATAAAACACATAAAAATGCTGTTTGTTTACCCTACAATAACCATACAGCAACAGTATTTTGTTGAACATGAGAATAAGCTGAGAAAAAAACACTGTTCATACACCCATTTAAAAAAAATTACTTTTAATGTCAGCAATAAGAGTTTTGCTGTTTTCGTAAGACCGTACGTTGGTCATGATTACAAAAACACAAGACTCACAGCTCCAGCCAAACATAAAGAATACGCCCCGTTAACTAAGAGCCAGCATTTGTGCAGTTCTTATTGTGTTAGTGCCAGTACTGAGTATCTGGCATCTCCCACCCACACAGATTAAAGCCAATCCTTAAGTGGCGATGTCTGCTCCAAGTGCACCTCCCCTGTCTGAAACAGGAGCTTCACTCTCAGAGAGGGAGAGGAATGCCTGAGCTGTGATGGAGCTAATAAATATGTGTGTGAGTGTGTGTGTGTGTGTGTATATGAATGTATGAATGTATTTGCTAACATGGAAGTCATTATGCATTCAGTTTAGAATTACAGAATGTATCTCTACCATCTTACAATTACTCACGTTTATTGTTCGCCTCTTTTTTTCAGTTCATGCTGAATTCAAAAAGGGCTTGGGTAAAGAAAGCATTTTAATCATTAGTACCTTATTTCTGCATATGCTTTCTGCTTTTCTTTAAATGGAGAATGTTGCTATGAAAGTCCTGTTTGAATCTAACCCAATCCATTGTATCAGTTTGGAATTATATTTATTGATATTGTTTACCTCCATTCTCAAAGTTCGGTTCTTTATCATTGGGTTATTGCTAATACTGTGACACAGTAGCAGACTCAGAAAACTGTGCGGGATTTTGTGAATTGAACGCTAAAGCTACAGGAAAAATCAAGGGTTTTTTGCGGTCTTTGTGTTAAATAAGAGTCCAGTGTGTGCTACAACTCTATCCAGAATCTCTACACGAAAACAGAACAGCCAGATGACATGATGGGCACTGAAGGATACAATGAGACAAAGAGAGCAATGTAGGAAGATTAGCATAATTACAACAACGATTAAGGACTTAATTTAACCTGGATTTTAAAATATCAAACATCTTCATAATTACAAATGTGTTGAAAGAAGACCAGGTTTCTCATACAAGCCCTTGTGATGTGTCTTTCATGCAGTATTGAATGGCCTAGTTTACCAGAACACAAATGCCCCTTTTGCACTAGGGTCGCTTCAGACCCGAACAGTACGGCACGGTAGGGACTAAACAGGTAGGTTGTGTTTCCATTACCATATCAGAAGAAGGGTAGAGGGTGAGGACATGGGTGTTACCGTGGCTTAGTTTGGCTTAACAAAAACTGACAACACAGCTCCTCTCAAAAGTTAAGACTTCTGACTCACTTCACATCACTCAGACATTGATCCGTTCATGTCTCTATCTCCTGATCTGTGATCCTCACGCCAGTACTGATCTAACCAGCAATCATTCAGTCTGTGGAGACTCAGAATCTGCAGCCTTCTAGCTCAATCTCGTCGGCTCCAGGTCTCTGATTACCCAAGATTTCCTGCTTTTCTGCTGCTATACCGGCTTCTCCCTCCCCGACACAGTGGACTTGCCGTCTCCATCCTATCAAACACTGACTTTGCCATCTACTGCTTCCCGACTGAAGCCTGTGTGTAGAAGGAAAATAACAGCCCTAATTGCAGCTCCATTACTCTTGCTGACCTGATAAAAATCTGCCATCACTTAAAGTTTTCCAATGTCCCAGATGCTGAAGCAGCAACCAATATACCAACCCCTGCTGTAGGCGAAGCTGCAGCCCGTATCAATGTAGATTCTCACAGTCACCTTTCGGCTTCAGCTTTATCAAAACCCTGATCCTCCCTTAATACTATAAAACAGTTTATAAAGTGCTCATTTTTTTAAAATACGGAGCTACCTAAAGCAAAGAAGAAAAAAAACCTTCTCTGAGACTTTGAATATTTCCAATTTTATGGAGAACATGTCTGATTTTGGTGCTGTTATTGTTATTACATTCTGAGACATCACGTCAAACAAAGACCTCCAGGCCAATCAGCGGCTACCACTTCGAAGTAATCAACACTAAGCTCAAGAGCAGAAGATACCGATTTCAAACCAAAAAAGCATCCTCACTTCGAATACTCCATTGTTGACATTGATGTTTTTTTCTCTCTCTCCTCCGCACGTCTTGGCCCATCGACCTGGCGCGTGCACGGAAAAGTAGGCGCAGCTTCAAAACCAATCAGAAAGGGAGGGGGAGGGAGCTTGGGTGTTTTTTTTTTCAAATCATGTCCCTCTCTCTCTTTTTTCTTACAAAGTCCAGACTATCACTTTAAGTGGGCATGTAGGGTGGCATTGGCACACTTCGGACCTAGGCAGAGGTAGTCCAAACAAAGGGGTCGGCTTGGACCGGACACAGGTAATGGAAACAAACCAGAACCGTTCTGAAGCTACCTGTTCCGTACCGTACCAGCCCTAGTGGAAAAGGGGCAAAAGAGTTAAACATTTGAAAAAAAATATTAAACTTCATTCAAAGTTCTAAAATGCAGAACATTCTATACGATTAATGTAAATGGTATATCATAACGTTCCTATAGTTTTACAGCGCTTAGTCTACTTTAGCAAAACGGCCATTGTTAGTGCTACACCATGATGCTTGGTTGTCAATACTTATGCATTAAAAGAATACAATTGCAATACAATTGCTGTGCTGGTTAATAGCTTACATGTATTCGTCATGGATATGAATGTGATATTAATGGAAAATGTAAGTTATGCAACATAATCAAAGCAAAAGGTGGCTATTTGAAGAACGTAGAATATGACATATTTTCAGTTGTTTCACACTTTTTTGTAAAGTATATAATTCCACATGTGTTAATTCATAGTTTTGATGCCTTCAGTGTGAATCTACAATTTTCATAGACATGAAAATAAAGAAAACTCTTTGAATGTAAATGTGTTTCCAAACTTTTGGTCTGTACATATATCCATCCATCCATTTTCTGAACCGCTTAGTCCTCTAGGGGTCGCGGAGGGGCTGGTGCCTATCTCCAGCTGTCAATGGGCGAGAGGCGGGGTACACCCTGGACAGGTCCCCAGTCCATCACAGGGCCACATAGAGTCAGACAGGACAAACAACCATGGATGCACACATCCACACCTAAGGACAATTTAGAGTGATCAATTAACCTGACAGTCATGTTTTTGGACTGTGGGAGGAAGCCGGAGTACCCGGAGGGAACCCACGCAGGCAGAAAGGCCCTTGGACGGGATAGACTGTTGCTGCGCCACCGTGCAGCCGCTGTACACACACACGCACTTATATATATATTTTTTTCCTAATAATTAATTGAACTTGAGGTGTTTCGCCCCAAAAGAATGATTCATTCGGAGACGTCTGAATGCACATTCGATCTCTGATGTGGATAAAAAAAAGCAAGTCTGGTCCTCCTAAAACTTAGGTCTGGGTTATGTTGAAAAAAAACATTGTGCTGTTAAATTGCACATGTGAATGTCAAGCGGACCTGGATTGCACCAAAGTAGGAAACGACAATGATGACATTGCCTCATTCTAAGCCAGTTGATGCAACGTTTTTGACAGGCACTTTAACCAAAGACAGCAGAGCCATTCAAAAACTGCTGAAATCTGATGTCCCTCCATGGTTGTTTACATTTCATGGAACAGGAAATGCCCCTGTGTTGAGTGCTTCTTCATGCAGCACCACCACAGGTGAGGAGGATCAAAAGCTTCGGGTCATTTGACAAAGTGCAGTGTGAATGCTAACCACATCAGTTAAAAAAAATCCCCCCAAAATATTTTGGTTTTGGTCCCCATCAAACTGAGTCAACCGGACCAATCTGGTATGAATGCCCACTGAAAGAGATTTCAGTAAAGAGCTGGAGAGTTGATTACTGAACAAGGAGCAGGTGTTTGATTTGAAACAGAGTGCAGCTCTGTAGTAACTGTGTGTCCAGACCACACGCGATAGGAGCGACTAGAGCTTCAGGTTTACATGTAAAATCAATGGAGGAGCGCAATGAAGCGCGACTTGGTGTCCCGCGATACTTTAGAAGCAGATTTGCGTCGCGGAAAAGCTTTTCTGACTGATTTGCGCGAACAATACGCACCACAGATGCGATGGAAAATTCATGCTGCCTTTTATGTTGTGCATTTTGTGCATTCGCGCTCATGCCGTCTATCGCTCGAGTTGGAAAAATCTGAACTCCAGCGTCAAATCGCGCCGCTACATCCAATCAGGGGACAGAGTGTCAGTGATTCTGTGACTGTTATGGAGTCACAGCCTCAGCAGGACATGGAGGAAATACTGATGAACACCGTGGCTAATCACCCCGAGCTACACGACACAAGCAGTTTTCAATGCAGAGACAGAAACAAAATAAATAAACTATTTAGACAGGAATGCTCTTAAGAGGTTTGTGTGTGGCTCTTAAATGAGCCGTTGTTGCTGTAAAAGCACCTCTCGGCCTAGAAGTGAGCCTTGAAACAGCCTCCTCACCTGGTTTCCTGGTAGCAGCTCCCGCACCACGTACCACGCTGCTCAAATATAATAAACTTTTACGAGCCGCAGACAGATGGACAGCTGCTCAGAAATGTAGTTGGTGTTTCGGCAGGCGAAGCTTGGACCTTCATGGCGCAAACTGGGCGAGCAGGTCACGTTCTCCAGGCAGCGAGGAGCCGGTGTTTATGAGAGGCTCGCCGTAGCTAGACTGTATCTGTAGCTCACCAAACCCCCAGTGCAGCGGTCCCCGGTCTACCGAAGGCCAGGCCGAACACTTAATCCACTCTGTCCTCCGTCAGCTCGGTCCATAATCCACCGCAGATGCACTCTGGCCCCAGCTCCCCTGAAGGCCAGTTCGCGCGTGAAAATACCATATTTGAAGCGCGACCAGTTCGCTTTTTACACGCTTCAAGGTGCGAATGTGCATGTGAACAGCTAGGCGTGTGTCCACCTTTATATTCGCTCCAATCGCGTTCAGTGTGGACACATGGTAAGACAAGTCACTGAAGTTAAACTGAAGAAATGGGTGAAACAGCTGATAAAACACACATGAAACATTGAAAACAAGGAAACAGAAATCAGAAATGTAATCAAACCAAAGAAACACCTCAAAATAGGAAATTATCAATATTCAAACCAAAATGGGGACAAAAGAATAAAGAACCAACAGGAATACAGGTAAATAGCAAACAGATTTTCAAAATAGAACAATATATAAGTTAAACAGAGAACCATAACTTAAGACCACCACTAAGAGCTGAAAATCAATACATACTTCTGAAAAGCAAACGTTAAGAACAAATAATCTTAAAACACAAAACTGCAATTCTAAAGATCATGACAAAAACATGCAAGATCAAATGTATACATACAGCCATATTCAATAAATGAGAATATGCAATCAGACTCTGGGTTTTTTCAGATTAAAATAACCTTTTCTTTTAAATAGCAGCCTTTAAAAAGACATTACATATACCTTTCATTAAGCCATATTCATGTATTAAAATGTTTGTTTTATTGATCTGATGTCATATTCTAATCCTAAATGTCATGTTTTCATGAACTGTAAGCATAAAATCCTAATTAATAGAAAAAGAGACATAAAAATATTAATCTGCGTAACTACCATATAATTTATTTCTCTTTGTGAACTGAGTTACTGCAATACATTAACATATCAATAAAATACAAATTTATTGACTATTACTCTAGATCTCTCATATTTAGCTATTCTCCATTTGCAAGTTGCACAGAAATTAAAAACATTTATTGAACATGAGCTTTTGATATAACTATATCCTAAGGGCTTTTCTAGTTCTTGATAAGGTTGAAGCTGGGTCCATTCCAAAAGTTAATTAATCAGCTTATTTCATTTTATGCCAACTTGAATGTGTGTTTGGAATCACTGTCTTGTTAAAACACCTTATTGTCCAAAAGAAATTCAACTATCCAGGTTCTGAGGTAAATCCACTGCTATGCTGGCAGTGTTGTTTAAGAATCACAGTGAGTACTTCAAACATTCTTTTTGTCACTGACTACATGTTGATGATGATTGCATTGAAACTTCTGACTGGTGCTGTACATGACTAATAATGTACTAATCTTAGCTATTTAAAATAAAAATCCACCTAGAATTGTTGCGCAGCAGAACGAAATAAAAAATCTAGAGAAAGGAAAGCAGGCCCCACATTGGTGCATTAGACTGATTGAGATATTTCAGCTGCATACCATGAATACATAGTCATGAAAGCAAATGACTTTAGTATGTCTTGGAGCAAAATCTTTCATGTAATTCATCAGTGCTTCATTATCTAAGGGATGCTCTTGCAGCAGAGGGGTCCAGCTCACTGGATTAATCAATCTGTCAAAGTTTCATAAAGAAGATATATGGTCACTGTTCAGCAGTGCAGAAATGAAGTAAGGGGGCGGGTTAGTGGCTGAACTGGACAGAGATATTTGTACCAAGAGTATCATACCATCTGCTTGAAAGAAAATTACACATTTAGCACCAGTCCTCCATTTGATTCAGTTCATTCTCCTTCATATGTTGTTGAAAGCTTTTCCTTGTCCTGTCTTTCCAACTCAAAGTAACGTCAAAACACAAATTAGATGGTTTGGGATCTGTTTCAAGTCACAAAGCATGCTCTTTTCAACTAAAGTTCCTCCCACTCTCTCAGCTCAGGCTGAAACAGAAACAAATGTCCTCTTCCTGCCAGCTTTGTGCGTGTGAGCATTTATTCCATGGAAGCTTGACAGACTTGTGGTTCCCTCAGTGGTCCTGTAGCGGCAGTAACTCGATACAGTACACACACAATTTTGTTGCTGATCCAAGCTTCTCTGTCTGCCGTGATTTTGGTTCAGTTCAACTTGTTGTAAAACACCACAGAGGTGCCGTTAAAGAGGAGAATGTATAACTGGCCTCTAATAAACACAGTATGCTGTGGTACTGAAGAAGACTATTTAGCCTTAAATGGTGTTGATTTGGGTCTGCACGGTGGATCAGTGGTCAGCACTGTTGCCTTGCAGCAAGAAGGTTGTGGGTTTGTATCCCGGCCCAGGGTCTTTCTGCATGGAGTTTGCATGTTCTCCCCGTGCATGCGTGGGTTCCCTCCGGGTACTCCGGCTTCCTCCCATAGTCCAAAAACATGACTGTCAGGTTAATTGATCTCTCCAAATTGTCCTTAGGTGTCAGTGTGTGCATGGTTGTTTGTCCTGCCCTGTGATGGACTGGTGACCTGTCCAGGGTGTACCTTGCCTCTCGCCCGTTGACAGCTGGAGATAGGCACCAGCACCCCCGCGACCCATTAAGGATTAAGCGGTTAAGAAAATGGATGGATGGTGTTGATTTGTTGCTGTGGATTTGTCTTATGCTTAACTTTTTAATAAACTTATTATATTTTAGTTTCAGAATTATCATTCCTCATGGGATCAGAAAGGCAGGTTAAAAAAATGCGATTTGAACCCACTACAACCTCCTCCAAATTTTTCAGTATGTTGTCTCTTCACTTTGAATATTCATTCTCTCTTGAGCACCGAACAAAGAGTATCATTCTTGATTATAAAAATATATATTTTTTAAACTGGCTTATACTGCAGGAATTTGTTTAGAAAAGTTCTAACTAACAGCTCAAAAGTTATCCTACCATTGTTTTGCTGTCTAGAGTGCTATGATGTAATTTTTCTTTAATAATACTTATTGGTAGTAAACATAGTAAGGTAAGTAGTAAGGTAATACACTATTATACATAACTATTATATGTAATTAACAGTGTACCTTTTTATAATGCATATATATATATGCATATATATATATTTTTTTTACATCTATATATATATATATATATGCATATATAATATATATATATATTATATAATATATATATATATATATAATATTATATATATATATATATATGCATATATATATATATATGCATATATATATATATATATATATATATATATATGCATATATATATATTGGTTTTTTTACATCTATATATATATATATATATATATATATATATATATATATATATATATATATATATATATATACCTAAATGTGTAGTATATGCACTTTTCATTTGAAAGGTTCTAGGCTTGATTCCAGCTTCCTTTCTGTCTGATTCTGTGTCTGAACCCCAATTTACCTATTATATCAGTCTGTGCATTTTTGGCGTGAATGGGTTTTATCAGTTTGAGAGGTTACTATGACTGGAAAAGTGCTATAAAAGTTCAGTTCATTTACCATAGTCTGTTTGAGCTGTTTTTTTGTTCACATGTGATAAGACTCACAGTTAATATGACATTTATCAGAGAAACCCCTCCACTCTGGGTGGTCTGTATAAAAATTAAAAAGCACACATATATATCAAATGCTGAGGGACGGTTCTCTGTCTTTCAGCATTTGAGATACATGCATGTGTAAGTATGGAGCCCATGCTATGCTTAAACTCAATGCAGTTTTACTGCATTGATTTAAAACCCAGTTGTGTTATGCAATAGACTGAGCCCAATCCAGTGCCAGCCTCCAAAAATATCTTCCACATTTCCTGTCATGTAGAGATATATACCTAATATGCAAAGGATATATCAAGATAAACAATCTTGGTAAATAAGGTATTTATGAATAATGTTTATATATAATATAAATATGAGCAGAAATCATCTATTTTTTAGTGTAAAAATTGTTTTAGTTTTGATCAATAGTCACACCAGTTTGCAGCAAATTGAGATATATTTTCGGTTTTTAATTTGGTCAATTGAAAGCTTAGCCGACAGATGTCATGAGCAGGAAAAACGTTTTTTTGCATTGGAGGTAGAAGTGGAAATACTCAACCGGTTGTGTAATCATGGCACCAAGCTTCCTGACAAACACAACAGTCAAAACAATGTTTATACCAATTATATCATATCAGTAGGAAGACAGAAATCATATCACATAACTAACAAACTGGATTATGTAATTTGGATGAAAATAAGTCTATTTCCTGCTTCTTTAAAATTTCTTAAGAGTCCCATACCACAGAAAATTCTAATTTCTGTTCTCAAAGTTCGAGTTGGATGTAATTCTGTGTTATGGTTATTATAGAGGAACAAGGAACACAGCAGGAGGTAAAGCTGTGGAGAAGCTTAAAGCAGGGTTAGGTTGTAGAACAATGGCCAGAGCTTTTAACCTCTCATATAGCTGTTCAATCCATTATGTCAAAATGAAAAGGAACAATCACACACCAAGAAAAACTTGGCCACCTACCTAAACGGAAATGCTGGGCAATGAGAGCACTAATCAAAGCATCAGACAAGTATCGCTAGAGGAAATGCAAAGATCCACTGATGGGGTAGGATTAGATAACAGGTGTACACTTTACAAATGAGGCCTTTACCAATGAGAAAGCTATTTTTAACAGGATGCCATAAAAAGTAATGTTTGCGGTTTATCAGAAACCATATAGAAGACAAAACAAAAATGTGGAAGATGAGCTCTGGTCAGATGAATGTAAAACAAAATATTTTTTGCTTGCACACAAAGCTCTTTGTAAAGAGGAAAACTGGTCACATAATATATTCCTGGAAACCTGGTGTTGGGTGCATCATGCTTTGGGGACATGAAAGAGAGTCTGAGTCCATCTTTATATTGATGGAGAGAGATACAGAACAATCCCAGGTTTAAAAATATAGCCTATTTGAGGCTTTGTATTGTTTAGGACTGGGGGAGATATGTAAACAGGACAACAACCCTAAACCTGTAGCCTGAGTTGCAATGGAATGATGACCAAACCATTTCAATGTGTTAGAATCGCCCAGTCAAAGTCAGAACCTAGGTCTAATTGAGAATCTGTAACAAGACTTGAAAATTAACATCTGTTGATGCTCATCATCCAGTTGTCTGAGTTTGAGCTTTTTTTGTGTGAAGAGAAATATATATATATATATATATATATATATATATAAAATCAGCCTTAAATTGTGCATGGCCAGTAGAGCTTTGCCCCAAAACGCGGGGGCTGGGTGGTAGATAGAAATCTACATCACACTTTTCAAAATTATTTTTATAAAAAATAAAAATAAAAACCTGAAAGCTGTGAATCATTTGTCTGTCTTTTGAGAATGATGCACTATTTTGTGTTTATTTATCAAATCAGTTCAATATGCAGGGTCTAATAGTGATGAAGAAATGTGAGTTCAAGGGGTAAGAACACCTTTGCAAGAAAATGTATTTTGCAATATGGCTGATTTAATAAGTACTTATACTTTAAGAAGTACATAAGTTAGGTTAAAAGTATATAAAGGACTACAGAATTTGATCAACTTTGGATTTTATTCTTTTATCCTCATCTTAGTCTAATTAATGTCTGTTTCTTGCTCTTGCATAGTTTATCTGAACAACAGTAAAATATGTTGCCTGGGTATTGCATAGGAAAGGTACACATTGATAGATTTCAAAAGAAACACAATAGCTGACTTTAAAAAAGAGCCCATAATAACATTGAATAATAACCTCTACAGATGTTGCCGCACATGAAGGTTACATAGTGGTGGCCACATACAATAATCACATCAGAAAAGTATCAGGCATATTGTATGAGTCCCCCTGTCTGTTGTGGCAATCCTTTGACCTGCTATTAATAATAAATCGAGCATTTCCTTCTTTAGGTGTCTCTCTCTGACTTCAGTGCTGGGAGGTTCGGCAGGAGCCAAGGGCGAGTGGCTTGTCATGTCAGGGGTATTAATTTATGATTTCCATCCCAGCTTCTGACCTCATAACCTCCATTAGAATGCAGTCTTTGTAATTTCATGGTTAATATTCAATAGCCACTTGTCCCCTGTGTCTGCTTTGTGCATTTGAAATGTGCAAAGGGAGAAGTGAATCAGTTTTGAATTGTTCAGCTTGTGTATGTGTTTTTATATGTGTGTGTGCATGTGTGTCTGCGTGTTTATGTGTGTGTGTGTGTGTTGGTAGAAAAGGAACTTAGGTTTGACTCCAGAATGGGTTTCTGCAAAACAGTTGCAGATGTCCAGGGATGTCCAAGGTGTCATTCCCACTGAGCAGTTTGAGTTGCTGCTCTGTTTGACCCGACTCATTTGAAATGGCTTCCAAATACACACTCATCTCTCCCCTCTGTCCACACCTCACACATGTCAGAGTAGCTGAACTGCCTTCATAGGCTCTAGCCTCAGGGCCAAACTCCATGCCTCTCAGAAGTGAACTCAGCCCATGGCCTGTACAAAACAGAGGGTGACCAGTGTCCTTCAGCCTGTGGACGGCACACAGCGGAGTACACATGCAACATAACACACAGTAACTCCTCACAAGAGCTAAAATAAGTCTGAAGAGTAGTGAGGACAATGACACATTGAACAGATACCATTGCCTGAACACGTCCTGAAGATGAACCACTTTAAGAACAGCAAAAAACGACAATGTAATACAGTTTTAAACATTAGCTTATTCTTTTTTGTTTGTTTGAGAATATTCAAGTGTAATAAAATAAGCATTTGTTTTTTTATAGATTTTTATAAGGGAATCTTGTAGATCTCTAAGCTAAACTTAAATTATCTTAGAGATTTACAAGAGAAAAAGCTGTTTCAACTTTGAGCCAAGTCTGTAGGGCTTTTATTTTAAGGTCTTCCAGAGCTAACTTCTAATATTATCTTACATTGATAAAACTTTAAATAAAATCCGATATTTAATTCAGACCATGTCTTTAGTGGGAAAGGAAAACATATTTTAAGAATTAAATGTTGCAGGTGTTTTTTTATTTAATTACTGTGATGGACTGGCGCACAAGCACAAGCCCCCCACAACCCTTCGAGGATGAGCAGTATCGATAATGGATGGATGAATTTATTTATTTATTTGTTGTTGTTGAGCCACCGGTTTTGTCACCAAGTTAACTTCCTAAACATCAATGTAACTGTAACTCTTGACATGGGGTCAACTGCTCCAAGCTACTCCTGAAAAGTGAAAAACAATGGAACCTATGATTAAAACAAGGAAGGTGGGTATTTTGTTTTATAGATCTACAATAAACAAAACTAGAAAAGAAACAAAACTACAAGAAACAAACAATTTTGCTAAAGTTGAACATATCTGCAATCAGAGCAATGTTACATGATTTTTTGGGAAAGTTGTGACAAAAAAAAGCTGTGGGACAACAAGTTGATATTGCCAGGAAACACCGTGAGTATGAAAGCTGTGGAAGAGACAGAACTGTATTCAGTGTGAGATTATGCTAAAATATTACAGATGCCTTTATTTTCAGACTTTTTACTAGTTTTTAAAAGGCACGATAAAAGAGTTTGGGTGCACTGTATAGTGTTAACTTCCTGGAAAATCAGTAGTTTAGTTGCAACAGATCCCCACACGTCAAAGTGCCCTTGGGGGTGGCAACAGGTACCCACATTATCCTCAAGATGTTCATTAAGGTGATTTTACAGGCAAACGCTGCATACACTCCATTACCTGAAATGCATTCAGTACAGACCAAAAGTTTGGACACGACTTCTCATTCAGTGCGTTTTCTTTCTTTTCATGACTATTTACATTGTAGATTTGCATTCAAGGCATCAAAACTATTAATGAACACATACGGAATAAAGTAGTACGTTTACAACAAAGCAGGAAATAACCTGGCCTCCAAAGTCACCAGACCTGAACCCAATCGAGATGATTTGTAGTGAGCAGAACCGCAAAGTGAAGGCAAAAGGGCCAACAAGAACTAAGCATCTCTGGGAACTTCTTCAAGACGGTTGGAAAACCATTTCGGGTGACCACCTCTTGAAGCTCAAGAGAATGCAAAGCAGTAATCAGAGCTAAGGGTGGCTACTTTGAGGAATCTAAAACACCTGTATTCAGTTATTTCACCCTTTTTGTTTAAGTACATACAGTAATTACATACATACATTATGTGTTCATTCGAAGTTTTGATCCCCTTAATTGAGAATCTACAATAGTCATGAAAATAAAGAAAAAGCATTGAATGAGAAGGTGTGTCCAAACTTTTGGTCTGTACTGTACGTTGAAATTGAGCACAAAATGATCGCTGGATTGTATTAGTAAACTAATTAGGATTAAAAGTCCAAAATAATACAAAACAATTAATTGCACTTCAGCTTTTAATCTATTTATGTTGACTAATTTTTGACACATAAATATCACGTAATAGGAGGTACCAGAGTTCAGACAACCAAAGTAAAATCCCAACTTTTTGTAAATAAATTTTTATATGAACTTTCACAAAAAACGTAAATTGTCCAAATAATTTTATCTATGTATAACCTATTTCTTTGACAAATTCTTCCATCCATTATCTACATAATCTATCCTGGAGGGTAGTGGGCTGTCTCCAGCAGTCATCAGCAGGAGGTGGGGTGCACCCTGAACAGTTTCCCAGGTCATTGCAGGGCAACAAAGAGATTAATAGAACAAACAACCATGCATACACACACTCAAACCTAGGGGCAATATAGAGGGACCAATTAACCCAAGTCATGTTTTTGCACACTGGGAGGAAGCTGGAGTACCTGGAGGAAATCCACATAAGCACAGAGAGAACATGCAAACTCCATGCAGAAAGACTCCCGGCTGGAATTCAAATCCGGGACCTTCTTGCTTCATGGCAACAGTGCTTTAAACTGCACCACTGTCCAACCCACTTAGAAAAATCATTCTGTATTATACTAGATTAGTATATGGGTGGTTTGTGATAGAAATCCCAGAACAGATCAAAAGACACATGTAAAGTTCACATTGTTTATTCAAATTTAAACAAAGAGACCCAAATACAACTTCCAGGACAGCAATTCAAACTGACATTAAATTGGGGTCATGTAAACAAAATGACATAATAATGAAATATACCATCTAGAAAAAACACTCAGGCGGGCAAAAATAACTTTCAGATTTGGAACAGAAGCAGCCAGCCCTTTGAGTCAATATCCAAATTTTATTACATAATCACATAATAAACCCATAGAAGAATATATATATATATTTTTTTTTTTACAAAAAACACTTATAATACTGAACATGGGCATTGCAGCAACTAAGCTTGTTCTATTCCAGTATCTATATAATATACTTTATACAGGGGGTATATTTGGAGAAGGAACTCATCAGGAGAATTTGAATGTTCTCCATCACCAGACCAAGTAAGAGAATGCCGTCTGCACAAGGTTTGAATATAAAAGACTACATCATTTCAATCAAAATATCAAGACAAGACATACATTTTACCCTATTGTTTTATCTTAAGACTAACCTAAAATGATTTGATATGTTTGATTTTTACACATTTAAACTCAGATGTATCACTAAGAGTCTTTTTAAGTTGAAAGGTAGCACCTTATCTAAGTAAGGTAAAACTGGTGGAATACTATCAACCCCAGCCATACTCATAACTCTGTCACTCACTTACAGTACCTTCCAAAAGTTTTCACACCTACAGTTGGTCATGTTACAACCACAAACTCCAGCATATGTTTTAACATATAAAAATCTAAAATGTACATTGATTCCATGCAATCCCCACCTTCTCCCCAACCACCAAGTCAACAAAAAAATCCTCTACAATGGCTCAGTAATTGTGATGAATCAATTTTCTCGTCTGTAACCAATTCTAATGTCCCTACTAAAAAAAGAAGTGTTTCCACAGCATAATGCTGCCCCCATCATATTCCACATCCTGAATGGTTTGTTAACAATTATCTGTTGTACTAGCTTTTCATTACTCTCAGATTTTTGTTTCCTAAAAGGTTTTTTTGATTGCACTACATTATTCCATTAGCTCTTTGTTACCATCGGCCTCTGCGGTGATTCTTTGATCATTGTTCTAACGGTCAAACGATTCAAGTTCCAAACAGTTTCCATCCTGAGATATTGGATTAGAAGTCTGAGTATTGTTTCAAAACCTGATCCTGACTTAAACAGCACATAACTGTTTTATTTTACACAATGACAGACTGTATTTCCTATTAACGGGATTTCTGAAGGCATACTGGATTTCTTCATTCGTATTAAATAGGTTGAAAAACAAAACAAGGCAATACTTTACAATTTTCCTTCTACCCCACTATTGCATGTAACTCTCTGTTGTTCTGTTACATAAAAGCCCACTGAGATACATATACATATTTACCATGGCATAGTAACAAAGGCTGAAAAGGATTTATAGGCTATGGATGTGCCTGACCTTTCTTTTTCTATCCATTATTTTTTCTCTTATTCATGTTTATTATTTGTGATCTTAACTTTAAAACTCAAATTAGCATGTTAGAATCTATGCTTCTTTTAATTTTTATGTCTGCTTTTGGCATCTTCTAATCAACGTAATTGTGCCCTCAATACTTCAAATTTGGGTCACCTATTAACTGTAACTTAACTTCTATAATTGGCCCCATTTAACTTTTTTTATTTTGTTTTGCTTGTTCTTTTATTTGCCCTAATTTGTAACATTACTTAATCAGCTAGGTTGTTAGGATTTATTATTTAAATTTCATACTCACAACAGATGACTTTGCATACAGCAGAGATATAATGTTTACCTGGTCTGGTGACAGAGAACTGTTTTTGCTCGTGGAATGTCTTGTAAATGCATCTAACACTTCCATACATGGAATAATTCAGCATGATCTAATAATCTATCTTTCACAAATTATATTAAAAATCCCATTGGTTACAGGGCACCCCAGGCTTTAAAATAAATTTGAGGTGATACACATCCAGTTTGATTCTAATTACATTACTTAAACTCTTCGGATTATATGAACATAAGGGAGCAAAATTGCTGCTATGATGCAATCAAGTTGAATACAACAATAGTGTGTCTTTGTCAGTGTGAGATTTCCGACCACAAAATAGGGCCTTATGAAACACATTAGTGCCGCACATTAGCCCCTCTATGTACAAGTAATTAAAGACCTGAAAACTAAAGTCCCCAAAGAGCAAAGGCAAAGGATTTCTCTAGCAGTATTTAACCAGAGGGAAAAAGATTTCTATCAAGTCACTTTAAAATGCACAACTGATCTAAGTGAGATCTTAAGAGGTATTGGTTTGAAAAGAAGGTAGGAACTGCAGCACATGACTTTGTACGGCTTTTATCAAGACTGCACCATTCATGCTATAAGCGTATGGATCTAACTTAGCATAATTTCATAGGATTTTCAGTAGAGGAATTAAATTAGATGCAGAGCTAAGTCTGCTTTACAGAGAGCCCAGCTAAAAAAACTGATAACAGAGAAATGTGATTTTTTTTTTCTCTCTTTATGTTAGATGAAAAATGCAAATATCTTAACTAAAATCTACCAAACAAGGATTATTGAAGATTTGTTAGAGGAAGGAACCTACTTGAAATATCAGTCCCTAAGCTGATCCAAGGCCATTTATTTCTTCAAACGGAAATAATGATAGAAAATGAAATGCATTACAAAGGAGATGAGCTTGTATCCATTGAAAAACAGTCCTTCGATAAGAAATGTTAAAGTAAACAAAGTTTGAAATTAAGTGGGGAGAGACCTTTTCATAAGAATGCTCTCCATTCACATGTTAGAAGAGAAAAAAAATGTTTATTGCAGATCATATCAACAATTAGTTCACTGATGTCCATTTATGAAGTTACCCATTTTACCCATATTCAGCCTGATATATGACACTTCCCTTCTTATTAAGTCAGGGAAGGAAATAGGGATATTATCATCTGAGATTTCTATGTAATACTGCCACAAGGCAAGATTTCAGTGTTCTATGCAACAAAAACAAAGACAACAGAGGTTCCAGAAGCTCCCCTTTAACAGTTTTTTTTCCCCAGAAAGGCCACAGTAACCAATCAAAAATGTACCCTTGTCAAGGACAGGAGGACGTTTCTACTGAGATCTGAGTGACCAGTTTCCCATTATTCCATTGCTCTTATCTGCAGAAACACTAAAATCCGGTTAAATGGAGCCATTTCCTCATTTGCCTTTAGAGGTCACTTTTCATGCTTGAAGAACTCCAGTAATTCAAACAGCACTCGGGGTTCCATTGTTATAATAGCTAGTTCAGAGCTGGTCCAGAGGCTCGGTATGCACTCACAGATCAGTGCTGGAATTTTCTCTGTACTGCACAGCCAACTGAGTAGGAATGGATCAAGAAGCAAGCAGGCTGTGTGGTCAATAAAGGAAATAATTAGGTCACATATTTTGCTTTATAAACCCTGTAGAAAGCATAGGACAGAGTTAGTTACACTCGCTGATAGATGGTCAATCCCGATGTTTAGGGAACACAGACTGGGTGTAGCAAGGCTTCTGATCTTAGTTTCTTCTGGGCCTTGCTTTGTCTTGCATAGCAGGCATCCACATTGACCCATTTGACAGTGGCTGGGTGCTTTAGGACGAGAAGCAAAGACTGCAGCACTCCATACAAATCTCTAAACAGTCCGCAGACTCACAACAGGCATCAATGATGCCACAGTCCATGTCACAGGGCAGGTCACAGTCACCACACTCTTCTGATGCACAGCAGCAGCAGAAACATGAATCATCACCTCCACAGGAGCCACAAGTGGCACAGTCCAGCATAAGGCTGCACAGGGTCAGAAATTCACAAAAGAGGCAGGCAAGGATACAGTGAACACAGCAGTCTGCAAGAAAAGGGACAAGATGATTAGTTTAAGTCTTTTTTATTCTTACACTTTAAGGTTATTTTATTTTTAGGCCTATTTGCAAAAATATTGCTAGCGTAAACAAAGTGAAAAAATTAACCAAACCTAAATACATTTCTTTATATTAAAACAGATAATTCAAACTTTCTGAAGGGACTGGGCTGTCAGCTCACCTCTTTTACAACTTTGCAAAATATTGTGAGTAATGTCACACAAAACTAGGCTTTACTTTCACAGAACGTAGTTTATGTTCCCAAAGTTAGAAGTTACTTTCTTAAATTTTCTAGGTACGTTTTGGGGTGTTCATTCTTTTTTCCTTTTTTTTCAGTTCAAACCCCCTAAGCACTGCATGCAGCTATCAGGAGCTGCCACCAAAGTCCCACAGCATTAGGTGTTTATTCTGTAACTTGCATGTAACATGAAAGGAACTGGCTGCCATCCCAAAACTTACCAGGTACTTTAAGTTGAGTTGCTCTAACATATTGGACACTTTCCTAGACTTTAAAAATTACTTTTACAACTAGAACCTTTCTGGAACTTACCAATACCTTTTAGATTTTATTAAAAAGCAGTAAAGGACAGACATACATTTCATTAATATAACCTGGAGCCCCGTAGTTCTAAAATGAGCATTGATGTTAGATTTTGCTGCCTGTCAGTTCATCAAACTCTCATTAGCAATATTATGTATCTTCATCTGTATCTTACCATCCTGCCTGTCAGTGGGAATCTGGGAGCTGTTGCTTTTCATACTGCTCTTGCTCCTCTTGCTGCCCTGGGATGTGATAGAGGGGTTTGACCGCAGTTTCTTGATGTGTTTGTGTCCTGCAGAGGAAGACGATGAGGTGGAGGAGCCACCTCTCGGGAGAGAGCCCAGCTTAGGATGTCTGTGAGAACCACCATTCCTGACGGGGTTGGACTGAAGACTGTGCATGTGGGCTGTGTGTGCGTGATGAGGACATTGCGTGTGAGTGGGGTGCGTTTGTTCGTGGTTCTTGACTCCGTTGCGTAACTGTCTGGGGGTCTGCGAATGACAAGGCTGGGAATGATGGATGGGCGTGGATCTGGCTGTTGGTTGAGCTGGGAATCAACAAAAGAATAGACATTTACACTGGGAAACACAATAAAATAGTTACAATTAAGGTCAATTAACTTTATATTAGTGGTGTTTAAGTTCTGATTGTTTAGGATTCATAAAACTTTTTTTACACATATTTCAAAAGTAGAAAGATATTTTGAAAACAAATCAAAATAGTGTGAAACTTTGTAATTTTCTGCAATGTATAGATCATTTTTATGATTTAAGACTCCCAAATTAATTCAGCTCTGCTAGGTGGGCCAGCATCTCTGGGGAGCATAGGAGCATCTGCAGAGCTGTAGTTTGATACTGCACGGTGTAGCTCTTATGCCTTTCAGAAGGTGTGCTTACTCATGGTTTTGAGGTGAGATTTTCCCAATTCCTAAATAGAAAAAAAAGACAAATGCCCACTGAAATCAGGATTCCAAATGGGAAAGTTAGTGTCAGTGCTGGACAGTCCTGTGCTAACTAATGAAAAAGTTTGCCATATTTATTAAACAAAGAGAAAGCTTTATGATCAAACTGTTTATTAGCTCTTCTGACAGTTTAAATATTATTTAGATTTTATGTTAAAACTAAGAAAAAAGTAAAAAAAAAAAAAGTAAATATAAAAAAACACAAATATTGCGCTGAGATGAATGATTAGCTCCACAACAGCTCCAATATCTCACTGGATTTCTGCAATTAAAGGAACACTTCGATTTTTTGGGACTTTAGTTATTCACTGTATCCCCCAGAATTAGATAAGTCCATACATACCTTTTTTCATCTCCATGCGTCCTTTCTGTCTGTTTGCTTATTCGAATTATTATGCTAGCTGGACCCATTTACATCCAGTCTTTGAGCTAAGCTAGGCTATCGGTGGGTGCGTCAAACAGACAGAAAGGACACACCATGCAGGTTACCTGTCCATCACACGGCAACATGGAGACACACAGGACAAACAACTATGCACACACTCACACCAAAAGACATTTTAGAATGACTAATTTACCATAAAGCCATGTTTTGGACTGTGGGAGGATGTGGGAGTACCTGGAGAACACTCATACATGCACAGAAAAGAGCATGTAAACTGCATGCCAGGATTTAAACCCAGGGCCTTCTAGCTGCAACTGTGCAGCCCATCATTACAAATATGTTAGTCAAAGAGTATCTGATATACACCTAAACATGGTAATCTCTGCTCAATGTACATTATAAGTCCCTGTACCATAGAGGGTTATTTTTTTTAAAAGAAAATAGACAGAAAACAGCGGAAAAAAAAGATATTTGATAATCACTTGGAGACAGTTAACTCAAGCAGGCCTGCTTTGATTGGCTGCTGGTTGTGGTCACACAACAATCCAGTGTTATTTAAGATTCTTTCATTCAGCGTTTTCTAACTTTGCTCCAGATGTCTGGCACGCTGTAGGGCCAGTGTGTGTGTCTGTGTGTGTGTGTGCAATAGTGTGTAGCCGGAAAGCTAGAAGAAGCTACCATTCTTCTCTCTCCAAAGTGTTTCAAAAATAAATACCTGCTGCTTTCTAATGTTATCTCTTTTACCCTTTTCCTTTTAATCTAAATCCTTTCCCCTATGTGTGTTATTCTTTTCAACTTATTTTTTTCCCCTTAAGTCTTTTGCAAAGTTGTGTAATATCCCCAGCTAGCCAAGACACAAATGACAAAACAATGAGGATTTTTACTGTATTTTCTTGTGAAGTATTTCCAGTGGAATGTGAGTCGTCGTGAAACTTATATTTCATGTTTCTGAGCTTAAAATGTTTAAAATGGTGTATTTATGTCAGAGTGGAGTACATGGCAGACAGAGAAAGAGAGAGAAAAAGAGAAAGAGACTCTGAGAGTCCAGATTGTCTCTAAACAAAGATTGAGGTTAAACCCACTCACATAAGCTACTCACATATATGCATGCAAGAGCACATGTGAAAACACACTGCACAGGCACACACTGAAAGAAAGGAAGAAAAAAAAACAAGGTCTCTTTGTTTGCTAGGGAGAAAATGAAGAAGAAAGATGGCTTGAGAAAAAGGGAGAAAAAACGTGAATAAAGTTGTTGCTTCTTAGGCATTTTTTGAATCAGGATGATTCATGGGCGTGACGCATAAACACAATGATTCAGCAATGGAAGCTAGTTAAAAATAACTGCAAATAAAAAGCCAAGTTAATGTGGCATTAACATGATGAGGTCAGGAAACCACAGTGTGTTTCTGATTGCTGAGTGTTTGGCATGGACACAGTAATAAGTGTCAATTGGGGCCCTGCAACCTTCAGGACAACAGCTTTATGTATATGTCTCCAGATATTTTGAGCTATGAAGCAAGTGTGGGTGAGTCACTATGATTTAAAGGCCACAGTACATTGCCATCTTCACACCCTCCATTGCCAACTCTTTTTCCTGGTTCTTTGATACCCTATACTTATGCACTTCCCTCCCCGGATCAGAGAATAGCTTTTTCTCTAATTTTCTGAAATGACTCATGACTGTCTCTGTCTGCCTTTATCTAATTGTCCCTTCTACTTTTTGTCTCCAATGGGAGAAGTTTAACTACAGACATAAGTGCAAACCATGAAAATAAAAAAAGTGCTTTCTGACAGCTATCGATTTTGAATCGATTTTGAATGCCAACGTAAATACAATTTTTTGACAATTGTTCCTAATAGGTATCAATATGTAGATGCAAGATCTAAATAGAATTTGGCTGACAGAAAAAGAGCTTTGCAAAATGTATGCCACATTTCAAAACCAAGTGTTTCCAAAATGCCTATAATTTGTTCAGCAGTCCTTATAACTGAATTCTTTTGGGCTTATGTCACTAAGATTTACTGTTTTACCCAGTACTGATAAGCTTTAAAAGAGTGCTAAGGTTAATACTTTTAAAATAATTTTAATATTGCTCCAATGAACACTTTCCTACAATTCTGGCTCCTTCTCAGTGAAGTAAGTGCTGTAACATCACAAATTAGACCAATTTTCATTTACCTTCCAAATAAAAATAGTATTTAGTTTGAGGCACCATAATTCAAAATCCAAAAAAGAGGATATGTTGGACACACCTGTAAACTAAAGATCAGCAGTAATTTTTAAGTGCAAGGACATATTCAAATTCTAGAAAGGATGTAATGATGCAGCAATAAATTGATTGTTGACCAAAATCAAAGGATTTTCAGGCTGATCGACCTTGACTTGTGACTGGTTAGTTGGAAACTCAAAAATCTGGTCTTTCTTCAATCAGTGAATGAACCGTAGGAAGTACTTATAGGTCAAACTGACATCAAGACTCTGTGCAGTGTTAACTTTGGCAAATGCATGACTTTATATTTTAGTCATACTCTTTTGAATAAATGTAACTTAGCTTTAGTCAATTTTGACACCAGTCATTTTAGCAACTAAATCATACAGCCGACTACTTCTAAAGAGAGCAAGTCTCTTTAGAGAGCAAATAACACAAAACATGACTGATGTACAAAGTTTCTCTAATTATTTTGAATTTTTAACCTCTGTCTATCATAGAAGATACATAAGTAAATGCAGGCATCTTTTTGGAAATTTCAGAGTGAAAGTCTAATGTTTTGTTCACACCGCCCCAAACGTCAGCGTCAAGAGCAAGATTACATGTAGTCTATGGTTGAGGTCGTCAGACAGGGCGTCATGATCTCTGCGGCGCTTTGTGTGCGTTGTTTGCGTCATGTTTTGACATTTTTTCTTGGTTTCAAGTGGCAAAAGACAGCAACGCAGAAGAACAGCTGGCTGAACGTTTGACGCTCTTGACGCAATGCATCAACCAATCACAGCATCTCACTGTAGTGACGTCACCTGACGTCAACATTGTCTAGCCAATCACGATCTTCCATTGTTTAAAACAACCACCAGCAAGAAACTCCCGCCAACGCGCTTTGCAAGCTTCAACCTAAAAATGTATACAAAGTAGTCGCTTTGTGACCGTTTTCTGACATCGACAAGGCGTGCAATGTGAATACACCATAAGATTCTGTTTTGTGACACTAGCTAAGATAATCACAAAAAAGGACAGTAAGGACAGTTTCAAATGCCAACTTTTATACCTCATTTTGTTTTTGTCTTAAAATATTTCCATTCTAAAACTCCGTTTTGCAGAAACTAATCTCACGTCTCTCTCTTTCTATTATTACATAAAATGGTAAAATTCTGTAATGGCGGATCAAAGCTTTGCAAAAACCAAACATCACCCACAATTTTTAGATTTGTAATTAAAATTGCTGAATAAACAGATCAATAAATAGAATCACAAGCTGATTGCTGAGATTATTTCACAAATTACATATAGACTGTAGATATATTAAATGAAAATTCACACTTAGTTACGCTTCTCAAAAATTAACTGAAAAATGACAGCTGGCTTTTCTACTGTTGATATGTTAGGCAAAAAGCTTTGTACTGAACATATCTCTTGTTTCATCATCTGAAAGGCATAGTTCAGTTTTTTTTTTTTGTGCTCAAAACAATAATGTGGTAAACTACATAAAAATACTAAGCTGAAACAAATAATTTTTTTCTTTGGGTTTGACTTAGAAAAAAAATCAAAATAGTCGAATTTGCTTGATTAAATTTTTGTTTTATTTGATTCATATGTTTTAGTTGTGTTTGATAAATGAAAGGGAATTCTGTGTAAATACTGAAAGAAAAGCTCTGAATTTTAATGAAATCACATTAAAGAGCAACTTTATGCCCAGGAGCTCTAATGACTAGTCAATGACGACTTAATCCAAACATGATATAGAAGACATTACTCCCTACAATGGTAGACTTTCCAGCACGGGTCTGTGTCTTGTTGCTTGGCAGTGATGGTGAAAGGAGTTTAAACATGACAAATGGCACATTCTGAAGAAGAAAGCCAGAGAAAGAGAGGGTGAATTAGTTAGTTTCACAGAAATAGAAAACAGTGGACAAAAAGCCTGTGTAGTTGACTGAAATAAAGAGCAACATCACAGCCCTGATGGACATCCTCAAAACAACCCATAGCACAGCACTCCAATTTGAGGATGAAGATAATAACAAACAGCTCCTCTCAGTGTGCGCTCTGATTTCCTGAAGATCGAAATACTACAGTTTTTGTTCTCACGCTCTGAAAATATAGCTGTAAAAAAAAATTCAACCTAAAAATATCACACCATAAATGCTACTGTGATCCAGTCAGTAATTAATTAAATGTGTTTCACTGTTTCCAGTCAAGGCTGTGAGCAACTAAACATCTGTGAACATGAGCATCCTGCTGTGTCAGTGACGTCAAAAACAACACCATGCTCATGACATCACCTATCCAAAAAGTTTTACTATGTATTCAAGTCAGCCACATATGTTAGTAAACCTCTCTGCACATTGTTTTCAGACAGCTTGCCACGCACTCAGAGCCAGACACACGACATCATCACTGCGAAGCAGAATGGGGCTGTGTGACACCTCCTCCAATCCCCGCACAGGCTTTTGCAGATGTCAGTTGACCATGATCTCACCACAACCTGAGTCACAGTTTTTTATAATGTCGAAACGCTCATTATGAAGAAAGATACCGTACAAAGATGATTGATTTATTACTAGCCATTGACATAGGCCATTTAAAGTGCTCTCATAAAACACGCAAACTACCTTACGTAGACAAAACAAGAATTAAATTTTTAAACAGTTTATTTATGTAGTGTCAACTCACAACAGATGTCATCTTGAACTTTACAACAACAGTCGTTTCAGTACAATCAAAAATATGACAATCAGTTTAAAGGTTTTCTATTCAAGGAATCCAAGCAGATTGAATCGTGTCATTGACTTGAAGTTGTGCCCCGTTCAAAACAAATCAATAGGCAGGTGAAGGAGCTGTTAGTCTATACAACCAAAACTGCTCACCACAAACATAAGTGTTTACATCAGCACTGTAAATTACAATAATTCACCAATTGTCATTTCTGCTGCTGTAATTTACACATTGTCTTTTTCTTACTTTATATATGCTAACTTTTGGAAATAATATGTTTACCTTTTTAATTCAAAAGTAAACATGCACATTCTGTACATATTTCTAATTATCTTTTAAGTATCCAAATGTGCACATTCCAACCTGAGTATCCCACGTTTTCTTTATCTTCTTCTTATTACAGAAGGACGTATAGGAAAAGTGGGATACCCAGGTTGGAATGTGCAACACAGTACTCTGTTTTGTAACTATGTCCATAATGTACATATTTTCTTGACTCTTCAATACTTTTCTTTGCTTGTTTTGATGCTGTTACAACCAACTGGCCCCTTGAAAGATAATAAAGGATTATTCTATTCTATTACTACTTCATTTAACTAATGTTTTGTTCTTCTTCACTAGAAGTATTCCCCTCGGAGTTCGGGGCACCTTTGAAGTGCTTCTTCCTTGCCTGCTGGGGTGAAAAGAACATGGAACAACTCCAAACCTAGCTAGGCATGGCTGTCCATTTAACCTGACAGGCTGTCCAGATATTCAAAAAGGCAATCAAACGCTTTAGGTAAGTTTGCAGAAGCTGACCTGGGAGGATTTTCAACAGGACAGTCATCAGTTACACACTCAGACCTGTACCAAGAAAGAAAACCAAGACAAATTCTGCTTGTACTTGTTACAAGCCCTGTAGACAATCCAGCAAACTTGTGGAAGAAAGTGCTATGGTCAGATAAGATCAAAATTGAACCTTTGCAAAACACTGGGGGCCTAATTTATGAATATTCCATATAAACAGTGAAAATTGCTTCTGCCGCAAAATATTTGTGCGTAGGTTGTGTTCCTGATTCGGGGGTGATCTACTAAGATTGTGTGTGTAAATGATAACAGTGTAATATTGTGGCGTTTTTCCCTTTCTCTGCATCCTTGATTGTCCCTGGCTGCCCAGAATTTCCAAGAATACCTTCCCCCGTGTATTTATACATTTCTGTGATCATATCTTTGCTTGTTCATCGTATAACGTTAATTGTCATACAAAGTTGTGTTTCACCATGTCTTGGACAGTACTCAGATCCCTGTGAGTTCCTTTACTCCCAAATTTGTGAACCCTGACTGATATCATAATTAAAAGTTTTATTTTACCATCTACGTCTGTCTGCAACTGAGGCCCTTCCACAAAACATGAAAAACAGGCACGAAGATTAGACAAAGTAGACTTTGCGTCCACAGATGTTTGTGCCAGCTTTTCTGCCACATGCAGTGTGCCACGGACAGAGAGAAGAAGAATATGTGCAGTGGATTCATGATGCGTCTTTCTAAAAAAAAAAAGGGGGGGGACTTGACATACCTGTCAAGTCTATGGCTGTTAAAGGGTTAATTTAATTAGGCTAAAATGTTTCTCAATATTTTTTGTTTGTCATTAATTCTTGAATCATGGCATAAACTCATGCCTTTCAGTGGCAATAAAAATAGGAGAAAAAACCATCGGTGCAGTTTCAAGTTTGAGAAATCACACTGTGCAGGTTACTCCGCCTTACACAGATGTTCTCCTCCCAATATGTTTCACCTTCTAACAGAAACGATCACACTGCCTGTACATCAAGGGCAAAACGCTAAATGGATTGTGCGCATCTTGCTGCAGGTTTAAAAGGAACAGTCGCCCTGTGCCTGTTTAGTAAATCACTTGCTGTTTTTTTGCACCTGCTGTGAGGTTTCTAAACGTTTTAACAACTGCTAACCTTTGATAAATCAGGGCCTATGTGCATTTAAATCCAAGGATGTTCTGTCCCAGTCAAACTCCAGACCTAAATTTGATTAGGACAAACTTGAAAGTGGAACTGGAATTGCAGTCAAAGATATACAGGTAGGCTCAATGCAAAAGCACATCACACTGGCAAAATTTAAGTTTCACTACACAATTATGCATAAATTATGTGTAAAATTTTGAAATAGAGCAGGGAATCACAGAGGGGGGTATTCTTTGATGATGTGCATTGTATATGAAAGTTACATAACCTTTCATGAAGAATATATTGAGGGTGCAGATCTAACACATTTTTTACTGGGAAACAAAATGAATCAGAGAGGAAGCATGATAAAAAACCCAAAATAAAATAAAAAAAGTTTCATTGTGTTTAGACAGGAACCAAAAATAGAGTCAAAGACCAGACGGGACAGGTAGAGGCAGGAGAAACAGAGTAGACATTAGGCATCTCTCCACTAGTACCTTTTGCCGAGCCGTACAGTACCGTTACTATTGGTAACGCGACTCGACAGGGCCCGACACGTCAAGTGTTGGTTCACAGATGCAACAAACCAGAGCTTCTGAAGTGAGCGGGTGTGTCATATGCTGGGCGGCCCCAGAGTACGTAGCGGGAAGTAAACAAAGGCTCGGAGATAAAGAAGAACAATGGCGACCTCACTAGCGATCCTGAGCTTTTTGCTCAGTTTGTGGATTTCTGTAGTTCCACATTGAAGAGAAAGCCTCTCTCATCGAATAATACAGACCCCGGAAAAGCTGCACACTGCAAGGAAAAACATGGTGAAGTAGTACAAAAGAGTGTGAGAAGCTCTGCAGGAGAATGATGCGACAGGACCCCGGCAGCTTGTGTGGGTAAGCCGATGCAAATACTACCCCGATCTGGTGGGCTATCAATACGCTCTCTCTTTATTTATTCGCCAAAGCCCAGCGTTAAAACCTACATTAACAAGTTGGCTTTATTAATAAGTATTCTGTGTGTGCGTGTTTCAGATGACTGCTCTGTAAAGTTGTCGCAGCCGACCGTCGGTTTGGTCGTTTAACTGGGTCTTGCAGTGATGAGACATTCTGGGTTTCACCGAAGCTCAGTGGCTGCAGAACTTCAGGATATCGGAAGAAATTCATCTACATGTGAAGCAAACTACGTCCAGCGCTGGAGCGGTGCAGCTTTTCGCCTCTGTATCCCCTTAAAGAAAGGAGTTGTCATATTCATGCTACGAATTCTATGAATACAAACTACAACTGTGTGTTTTTTAATAAAGCTGTGTGCTTTGAAAATGTTTTCAGATTTTTTTAATCATCACCACTACGATGCATTTTACAGATATCCCATCTTTGAGTAGGCTTAAACTTTTCATAAGCTTTCAAATGCATGCAGTTTACTTATTTAGCAGCGCAATACTTTTTTTTACTTTTAACGGGCAGAGCAATTATTGCTATCAGATTTTTAAAATGTTGCTGAACGCTGATGCCAGACATAATTAGGTAAAACGATTCCACAAACCAGCGTGTAATGAAACTGCAAATGATAATACAAGCGTATAGCTTGAACATTTTTATTGGACAGGTATAGAACAATTTCAGAAACAAAAGTCCAGCTGCACATGTCTGTGGTTCATGGTTTAGTCTGTAGCATCCCAGGAAGGTTTGACTGAAGACAGATTGAAAGCATCATGTCATCTCCACCCTCCATAAGCCGCTTATGGATGTTGATCCCGCTGCAACGGATCGCAGATATTTTTTTAAAGTACTATGCTTGCTGTGCATTTAAAACATACACTAAGAATTAAGATTAAGGAATAGAAACAAATGTCTCACTCTGCTGCAGAAAACGTAAGTAGGTCATTCTTATTTACAAAAATAAAACACGGCATCAGAACTAATTTGGATAACTGATCATAAAAAGAACTGTCATACTGAAGATAATATGCAGCTGAATAGGTTACTAGTGTGAATAAAACATACAAGCAGCATGAAATTTACTATTTACCGAGAGTACGAGACAGCGAGTTCAGAACTTCAGGGTTCTCCGTTTCTCTGCTTCGGCCTGCAGGTGAGAGCCATCGGCTATGAACCACGATCAGCTCCGACTCCTCCTTTATAACCCTCTCACAGCGAGCAGTTCCATCCGGCTCACACAGAATCTTCTCTTCGGCAAACAAACTCAGAAATGCTGTAACTCCGTTTGGATAACAGCGCTGGTTCTTCAGCAAACATTAAACACATCCACTCGCTGTAGCTAGGTTTCAATATGGCGGTCGGTTTGTTGTTAAAAGACCTGTCAAGTTACTCTCCAGTGACTCCGCCCTCCAGCTAATTAGTGACCGACAGCCGTCTGACGTCGCTTTTCAGTACCAGTTCAGCACGGATGGAACCACAGCTGAGGTGCTACGAAAAATAGTATCGGCTCGGAGCAGCTCAGCCGAACCTCTGCTGGTGGAGAGTAAACGGTACTGTGGCCGAGTCGATCTGAGCCGAGTCGAATCATACCAGTGGAGAGATGCCTATTCACTCATCTGCCTAATTCATGTTACGCTGTGTTCACCTACTTATCCATTGATCCAGTTCCTGTCTGAAATGCTGGTAATTTAGTTTGCACAAACTAGCTATTATGATGTCACCTATGGTTGGCTTTGGTTTAAAGAAAATTTCTCAGGCTGCAGCTCTCTAACACTTTATCAGATGACATCGTGTACAACCCTTTCCTAGCCCCTAAATTCTTCCTTTCAATCGCCACTCACTCACTTAAATGATCTCTCTTCTTTGATGCGCATAGAAGGAAGAATTAATTCAGGCTATAGCAGAGGATTTACATTTTTTTCACTATGCTGTAATTTTGTGGGTGCTTATATTGTGCATTGTGTCTTCTAAAGGAAAAAAATTACATACAAGGACCAGGTTAAGAGTTAGGTCGAGAGTTGTTATTTGAAAATGAATTCATAAAAAATAAATGTGGTAGAGTAATCGCACGGCATGACTTGAGTAACCTTTGGCTTTGGTTTTAAAAGTCTGAATGTGACTCCACATCAAGATGAGCAATACAACGTCTGCCTCTCTCCAACTGAGACAAAACCACAGGACTTGTAATTTGAGAAAGAAAAATGAGTAATGGTGGTTCATGATACAAAACATGTAAGGAAAGTTTTGAGTTTTGATGCTTCTCATTAGTGAAATGAGACAGGGAGGTGCTCCTTCACAGAGATCTGGTGAATGAGTTTGAATGTGGATAATCTAACTGTGGATGAAATGCAGTTATATTAAATTCTCTGAAAAAATCCACAGAAGGTAGGACTGCTGCCTGGAACTGTTGTTCTTTATGTTATTTTTGTTGGACGATGGTGCTCTTTGGTTAAGGGAGTCCATAGGCAACAAAAGGGAGTATACTACCTAATGAAGGGCCCTAGCCGAAATGAGTTCCATGTGAACAAATAAAGGCTTTTTATTTTTTTATTTCTAGATGAGTGTCTTGGTATTCTCTTCTTTTTGTTGCCTATATTAAATTCTCATTTATTTTTTAAAAAGTTCAACATTTATTTTGGTAGCAATAAGCAGAAACTGATTTACAGATTAATAAAACTGAAGAAGAGACCTCAAATTCTCTAACAAACCAATAAGTAGTCATTCCAAATCCTACTGATATTTGCAACAATGTAAGAGATCCCACTGGAACACTTATTAAGATGGCTAGAAACTTTTTCCTCTTTTTAAATAGCCTCTTAAAATGTTTGACACAGTGAAAGTACTTGAAGTTCATGGGCCAACTATCAAACAATAGACAAATAGGAATAATGTTACCAAAGTCGACTTGCTTTGAATCCTTGGTTGCCAAGCTAACAGGCCCACCTTTATACTTTGATTTGGCACTGACCTTTAAAGCTCCAAATCTGCATCTCAGAAACACAGATGTAAGACAATCCATTCTTAACAATAGACTCAGTAACTTTTACACCTTACAAAAGTGTTTTTCAAAACATTTTGCTGGCACACCAGCATTAATTACAATACAACTTTTCGCTTTATGGCAGTATACTACATGCTACCAAATGATATAAACAAACCCACAGTTTTGAGAATTGAGCAATGGCAGATCCACTAAATAAACCAATGGAGGTACAATTAGAAGAACCAAGGAAAAGAAAAAGAGGAAGTGATGGAGCAAGAGCAGCCCAGTTCCAAAGCTGAAAGATGCCAGTGCTTCACCGACGGAGAAGGCTGTGTTAAGGAAAGTAGCAACCAAAGAGCCACGAACACTGAAGCCGCAACAGCTTCTCAACTCATGAACAGGTGTTTCCCATCATTAAAGCCTAACCCCTGATTCACACTGGGCACAGAAGAGATGTGGCCAGGTGTCTGTACAGCTGCCACATGGACAAAAAAACATGGATTCCAATCAGTGCATTCATACCGGTCACGGTGCGGTCCGGGTGTGGATGTAGAGCTCCGTCAACTTTCCAGATCAAGTCTATTTTTTTGCAGATTCCCAATACGTTGTTTAAACTAAGTTAAAGAAATTGCATGAGCCAGACAAGAAGTGAGAAATAAGCCAGCCAAATTAATCCGGTATATTTATAAAAAAAATAATAATAATAAAAAAACAGTACAAGCAGAAAAGTGTGGCTTTTCAGACATGGCTTTTGTTTACAACCTCTTCTCTATTTGCGTAGTTGTTATTGCGAGAACAGGCGAGATTTGGTGCTCTAACTGGAGCAAACCTCCGGAGACATTCCACACACACAAAAAAAGCCAGTGTGAACTGCAGTCCGTGCAGCAGCTGTAAGGACACTGAGCCGCATCCATTTGCGCCTGCTGTGAATCAGGGGTAAAGCTCACAGCGCACCTCCTTTTTTTCCTCCTGCTGCCTCAGAGAGCAGCAAGAAACAAAATGACATAGTTCAGACAACACTTCCTTCATCTCACTGCTGCGAAAAGTGTTTTCTGTCAAACTGTTGCTCAGTTTAGGTCAAAGCTGAAGACCCAAGTAGGATTAACGTCTGCAACCCAGTGTTACAACTTTTCAATTGTGTGTGGTCAGCCACTTGGAATGAGGCATTAGAGTTATAATGGAATGAATGCTGAACTAGCCATGTTGCTACTGGATTGGTAAGTAATAAATGCTTGTTCTAGGGTTATTGTGTTGGTTGGGCATGATGATGTAATACAGTGTCGGGAAAACAGTTTGACGGTTTACCATCTGACATGCCGTTAGTTTAATGTTTTGTTGTTTTGGCTAGGGAACTTGTAAAACCATCTGTACACCGGCTTCTTCAGATGTGCTCCATAGAGATTTGTTTTCACGTAAGTGATGTCACACCGCAAGCCTTGAAAGGGCGATAGAGGGCAAATATCTACAGTTACGGAGTGTGTCTTTAAATCTTATAACCAAAACACTTGATTTATCCTCGAAAATATATTAAAACCTGTTTTTGTCTCTAACACGTGCTCAAGACCTATTTTATAACAGTATGATTTCAATTTATTTAGCAGAGACCTGAAAAACGTATCGTATTTCTTAACCTTTTGAACATTTTGTGACGTTATGAAACACAGAACAATCCTACATTTAATTTAGGATTGCCGGTGACAGACCAACATAAAGTAGTGCGCAACAGTAAAGTAGATAAAAAAGGATAATTAGGTTACATGATGAAAATTTAGCTCTTGTAAAGTTCTGTCAGACTGGATGTAGAGTTTCAAATACAACACTCTGATCTAAACCATTTCAATGCACTTATGGCTGTGTGCTTAAGGTTGTTGTCCCGTTGAAGGCAGAACCTCTACTCGTGGTTTAACAGGTTTTCATTGAGGACTGCCCTGCTGTAACTCCATCTCCATCTTCCTACAAACCCTGACCACCTTTACTGTTCCTGTTAAAGAAAAGCATTACTGCAACATGATGCCACCATGTTTCACTTGATGATGTGCTCATATGTGCAGTATTAGTTCTTTGTCACACACTTGTAGTCCCATTTTTAAATGTTATTTTATTTACTTAGGTGACTTCTGAAGGCAGCTGGATTTTGTTTAGGGGTTTTAGATTAAAGTAGTCTGAGTAGATCATTTTTCAGACACATATATATATATATATAGCATTGGGTGTTAACCACATTTACTTTTGTGTTTTATTTCACATTAACTCCTTAAAGCACACACGCAAGCAAAACGTTTAAGGGGTAAGAAATCTTTGCAAGTCACTGTAGTTTAAACTAAATATCTTTTGGCCTGTCAGGTAGTCTAGAGATGCATGTCAAAAAATAAACTAGAATCAGAGAGTTGGACGTTTAATTAATCAGTATATGCATGTTGTTGTTTATAAAAGTGTCTCCATCTACCTGTGTACACACTACAGCTAAAAATACAGCTGCTGAATATTTTGAGGCTGGAGTTTTGAGTGGCCTATAATCCAGTTTGCTTGAGACTGAATCCTGAAAAAGCCTCTTATGACAAAGTTCTCAGAGGTAGAGGATAAACAGTAGCAAAAACTTGGAAGTTAGATATCAGGACTGTTTTGTTAACTTTTTTCGCACTGACCAATACCGCTAGTGAACACTTATTGAGTAGTGGAGTCTGGGAAATGCTGACACCGTAGCAATCCATTTTTGAGGAAATGAAGGAAAGACGAAAGATCATTCAGAGAACAGGAATTCCAGAGAAACTGGAAAAATCACGAGTTCTGCACACAACACTCAAAGTTCAGATTTGCGTGGAGATTTGGTCATGTTCAAAAAGTTAGCATTGTGTGCTAACACCTGATCCATTTCTTTGGTGTGTGCAAATGTGTCAGTTAAAGGTCAGGATAGCATGACTCATCTGTGGAGAAATCAGTGATGGAAACAAACGGATCAGTCTCTCTTTGACCGTGTCTAAATGTGGAAATGTGTGTGAGTGTATGTATTGACGAAGCCGCTTTACTCACATGTAATGCTGTCGTTGGGGGTTGTGAGTGTTCTGTTGCAAGTATCTCCATCACTGTCGTCATCTAACAACCTTTCCGGAGTGCCATTTATTCTCAAAATGAGGGGCTCAGTGTAGGTGTAGGCTACATCTGCAAAAGCAAAAACAAAAAACAGGTATGTCAGTTAAACCTTAAAAAGGGAGGATACTTAACAAAATGTCTGTTATAATTAGATAGTTCTGGCATCATTCTTTAGATTATCTGATTTATTTTGCATTAAGAATCCATAGGATAGCTATTTTCATCAATTCCCATCCAGCAACACTTAATTAATTAGGGGAGAGTAGTTTTGCTGACTTCCACAAAGCCAGATTTTGTCTGTGTGTTGGTGAATGCTCTGTCCTAAACCTCCATCTGGAAGCAGTTAAATCCAACCCCTTGTGGCTGTTTAGGGTTCTATGTGAACGCTTGTGAAATCTGTGCTGATCCATGTGTGTGCGTGTGTTTGTGTGTTTGTGAGTTCAAACATACACATCGGTGGACATCCATTTGAGATATATATATAAATATATATATATATATATATATGCAGCATTTATTACAGGTTTTATATGTCAAATACACCGTACAGTCCACTAATGAAGCTGTTTTTTTCAACCACACAGAGACAACACAGGGACCTTCAAAGCAAGGCAGGCGCAGGCTTCTGAGAGGTGCAGACTCATTCCTGGGTAAATGGGAGCCAGCTGGGCTTGATAAATACACACAAACCGAGCCACGTCCTGTATGTGGACTCAACACTTCCCGGCTATGTTTATTTACTCTGTCCGCGCTCTCACTTCTCTATCTGTTCTCTCTTGCATGTCCCCTGGCTCTTCGCAGTACTCTCAATTTCACATTCCTCTGCACATTTGAATTAATTCAATAGAGTGATAGCCACTATTCTGGCAGAACACATCGTTTCTGAAAACTCTAAGATTAGAGAGTTTCAACGGGCCCTGGGAAGAACCTGCAAGTTGTCAGTATCTCACCTTTAGCCAACAGTCTTACATATCTGGCTGTTGCCTTTCTGGCTGGTGCCTATCTCAGGCTGTTTATGGGCATTCTACACCGGTTGCAATTCATAGAGACAAACAGTCCAGACAACCATGTGCACACAGTCAGACTTGGGGGTATTTTAGAAAGACTCATTAAGATAACATGCATGTTTCTGGACTGTGGGGGAGAATAAACATATGCTCAGGGACAACATGCAAACTCTAAAGAGAAAGGTTCCGTAACATAATTCGAAACCAGAACCATAACAACTTAAAATAGTAGTATAAAAATGAAGGACTTTATTACATTTAAAACAACTCACTCTTTAAAAGATTTTACAAAAGCTCAAGTAATTTCCTATGTTGTTGATTCTCCACAGTGTCCTTCTTGAAATTGAATGTTAATTACACCACAGATTATCAGTTGTCTCAACCCAATCTGAGATCCATGCAGTACAGATTGTGTTGCGAAACAGTCCTAAGACTCAGTCAGCTGTCATTGTCTTGTGCAAAAGTGAAATGGAGCAAAGGCAAGAACAAATTGTTATTTGACGAGTCAAATCTTCCTCTTTGCACACATAAGACATGCTGAGATGGAATCAATTAGCTCTGGCTGAGGGTAGTTTCTTTCTTTCTTTTTTTTTAATTTGCAAAAGACATTTCTATTAGTGACCAAAAGCTAAACAAAATAAACAAACTTGCTAGGGACAACTTTATGTTCTTGTAAGTATTTACACCACAGAACAGATAAATGTAGAAATGTTCATGCAATCATAAAAAAACAAATTATAAGGAGTATATATCTGTGCCTGCAAACATTTTATTCGTACAGCTTTTCTAAATACATTTATTTATTGATCTAGATAATTGACAAACACTCTTTCCTTTACCTGGTCAGATTTTAGCTACCTGCAGGGCAGTATGATCTAAAGGTATATGCGTTCTGACTTAACTAGCATTTTTGTAATTATTTAAACCACAACTGTACCACCAAAGCTATGATGCAATCTAAGTTCTCCTTCAACCAGTTGCGTGTTGGCACCAACAACAAACCACCAACCCACTCAATCTCTGGGCCATTTCTGAGATCTGAAAAAGATGAGGCTCTAATCAAAATCTGATTGGAGGAATAGTGAACTGGTCGTGTGTTTATGTTTCAGGATCAGCAGATGTACTTGTTGATGAATCCTTGACCATGCACCATGTTCCTGCAATATGGTGTATGAACACGTGTCGGCAGCCTTAAAGGGTGACTCAGAGGACTTTTAGCCCTCAAAGTAAACGGTTAACCATTAAAGCAAAGACATATGGATCTCATAGGGTAATGATTAGTACAAACAAACAGCATATGCACAGACACTATTTAGATGAGAAGGCAACTGGTTTGACATATCCTGTAACAGCTGCAGGGAGAAAATCCTGCCGCTTCTTAGATAAGTGCTTGCTTTATTGAGAACCTTTTAAAAATGTTCAGAAGAGTTTTCCTGTTTATTTCCTTTTTTTGTTCTCTACAGCTTCTAAAATCCCACCACAATTTCTTTTTTCACATTTTTTAAGGTCACACACAAACTTGCATGTGTTTAATGTGTTTCATTGGAGTTTTATTCCACAGCTCAACACAAAATAGGAAAAAAAACACCTTTTGCCATGATTACATCTGTAAGCCTTTTAGAGAATGTCTCTTACAGTTTTTACATTTTTGCCAATTATATGCAAAGACATTTAACAATATTAATTATGAAAAGTTTGTTCATAAACAATATTGTTTCTGCAAACTGCTAAACAATTTTCCTGAAAAGTAAAAATAAAAAGAAAAGCTTTTTTAAGTTTCTTTATAAATACAAATTTTAAGGTGTGATATATACTTGTATTGTATCATCTCTCAATAAAGACGTTTTAAAACAGTCTTACTCTTAATTTACAACAGCAAGTCTTTTGGGGATATTTCTTTACCATCTTAGCAGGTCTACGGATTAAAGTTATTGCCCTTTTTCTTCTTAAATAGTTTAAAATCCGTTAACATCAATTCCAAGTCTTGCCAAAGTTTGGATTGAGAACTAAAATTGAATTAGGTGTGGACTTTTATTAGGCTATTCTAACACATGGATATACTTTGAAACCATTCCACTGCCACTCTTGCTTGTATGTTTAGGGTTAAATTTTGGTCTTATCACCACTGACTGTGATTTGATATATCCTGTATCTGTAGTTGTAGTTGTGTCCCGGTCTTTCCATTCTTAAACTGAGGATTGAACCGTAGTTAAGTAGAAATTCAAAGTCTGAGACATTATTCAACAGCCAAACTGCTTCAAACTCTATCTCTTACTGCTGCTGGTTAACTAATGTTCTCTAATATACTTCTGAGGCTATCAGTGAAAATATTGATTTATAATGAGATTATATGACACAATATTTACTATTCAGGTGGCCCTTGAAGGAAACTAAGTGCACTGGATTGTATATCAGGGTATCAGAGTAAATAAAAGCTGCATATACTGTACATACATGCTATATTTTAAAATTTCATTCAATTTCACTTACACTACAGCTACACACCACACGAGCACAGCAAAACTATAAAGCAGTTTTAGGGTAGTATTAATCAAGTATTTCAACGTTGTGGTGGTGCATACATTTGCAGTAAGGATAACTAAATAAAATATGAATAGGTTTAATTTTATTGTTATCTTCATGTTAAAGTCTCTACCAAATTGTGCTGTCAACAAGAACCTGGGTGGTCTCTGTAGGGATTATGAGAGACCTGTCATTCTCTATCCTGCATAATAAGAAGTGCAAAGTGATCCTTAAAGCACCCCAGATTAGGGATGCACTGGCCACTTGCCTTCATGCAGGAAGGAGTGTGAGAGTTTTCTGAATCTCTATGGTAAGATCATTGGGTCAGTATGTTTGGTTTCTTATTGCTGCAAGGGGGAACCTAGAAGCAGCATGAGAAGCTTAACCATGACAAGTGTCCTGCATACACTAGTGTAAATTGCTCATAAGATAATTCAAAGGAGGACTGGTGTTATGCCAGTCTAGCCACAACCACACAAAATTGCCACAACATCAAGTAATCTACTGTAACGCTTTTAGCACTGTGAATGCTATGTCTATAGCATCCTAGCGCTGCTCTGGCTGCAAACAAACACTTACCATGCTTTAAGTATTTGGATACATTGACTGATGTGGCAGTCCATATGAAAAGCCTCTAGCTAGGGAGAAGCAAACACAGACCTCCAAATTTTATGATTGGATGAAGGAAGATCTTCAGATTGCTATTTGATTGCAAAATGTATTTTTGAGCATGTCAAAGAGAAGCCCGTCGTATAAATTTTAGCCATGATGAAAGAGAAGGGCAAGAAAAAAAAGGAGCAGGCTCATATACTTTATAAGTACCACAACTCATATATAGCATCTTCAGGGTCCCGAGCCTCAGTTAAATTGGCTCACAATGATCAGTGAAATATAAAGATATTCTGGATTATTTTTGTGTGTGTATGAATTCTTATGACTCACCTAGATACGCATACAGACACCCTTGCAAGGTTAAAATTATTATGTAGAATAATAGAGTACCGAATATGATGCCTTCCCTAAGAAAGGCTGATTGAAGCAAATAAGAATATAAAAGATATTTTAAAAGATATATATTTGGAGGGAAACTCTGCAGACCATGTTGAAAGAGCAACTCTGATCTCTGTAAAAAGCATGTGTATCAAAAAATAAAACATCAATAGACGCTCTGAAAACAGGTTTCCAAAATTGCGGTAATTCTGCAAAGTTTGACTGTTCTGAAAATTCTGAAAACAATAGGACACTCTTGATTAGTTTGAATGGAGCCATACAGTCTAAGTAGTTTGTGTTTTATGTTCTTACTCTGATCAGGCCGATTTTATGAATTTAGCTTGTGAAGGGTTAATGGGGATGCTTGCAGATTCCACCTCTTTCCTGTAATATGTACCTACTTCCTTTGAGTGATCCAAAAACCATCCTTTTCCTGGTGAGACATAGTTCTTCAAGTAATTTCTCAATTTAGCTGTGTCTCTTCTACATGCTGGATGTACCTTACATGCCTCCATAGAACCTCAGGGATAAAAATTAGATGCCTGATCTTGTGGTTTCTTTGCATGTGAAGAGGCGACAGCTTAACTCTGAGTTCTCCTTTAGTTCCCATTTCAGAGCCAAGCCACTAAAGCAGTTTTTTGAAGAATCCTGTTCATACCCATACTTTTGGTCACCACCTAAGTCTTGTAACTTTAAGTGAGAACTAGAAGATCAGTGCAGTACTTTACTTTAGATTTATGTGAAGCTCTTAAGTTTATTTTTTTATTTGAAAAAGGTTTACATACACAGTCTTCCAAATGCAGAATTAAATCCTAATCATTTTCAAGAGGAACACTGACACTACTGTTGACTGTATCATATTAAGAGATTTAGACATTTTAAAAATAATATTCATTATAACCCTTTCACTGACTACTCAATTAAAAAATCTGAAATCTTTGAGCACATCGTTGATGCATTAGAAAAAAACATGTTCCATTGCTCCTCCCTACCGAATGAAAATATATGGTGGGCCACAAAAATTAGCATAACTTTAATGTGAAATATTTTAATTAAGCTTACTGGTAGCTAATTTAACCTTGGAGATTAAGCACCTTTCTTAGTTGCAATGACTGGCAAATGTAAATAGGAGTAAGGAATGAAAACTAAGTACTGTACATTTAAAAACATTTTTTTTAACCATTTGGGATGCTATTGTTGCTGAAAAATACCAGCCCCTGACTCTGAAGATCAGGCAAACAGGCAAAGACACAAATTCTGATGTTTCCAGCCAGATAAGACATTCATCTTATGTCTGAAGATATTGTCTGTGACAATGACAAACTGGCTGTGAGACAACGGATAACCATCAAAGAGTTTTAGTTCTAAAAAAAACATGTCTAACTTTTAGCTGAGGATACAAACAGTTTTTACTTTGCTTAAAGTTTAGTCCCCTAAGTCTGTACTACTGCCTGACAACTACCAAAACACCTGCGGAGGGGAAGCTTAAACTCTCAAGAAAGCCTGAACAAATATGTATTGAGGGTCTTAAACCTGCACATCTGTTGAGTTTGTGGTTTGATTGAAAATTAATGACAACAACAGTTAATTGTTCTTTTTTGTTATTTCATATTTGCAATACTGGATCAAAAGCTTTACTAAAAATAGTATTTTCTATTAATGTGTAGAGACAAACTCATCTATGCTCCTTTTGGAAGAAAAAGAGGCAGGATAGGCCACCAGAGCAGCAACAGCAAGACATTCATTTTTTTTTTTTTTTGCAAGGTGGTAAAAGAAAATATAGCATGCCTTTTTTCCGTTGTTCAAATATGCAGTAAAAATTCCTCAAGCTCTTCCTGGTTTATTTTGATCTCTGCAGGAAACCAAATTAGACACAAGGCTCAACAAACCTCAGACACCAAAAGTGAAGAAATAGCCACACCTACACACTGAGGCAAAGAGCAGAGACGTACAAGATATTACAAATATATACATAAAATACTCAAAGTTATAGTGAGCATGAGGAAGATATTTAAATTCTGAGTCTGAAAATTAATTTTATCAGCCTCGTCAACCTGCCTTTTGAAATATTTTTTTCCTTTTTTTGGTTACATTTCAGTGTAATAAAAAAAAAATAGATAAATACCTTCTCATCATACACATGTGTTACATCATTGGTAGAATGCATTACAAATGTGAAGGAAGACTGCTTCAGGCCACTCACAATGCAGCTGTATTATTTGAACATACACTATATATGTAGTCGCACTTACTTCACATAAAAAAAGAAGGAAAATAAACCCTTTGCTAATCATTACATATAACAAGAGATAATATGAAAAGTGTCAAATAACTTTGATATGTTGTTGGTATAAAAGGTTTTAATGTTGCGGACACGTTTGGATTTCTTTCTTGTTTGAACAGAGCCAGGCAGTCTATTTGACGACATTTGCAGCTGAAGTTAGGTAATGGTTGCTTAACATATTTTCACACTTTAACTTTATCAATACTGAGTTGCATTTACCTAGGAACTTGTGGCTTGGACAGACGTGACACCTGAACAAACAGCATTCCAGTTAACATAGTTGGAGTAGTCGGGATTCCTTAATGGCAACACCCTTATGGAGTAGCCACTGTTTGTAGTACCTCTTATGAATCAAATCAAATCAAATCAAACTTTATTTATAAAGCGCTTTTCAAACAAAGAAAGTTACTCAAAGTGCTTTACAGATTTAAAATAACCCCACACCCCCCCCTTCAAAAAATAAAATCATCAGTGCAAATACAACCCCCTCCCAACCCAACCCATCAGCCATACTCACTCACACACACACTTAGAAGCTACAAAAAGCGGGCTGAGTACAGATGAGCCAGGAAATGCCATCATGGGAGCCATCTGCATCAGCAGCAGCAGATCAACAGCAGCAGCCAAGGCTCCGACCCAGGGCGCCCAGAGGAGGGAGGGCTGGTACCCCCACCTCCACCCAAGCGCTACCTGGGGGGCACCCAGGCAGCCACAGCCGACCACCGCCCCCGATGCAGGGGGCCCCCAGAGAGGAAACACTGGCAAGAAAGATTAAAATACATTAAAATATAAAGTTAATAAAATATAAAGTATATAAAGTATAAAACAATAAGTGTAAAACAAATAATAAAAATGCAAAGCAGATTAATAAATAAACAGTTAAAAGCTGAACTAAAAATTAAATCAGGTAAAACATGCTGAGCGATTAAAAATATATTAATAAATAATAATTAGTTAAAGGCTAAGCTAAAAAGGTGAGTCTTGAGTCTGCTCTTAAAAACATTAATGTTCTCTGCGGCCCTGAGGTCCTCTGGCAGCCTGTTCCAGAGGTGAGGGCCATAATAATGGAAAGACGCCTCACCATGAGTCTGTGTCCTGACTTTGGGGATGATAAGGAGACGGCTGCCAGAGGAGCGCAGAGACCGCGAGGGTTCATACGGTAAAAGCATTTCTGACAGATACGAAGGCCCAAGACCATTAAGACACTTAAAGACCATTAAAAGAACCTTAAAATCGATCCTAAAACATACGGGGAGCCAATGCAGTGATTCTAAAACCGGTGTAATGTGCTCCCGCCTCCTAGTCTTCATCAGGACACGAGCTGCTGAATTCTGTAGAAGCTGTAAACCTGAGGTAGTCTTTTTGGGAAGACCAGAAAGCAGGGCATTACAATAATCAATTCTACTGGTGATAAAAGCATGCATTAGCGTCTCCGTATTGGCCCGAGAGAGAATGGGGCGGACTCTGGCGATGTTCTTTAGGTGATAAAAACCTATTTTGGTGATGTTTTTAATGTGAGGGATAAAAGTCAGCTCAGAGTCAAAAATCACACCCAGGTTCTTCACTTGTAAAGAAGAATTAAAAGACAATGATTGTAGTTTTGGTAAAAGTTTTTCTCTCTGAGCCTCAGGACCGATAACTAAAACCTCAGTTTTGTCCTGGTTGAGCTGGAGAAAGTTTTCTGCCATCCAGGATTTAATGCCTAAAATGCAGTTAAAAAGTGCATCCATTGGCCGTGTGTCATCAGGAGACATGGAGATGTACAACTGTGTATCATCAGCATAACTGTGAAAGTTAACTCCATGTCTCCTGATAACACTGCCAAGAGGGAGCATATACAGGTTAAAAAGCACTGGGCCTAAAACTGAACCCTGGGGAACACCACAAGTGATCTTATGGACCTTAGAGGAACAGGTATCTAAACTTACCGTAAAAGTCCTGTCTGTGAGGTAGGATGTGAACCATTTGTGAACAGCACCAGAGAGGCCGATCTGTTTTAAACGAGTTAAAAGAATAGTGTGGTCTACTGTATCAAAGGCAGCGCTTAGATCCAGAAGAACCAACACTGTCACCTTTTTAGCATCATAGTTTAATCTAAAATCATTTAAAATCTTTAAAAGCGCCGTCTCTGTGCTGTGGTTCATCCTAAAACCAGACTGAAATTTCTCTAGGACATTATGAGCGTTAATAAAATCATTAAGTTGAATAAAAACAAGTTTTTCTAAAACTTTGCTTAAAAATGGTAAGTTAGATACTGGTCGGTAGTTGTTTAAATCATTAAAATCTAAATTGCTCTTCTTCAGCAGGGGCCTCACTACCGCCGCTTTAAAGGCAGCAGGAAAAACCCCCGTCTGAAGGGAGCAATTCATAAAGTTTAAAATCTCATCTTTAAAAGAACCATAAAATTGCTTAAAAAACCTGGTGGGAATCGGGTCCAAAGCGCTTGTGGTGGGCCTCACTGAGGAGAAAACTTTATCAAGGGTCCCAGCTTCTACCAGGACAAAACTGTCCAGTGTTTCCTCTGGTGAAGGCAGACACTCTGATTTGTCTAAAACCATGTTTGTTTGAGAGGATAAAATATTACATCTGATAGTGTCTACCTTCCCTCTGAAGTGGTCTGCATACTCCTCACAGAGACTGTTTGAGGAGGTTTTCTGAAAAGTATTAGAATTATGATGTAAAATGTTGTGTAGTATGCAAAATTTGATCATATGTGTTAAATGTCATGTGTGATGGCATATTGAAAATCGCACGATTACAGGATGTGAAGGCTGGATAATTGGGCACCTTTTGAGGAACATCAAAGCCCTTGTATATGTTGGAAATATGTATGACCTTTGAGGACCTCTGAGACAAAGAGTTTTATTGCAGACTATAAAACCATAAAATTCAGGATGGACTCACAGGACAGACCTCGGATCTTGTGATGTAGGAGCAGGACAATGGTCAAGACACTAACCAGCTTTTTGGTTTAGGACTGTGTCAATAAAGCCTGGGAGAATGAACTTTTGACTTGATACAGGAGAAAAGACACGTCCCTTGTGACTGCATGATTTTGGGACGGACCAATCATTGTTAACACACTGTTTAAAATGTTCTGATTGGAGCAGACTCGAGGGAGAAGAAACGCCTACAATCCTGGCAAAAGTCTGGTGCCTATAAAAGTTATGACACGGAAACCATTTGTCATCAGATCTCTTTAAATCTGGCCCAGAGAAACTAGGGCATTTTTCTCTGTAAACTGCAATTTGTTAATCTGTTCAAAATAAATGTTAAGAACTGGAAATTGGCTCCATTTTGTCTCTGCTTGAACATGCACTGAATTAATTTTGATAATTTTTTAATTCTACAGTTGTCAATGGTGGAAAACAGAATTTTGGGATTATTTTTATGTTCTGAGATGATTCTGGAAAAGTATGTATTTCTGGAATTTCTTAAAGCGTTATTATATAATCTGAGATATTCTATGTATATCTGATGATTTATTGTGATTTTATTTTTCCTCCATTTCCTTTCTGCCACCCTGCAGCTCCTCTTTAATTTTCTAATAGCTGCATTTCTCCACGGTACTGTACGTTTGAATGAGGGTTTATAACTTTAATTGGAGCCAGCAGGTTGAGAGCAGATTTAAGCCTACTGTTAAAATCATTAAGGATTAAATCACAGGGGGCAGGTAAAGGTATAGGAGGAAATTTTTTAAAAACTTCAAGAAAACCTGCAGCCACTTCAGGGGTTAGATGACGCTTCCTGACAGTTCTCACAGAGGTCCCTGATTTGATAAAACTGGTGATATTAAAAAACACACAGTAGTGGTCAGAGACAGCCAAGTCAACAACAGAGGACACACTGGTGGACAGGCCATACGTGATGACCAGGTCCAGGTTGTGTCCTCTGTTGTGAGTCGGCTGCATGACATGTTGGCTAAAATCCATATAGTTTAAAATATTTAAAAAATCTGTTGATAAAGGATCTAAAAGGTTATCTATATGTAGATTAAAATCACCAGCTAAAATTATCTTCTCATAAAAGTTGTGTAAAATTGATAAAAACTCTGAAAATTCTGGAATAAAAAGTGCATTCCTTTTCGGAGGCCTATAAACTGTGACACATAAAATCTGAGGAGTGCTAAAAACAGAGGCAGTGTATTCAAACGTGGTAAAATTATTAAATAAAACAGGTTTGGCGGAAAGAGTTGATGAACTAATAAAAGCAGTTCCGCCTCCCCTCTGGCTACTCCTCGTAGAATAAGAAAAGTTATAATTAGGTGGAGAGGCCTCTGTGAGAACAGCAGGGGCATCTGCACTCAGCCATGTCTCTGTTAAAAATAAACACTGAAGGTTATTATCTAAAATCAAGTCATTTATTATAAAAGTTTTATTCAGCAGAGAGCGAACATTTAAAAGAGCCATATTAATAGTGGTTGGTGATGGAGTGACTGTATGACTTACTGTAGGTGGGATTTTTAGTAACTGTTTATGATTATTTGGGTTGCATTTTCTTAGTTTATGATTATTTATTCGCTCTCTGCAGACAATAACAGGTATGAATGAAGTAGGGTAAGGTCCAAGTCCGATATGTGAGTTACTGTTAAAATCAGGATTGAGTTCATAGGAACAAGGACCAGCTGCACTTCAGGATGTTGTGGATGGGGCAGAGAGGACAGGAGCAGCTGGAGCCGGTGCAGGGGACAGGGGTGGGCGAGGGTATGCCAGGCTTAATGCCAGCATGCGGGTACCTTGTCTGTTTAAATGTAGTCCATCTGCCCCCAATAATTGACTCCTACCCCAGAAAATGTTAAAATTGTCTATAAAACCAATGTTGTGCATCACGGTAACAGAGGAAAGCCAAGTGTTGAGAGAGAGTAACCTGCTGAAGCGATTTATTCCTCTGCTTATGGTGGGAGTGGGGCCAGAAATAAAAACAGATAGGGGCTTGTCTTTTAAAAGATTAAAAAGATGAATAAAATCCTGCTTTAAAAGCTCAGACTGCTGTTTACGGATGTCATTGGTTCCAGCATGAATTATAACTTTACTCACAGTAGGGAAATGTTGGATGGAGTCCAGAATCTGTTCAGATATATCCTTTACTGTAGCTCGAGGAAAACAAAGGGTGACAGCTCCTCTCATCCTAACATGCCGGATAATAGAATCTCCAATGATGAGAGTGCTGGGTGGATGGTGTGCTGGCTGCTGGGCAGAAGACCTCTCGTTATCCAGGACCTGCTGGATGTTGGGCAGCTTGGCTTCCACAGGACTGCAGCGGTGTTTAGAGGGCACCGAGGGCTCGTTCCGTGGATTCGGGGTGTAGTGAAGCACTCCTCGGCGGGTCCCGGGTGTAGTCCTGGGTCTGGCGCGACGTGGGTGGATACCGGAGTCTGACTGCTGCTCTGGCTGCTGGGAGGGGATGGGCGGCGGTCCTGCGGAGCTGCTGGTCTTCGGCGCGGTCGGAGGGACGGTCAGAGGAGGGAATTCGTCCCCCAGGGCACCGAAGCGGTTCGACAGCGGAAGGCCGGGTGGAGGAGAACGGTGAAAGCCGCTCCGGGCGCCCCCACTGCGACCAGGCCCGACCGTCGACCACGCACCCTGGGGCACCGGAGTGGAGCTGAGGGGGGCTTTTGGCTTAGCCCCCTGCTGGATCCAGCACTCCTCCTCTGCCGTAGATGTTGTACCTCCGCCGGAGTTCGTCTGTCCGAGTCCGCCTGGAGACCCAGCGATGGATTCCCCCTCCGCAGCTTCACCGGGCTGGCAGGGGATTGTGTCGGCCAGCTGGGCGCTGGTGACAGCAGCGAAAGTTCGGCCAAAGATGATGTCCACGTCGCGCTCGTGGTCCTGGATCAGGTGTAAATTGGTGATCCTCTGCTCCAGTTCCTGGATTTTCTTGGTTAGCCTGGCACAACCATCACACCCGGAGCTACAGGTGAGTGGAGGCATGGCGGAAGTAACAGCGATCCGTGCTCTGATTAAAAACACGTCCGATAAAAGATATGTCGCTAAAAGTTTAAAACGGTTAAAACTAGTCAAAAGAAATTATTAAAAAACGAAAGACAAACAGTTAAAAAAGAATTTAAAACTAGTTAAAACCGTGTCAACGAGCCGGAGTTAGCAGGAGACAGCAGGACGCCGACGCATGCGCAATGCAACCTCTCACCCTCAACTCACTTGCTTGACATAGCGTTGTCTGTCTGAACATGAACATTGTTTTAAACTGTACTTTCCACTAGGGCTGAACGATTAATTGCATTTGCAATTAAATCGCGATTTGGTAAAATGGCTGCGATTTGACTTGATGTAAACATATCTGCTAAAGTCACGTGACTTGCAAACAACGCAGGGAGAGAAGGAAACGCTGCACTTTAACCAGTTATAAAATGACCAAAAGCTTAACAGAATCCAACACTACACAATATTTGGTACCTAAGAGGAACAGTACATCAGTTGTGAGAAATAATATCTGCTATGAAAACGTTGATGCTGCGCAACGCCAGGTATTATGCAGAACCCGTCTTGATATTGTTGCTGCCTCATGAGGTAGGGTACAGTATGAACCTTTATCAACACCTAAAAACATCACACCACCATATATGAGAGTTGCACGGCTAAACTGATCGCCACCAGTGTTTCAATTTCCAGTAAACAAACTTCCAGACGACAGGGATCGCGGAACGAGCTGTTTGAAAGAATCGCTCCTGACGAACATAAAAAAACGGCACACTGAAATAACTCTAACTATATAACAGATATAAAAGAGATGCAATAACTATAACGGGTTTTATAGCCAAAAGTATGCTTTGTTAAGCTTGATGAATAAGCTAGGATTCAATCTCACAAACACATTTTAGCCACATTTTACCTGCGCTGTATAAAAAATGCCGACAGAAACTTAAAGCCGCACCGAAACAGCGGAGTATTTTGCAACAACTGACCTGAGATCAGACCGCTCTACGGAGCCATACCAGAGTCTGAAAGTGCATTTGATCGATGGAGAATTAAAAATCAGAGTTTGTTCCTTCAAGCATCCTACTTCCTGGATAACCACACGGAGGAAAATATTGCATTATTATTATTAGCTGGGATGAAAAGGAAAAAAAACCTTGATTGCAGAACGACGCCGATGACCATCGAGTGTGATGATTAAAAGTAGATAAAGTTGCTAATATTTGCCTTTGTCTTAAAATAAGTAAATAATCTTATGGAATAGAATAAATTATGTATAAAAATCTGTTTATAATACACAATATTTTTGATTGCATTAATTAAAAAATGCATGACAAAAGCCCCACAAAAATAATTGCACATTAAATCGCAATCGCAATATTGAAGAAAAAAAATCGCAATAAGATTATTTTCCAAAATCGTTCAGCCCTACTTTCCACATGCAAACACAACTTTTAATTGGTTCATCTTAGAGTTGCAGGTGCTACATTTAAAAATGTATATCATTTACTCTATATGCACACTTAGAAGTGTTTCTTGTAAAATAAATATGTTTTATCCAGAGCGGGCAATGTGATTCCGTTTTTCTTTTAGAACATTTCTCTGAATTTCCATATGAGAAGTTCAATGTCAGGTTCAATTTGAGATGTTCCTTTTGATATTTTCAACTCAGAAGTCGGAATTTCCGAGTTCCTACCAGAAATGGAATGCAGCATAACCTTCTATCCCAGTGCTTCTCAAATAGGGGGGCGGGGTGGGTGGGGGGCGCCAGCGTGCCCCACCAGCCACCCCTCGTGTCAAAAAAAAGAAAAGAAAAAAGACAAACAAGTTGACGCTTAGCACGAGAGTCAGAGATGTTTATGTGATGCATAGGGGACAGAATAGTTTATGAATCGAAAGAACAATCCTCCTATAAGTCATGTAAGATCTCTGTGACAACCAGTGATGGAGAAGGATTGCATTAGAAAGGAGAAGAAACGAAACTGTCAGGGAATTTGAATGCAAACGAAGCGCGGTAGAAAGAATACTAAACAAAAACACCGACATAAATTTCGTTTGCTGGAGTCTGGGAAGGAGTAGGAAATAAAAATGAACACAGGTTTTGATAAATATGGAAGTAATAAAAAATTTATATACTGGTTCCAGATCTCTATGAGAGTTGATTGATGGTGAGAGATTTTCTTTTATAATATGAAAAATATGTGATTCTTCATTTTGCACATACGATGTTTTAATTCTTTAAAAATGACAGAGGAATGCCTAAACCACAGCACTGTTAGATTTGTGAAAATAAATCCATAAATTTGGATCTCTTTGGTTATTTATTTGGTAAATTGTTTTCAGTCACCATAATTACACACTTTTTGGTTTAATAAAAATGACTAGAACTGGAAAAAGTAGAATTCAGATAAAACTAAATGGAAAATGTGGAACGTTTGAAGTAAAACATGTCTAACATAATTCAATGGAATTCCTATGGTTGCAGAGTTAAAAAGAAAAACAGTGAAGGTGACAGAAGAAGTTATGTAGTCTCCCTTTTTTGAAAAGTGATAAGCCGATGAAGCTGACAGGGAACCAATGCTTACAGTTTAAAAAAGCTTTAAATGTTACAGTTTAGTCTAAAAATGCACATCCCAGTGAATCATTTCAACTGTTTCTGTTCTGAGCACAGACTGAAAAGTCTGGATTAAAAAATGGTGAAAACAAATCTGTTCTCTTGGGGGGGCCAGTGCAGAAAATAATTAAGAAGCACTGTTCTAACCTAACATTTAGAAAGGAAGTGTCGTCGGAAGTTGTGTCGAGAGCAGCAAACTGCCCACCCCCTTCTATTATGTTACCTAATTAAAGTCACATACAGTAAAGAAAGGGAACACATTTCACACTTGTTTAAATTTACTAAGAAAAATATGGTGAAAATGTCTTAAATCTGTAGAACAAACCTTTTAGTTGTCTACAATGTTAGTGTTTAAGATTGATTCATATAGTGCATTTATTATGCAGTTTAGTACATTATTCATAGTCTTGACATATTTAGGTTAAAAATATTATTTAAATGTTACCGACATGTTTTTTCTGACTAGAAGTAATATTGAACGTTTTCGAGTGACCACACCAGAGTTCTGATTTGAATCTAACAGAGAATCTATGGAGAGAGATAAAAATTTGGGTATCTGCATATTACTGTAGATGAGTGCATTTTAGGACAAGAGGACTCTAGTACAATACTGAGCTTACAGCAAAAACCCAAAAGTTACTGCTGACCATATTAAGTAAGACGTCTCCTTTGCCATTGCCTCTTTGGTAACAACTAAGGATGCCTCATATCATAATTTAAGGCCATATATCCATATCCTATATTAGTAGTATTGTTACGTCCGATAACCAGTATTTCCCAATATCAAATATATATCCCTAAAAGACTAATATCAGCCGGTATATCCTGCATTTCACGCAACAATGAAATATTATCACATGACTTTTAAGTTTGGAGACCAGTGTCCTTTGTCTGGAAGTATGCCCCCCCCAAAGTTCTGCAGAAATCCACAGTGAAGCCTTCAGTTGGGCGAGTACTTTTAATGAAAGCAACCAGAACAATGACTCCAGTTTTTCACTTAGGTAGCTTGAGTAGGTAGCCTGTAGCTACCATTTCAGAATAGATATTTTAAACATCACCCATTTCACTTCAAAGTTATCTTTAATGCCCAATGAGTGCAGAGTGGTTTATATTTTATTGCTATATTCCAAAGTGGCAATTTATGAATGTTTTAGAGTTAGTATGACAGGAGATAGAGTGCAGCTGATACACAATACATCTTTGGCATGTGTTCGCCTACTGGAAGTCCAAACCCTTAACTTTCTGACAGCAGTGCAAATATCTTATTGCTGATCCAGTGCCAACCTTGTTTCAATGGTTCTAAAAAGTAATAAAATAATGGTGCGAAGAGATCTTTATTTCTCTGTTTGACCTTCACCGTCTTTAGACCCTGACAATAACACTAATTAATTCATGACTCTTATACTGGAAACTCAAAGCTGTTCTTATTAAAATGGTTATTTTCATACAAATGCCATTGTTCAATGAGTAAAACAGACATAAAAAGTAATTTAGAAAGTAATTTAGAAAGTAATTTAGAAAGAAAGAAAGAAAGAAAGAAAGAAAGAAAGAAAGAAAGAAAGAAAGAAAGAAAGAAAGAAAGAAAGAAAGAAAGAAAGAATATATATACACATATATATAGAGAGAGAGTAGTGGAATAATTATAGTTCATAAAAGAGACCAGAAGAATTTAACATATGGGGAAAGGCTCCTAGTAAACAAACTTCATGCTTAAGCGACAGCAACTCTTTCAGCAAGTAAGACAAGCACAAATTCATCAACATTACACCACAATATTATGGTCCTGTTATAACTAAGGATGATTTTTTTTTTTCTGTCAGGAAAGTACTCTTATCTGGGAACCAGGAGGTATGGAACTTTATGTTAATGCCATAAGGGCGCCAATAGAGGGCGCTAGGGAGCAGTTCCCTGTCCACAACTTACCATATTACTTAAATAAAACGTGGAAATGTTTTTAATAATAACATAAAGACAACACACATATATTTCAAAATATTTTTAAGTTCTGCAATATAAATATTTCATAGTTTATACAGAGTTGAGTTATTACGTTAATTTGTGTTGTCTGATTGAGGAAGTATTTCCGCCTTGAGGTGCAAAATCTTTGCCCATAGACTCGTTAAAAGTTGTACTTACACAGTAGCTCCTCTTCAATAAAAGAGAAAGGACGATTTGGGGCACAGGAAAGCTGCGCCCCCAGAGGGTGAGGTTTACATATCGCCCCCAGGGGTTGCACTAGACATTTTTTTTTGTCCATCATTGTGACCAGCAGGCTCAAACAAATCTCGTCACAATCTATTTTATCCGTCAAATTTTAAATCCTATGAGGGAGGGGTGTGGTGGGGCCGTCTCCACCAATCGTCTGAAGAGTTAATACCTATTCAATAGAGTTTATGAAGTATTATTCAATCAAAATACCTGGACTACACATATAATGGAAAATAAATGCTTGCGCTTATTATACGAATACCTGATGTGGTTCCTGCACAGCATGGAACGAAAATCCTCAATTTTTTTGTTTTGTTTTGGTAATCTAATAGTCAGAGTTTTGCAGAGGTTATTTACATGAGTTTTTTTTTTTTTTTGCCTCGGACAGAATACATAACCCCTCATGGGGGGATTATTGATCTGCAGGCAGAATCCACCCTTCGCTGCAGCACTGGAGCCTGCAATTATGTTAATCACTTCAGACACAAAGTTGTAACATGAGGGAACATCCCATTGAAGCAACCATAATTCCAAGACTCTCAGAACAAGCCGTTTACTGACCCTAACACTATCCGAGGAAAGTCTGCAGTTAAAGCACCAGCACAAGAACAAGAATGAGCCTTTTTAGTTTTCCTAAAAATATCACTAAATCATATTTTGTTCTTCAGAAACTATAGTGTTGTTTATCACGTCACATGGTATGTTATGGTTACACCGTAAAAGTACACACCTCTTTTGCATGCTTTTTACACCAATCTTGCCTTTACCAACTTAATTCACCTGCTTAACTGCTATCTAGACAAACACATTGTGGTAGTGAAAGAAGCCAAACTTATACAATGTGTTTGGTCCCTGAGGAGCACCCACAGGTGAATGGAGCATGTTTAGGCACAAACCACATGACTAATTACAAAAAAAGTCCTCATAGTAGTTAATCACAGTGCTGTGAAACAGAGATGTCAATGTGATAAGAAAATATTCTGCTCCGTAATCATGGCTAACTGAGTCTTATACTGCCTTTTATAGCAAACAAAAACAAATATAAAACACTGTAAAATGCATGCAACAGCTATGAAAGTTTTTGTGGTAGGTTTCCCTAGCAACAAACTACTTAAATCTCTGCACACTACCCTGTCTGTGAACCACACCTATACTAATTACCTCAAAAGACCTGAATCCTGATACACATTTAGTGCAGTTGTTTTCTCTGCAAAACTTGATTGAACTTGAACCATAATTGGCCAATCCTGGGTGAGTCATTCAGACACATAACAGCCCTGAGCTGAGTCCACATCGTCCTGCTCCCACCCCACAATGTCAGTCATCCCTTAGCATGACAAAACTCACAAAGAGGAAAGGTTCATGGGTTCATTCTCTAAGTCCCCGGAGCCTCATTGTGGCATTTCAGTGTTCCACTGGGCTGAACTAGTCCTGACCCCGCAGATCATTCAAGGCTGTACGTCACCTGAATACACAACTGTTGTGCCTGTCACTGAAAATGTCTCTGAAATAATGAATCACTATTATTTCAGGAAAAACACTCTTCTCAGCAAAGTTACCAAAGTCCAAGCTATGTTTTTTTTCATGTAATTTAGAAAACCAACATCAACCTATGTAAGCTTTCTTAGAGGTGAATAAAAACATGGAGTTTTAATTAGTGCTTCCATAATTAGCAGGTTAACAGAAGATGATTATTTTTTCAAAATTAACGTGATTAATTTTTTCCCCCGCATTGACGCATGCACAAAATGACACGCCCTTTTCATCACAACCCGTGCTGCGTTCAGTTCTTGTCACCTAAACAGCATTGCAGATCCAAACTGCATCGATGGTTCTATGTGAACATATCTTCTCAGTAGCAGGCCGTATACTGGGATTTTTGGTCTACATCACTCCCTGTTGTAGTGCATGTAGTCTGCGGAAAGAGATGCAATCATGTCTTGTTGTGCTGTTGGTTGTACAAATCGCTTTGATAAAAACAACAAAATGTCCAAGTTCTCCTCGCAAACCTTTCAAGCTGGACAAAGTTATCTGCGGTTGCAACCTATCAGAAGAAGCGATAGGAATAATGATTAAAAATGCACAAATCTATAGCAATCACTTCATATCTGGTAAGCCTCATTGGTTGACAAACACTGCACCTGCGAGATAACTGTTAATAATAATGGGTTACAGCACTATATAAAGAGTTGGTGTCCCTTAATTTGCTCGTTCCTCTGCTGTGTTGATAAATAAATAATCCCTCTATTTTTCAGAAGAAACAGTCAGCTTTACATTCAGAAAATGTTAAACAGTTAGTTTTCCCTAGCAACCAGCTAAAGATTTATGGATTAAAAGAACCACATATAAATTATGGAATGCCATTTTATTAGTAATTAAATAAAATAATAAATAAATAAAAAACAAAATAAATCAAAATTCCATTAAATAAATAGAAACATTTACAAAATAAAGGTTTGACATTCTAAAAGACATATAAATAAATAAATAAATAAATAAATAAATAAATAAATAAATAATTTCCCGTATATCCTCAAAAAGGCAATGACATCCAATTTTGTCCTTTTTTTACACTGAAATTTGTACTTTTTCAGTCATATTTAGGAATGGTAATTAATTTTGATTATTCATCATGAATTCACAGCAAACCTTGTGATTAATTTGAATACAATTTTCTATTGTTTGACAGGCCTAATTTTCTTGATGTGGCTTGTAAAGAAAACATTATACAATGCCTACAGCTGCTTCATGTTTTCAACCATACCAAGACAAACTGCCTACCATAAAATGCTCTACATGCAGCAGTGTCATTACAAATCAGACACCCGAATACAAGATAATTAAAGCACCACCTGCCCACCATAAAGCCTCTTGTTTCACCACTTGGGTTTTTTTTGTCTTTGCAAAAATGTTGTTAGAAATGTTCAAATATGTCCATCATCTACCATTCTAAAGACATAACAGACATGATGTGTCCCTGTGGATGAAAACTGATGTCTTTTCATTTATCATGTAAATTGAATTTCAGTTAAAATTCTTTGCATTCTTAGCTGCTACTGACACATAAAAAAACTAATCAGAGAAGTCAAAAATCCAAAACTTCTCTTTTTTTCTGTCTAAAATGCTTAATCTCTACTTTTCGTTCCACTTTTTTAGGCATTCATATGCATAAATATATGCTTACAGAGGCTTGATCAAACTTGCAAGTGCATCTCATTGCAGCTTGACAATAAAGTTAGAATTAAAATTCCCTTCAAAAAATGGTGGCATCAGTGGCAAGGCACAGAATCCAAGTAAAATTAAATGTTGTTGGAATTAAAAACAAAAGTCCAGGGTGAAGTTTCCACAGTCAGTGATGCATTGTGGAGCCATGTCATCTGATGGTGTCCTTTTATTTTTTCAGATCAAAAGTCAATGCAAAACCTTTAGGAAACCTAACATTTCCCTTGTCTGTCAAGATTTACAGAGTCCCTTATTTAATGTTTTTGTCGAATTTGGACCTCCAACACTGCCTAAAGAACCAATCCCTACTTTAATGACTATGGTAACACAGGCCATGAAATTCACCTGACATTAACCCCAAAGAGAATCTATGGAATACTATTAGGGGAACAGTGGGATACAGCAGAGCCAACAATGACAAAAAAAATAAAGGCAGCTATCAAAACAACCTGGGCTTCCTTAACCCAACAGCAGAAAGGCTGAAAACCTCTATGCTATCTTGCATGCAATAGAAGTCCTGACCCTGACCAAGTACAGAGTCAATACAGTACATGGGCATCATTTACTGTTGGCAAACATTTATTTGTCAAAGATCAATTATTTATTGGTCATGTAATAATACAATTTTCTGAATTTTTTTATTTTGACTCATTAAATGTAAGTTGTATCAAAAAAAAAGAAGTACATTTTTGAAATAATAAATCATATTTTTTTAAATCAAGCAATGCATTAGTTTTAAATTTTTAATTGAATTGCTGAAATAGGTTACCTTTTCTTCAAGTAATTCTAATGAATGGAGTTACACTTTTAACTGGGCTTTCTTTTGCAGGTTTTATCTCTTACCTTCACCAGGAAAGGGGGTTGAGGAGCTGTTCTCACTCTCTGTGTTCCTGTCTGTCCGTGAACTTGGAGCTGGTAGGTCAGCGTTTTCATTGTCAGGTTGCTCTGTGGAGATGGCAGTGGCACTCCTCTCCTCATCCATGGACGTGGGCCTGCTGTTATGGGAGGAGGTGATTGAGCCTGAAACAACAAAAGCAGATTCATAACTGGGTAACATGACCTTTTTGACTCAGGAACACAACCTTTCAACATGATGTCAGTATGAGAAGTGGCAACTAAGACAGACATGTTTGTTGCAATAATGTTTTCATCTTTCACCATCTCAGGCAGATCAGATTAATTACATGAAAGCATATTGTCTGATGTCTACTGCAAACTAATTGGGCATGTTTTCCGGATAGTGGTAGGAACTACATATGTAAACATGTAATTTGGTGTGGTTTTTAACACATAAACACATTTCTATAAAGGAAAAATAAATTGGAGTAAATCTAATGAATAAGCATTAACTAAGTTGTCGGAAAGGCACAACTGGTACTTGCACCCCAAAAACACCTTAAAGGCGTGCACATGCTGCTCTTACTCCAATTGATTAAATACTTTTTGGCTGTATGTGGGGAAAATTAGATACTTATTTTTATTGCACTTTGAAAGATTCACCCCAAAAAAAAACAACAACAACACACAAACACGATTGCAAGAAAAACAACAAACCTTGCTATAAACTTTAAAAATAGCACACATGACAGCTGACACAAACACTACGATGGCTGCAGGCATATTATTTTTTCCTGGCATGTGGGACCTGATCAGACATTGCTGAGGAGTCTCCTCTACATGATGAGAAAGGTTAAATTGATAAAAACAGTATCAACTCCCAAACAACTCTGCAGAGATTTGGTGAGAAGAGAACAGCTAGGTGATAAGATATTTAATCCAAGTTTTTAATCCAAGTTATGTTTTCATCAGGGTTTGTTCATTTGTTGCCTGTCTGTTAACCTGTTATAGATTAATTTTAATGGAATTTCAAGGAATTATGAGACCAGGTAGGGCCGGGCGATATGGCCTCAAATCTATAGTGCGATATAATCTAAAGAATGTGCAGTAACATATGTATTTCATTATATTATTTTTTGTATTTATTTATGTCAAAATGACTGCTTATGAACATCATCACTTTCTAGATACATTTCAGTGGAACAACAACTTTAAAAACGTTTAGATAACATTCAAGGAAAATTTATTGTGCAAAATTCATTAAAAAAATATTTAAATCTTTTTCCAAAATAATGCAACACAAAAAGTCTTGCTTCATAAAGATGAAGATATTTTAAAACAGATAAAAGCTAAGTGTTTTGAAAATAAAGATCAAAATTATATGTTATCCAGGTTACTGATTTAGGAATTTAATATTGCACAACAACAAACGTGCATATATTTGAATTAAAAATGCTTCAAATTCAACAGATTTATTTTCTGTTAAATGAAAAACAAACTATGAACTTGCAGTATCTAGAGTAAGCACAAACACTGAACATCATCAGTATTTATCCTCCTTGAGTACCTGAAATATATAAGCACAGCTTGGTGACATCGTCAAAAGGAGTATTCGCGGTAGGGTGGTATATTAAAATTCTCTAACTTTGGCTAAATTTATATATTTTCTACCTTATACCTTTTAAATAGCGCACAACTGGCACCAGGAACAAGTGATTGAATTGTGTGGGTTATCTGGATCATGTTCTGGAAAAGGGGGACTGAGCAAGACAACAACATATCTCTAGAAGTTACAGATGGGTTGTAATTCATCCAAAAAGAAACTAATACAGTAAAACCACTGAAAACTCAGACATAGTCCCATATACATTGGTTGTACCAATCGCTTTGATAATATCTAAGAAAAAATGAACAAGTGCGGTAAAATTCCATCGACACGCCTTCCTTTGGGATAAAAATGTCTGAGTCCCATTTGGAATTACTTACTATTAGAATATGTGCAAAAACGTTCAAAATCATCATTTATAATCATGATGGCTTGGCTTGTGTTTTGTAGTAATGTAAAAGTGCTTATTGTGTTTACAAAACTTTTGAAGTTACTCTGGCATATATCTTTTATACTTGCCGGATATGTATGGTTGTTCCTTTGCACAAAGTCGATGCATTTTTTGAAAAAATTATAATCATTTTCTGAGAAGTTATTGCACATTTCTTTTTCTTTTTTTTGTTTTTTTTTTAGTCTTGCCCCTGGTATGCAACTTGTATGAACCTAAACTGAAACGAAGCATTGTCAAAAAACTAAAATAAACAAACTAATAGTAAAAACGATATAGAACTAAAATAGGACTGCAACACTACATGAAAAATTAAGAAATAATGAACATTTTTAAAACTATTAAAACTCACGACTCACAGGTTTGACACCTGACACAATGAATATGCCATCCAAAAGTAAATCCCTACAATCAGAACATAGTTGAATAAAAGAGCTTTTACTTTTTTTTTTAGTTCAATCTTCTTGGAATAACTGTAAAAAGGAATTTAAAATTACAAATGTAATTTCTTTAGATCAATTCAAATCAGTTTATAAAGGACTGAGAAAACATCTCTGTGGGAAAACATAATATATAACTGCTTTAAATACTGAACTAACATAAGATGAGGTAAACTTTTTTGTGTTCAAGAGGAAATTTGTCTTGAGAAACAGTATCACATGGAAAAACGGTCTTTTCTAAAAATTTTTTTTTTTTTTAACAGGTGATTATGCTTTCATTGTAACATGTGTGTGTAATTATCTGTATTATTTTTGTGCTGCCATTTTGGACCAAGTCCCTCTTGGAAATTAGATTTGACATATGATAATTTTTTTAACTGAAATGCCCATTAATATAAAATAACAAGAAAAAGGCCTAGTTCATGAAAACTTCCTGTAGTTTTCTTTCCTCCAAACAACAATCATCAAACGTCCCCACAGGTGGTTGTTGGATGAATGCCCCCATGCTATCCTCTCCTATCTCCTAATAAAGGTGTTACTGATAAACTTGGTTTTAAGGAACCTGCTGTTCATGTAGATTACTCCAATTCACATTTGATTGGTCTATATATTGTGGCTCAACTACTTTTAAGGTTTGCTTAATGATAAAAAGAGCATCAAAACGTTTTATTATGTCTTTACAGGTCACAAAAAGGATTCACACATCTCAAATTCGGCTTTAGTAACTCATTAGCAAATTTTGTAATTACGTGGTGTTAGCTGAGATAAACACACCCTTCTCTCACTGTGCTGTAATGGAGATCTCCCATCACTTCCCATGAGTTTTAGGTGAGGCAAGGCAATTTTATTTATATAGCACACTTTCAACACAAGGCAATTCATTAAGCTTTAGCAGCTCAGACACCGCTATCTGCATATGGCATGGGCATAACAGCTAGAAATGTCCATCCAGCAGCCCAGCTATATTATTGCAATGCATGGAAGCACTGAACTCAATTAGCCTTTTATGATTCTGATATTGATTGATTCACACAGTAATGTTGCAGTGACAACGACAATTCAATGTAGGCTATTTATTAGCTCTAGCTTTAATTAATCTCTGTTAAGAATTATCAGTCTAAGAATTTTAGATTTTGAACAGGACGATGAAATCCAGTTTAGATTGTGTAAAAGTTATGATGGTCTTTTACTTTAGCGCCCAGTAGGAAGAAGTAAATCAAGTAGCATTTTGGTGCTTACACTGTGAAAAACAGACCTGCAATCATTCTGGAAATGCAAAATTTATGTTTAAAGCAGAACTCTAGTTACAGGCTGGAACCCTAACAATTAACCATGCGGATAAATTGAAACAGGAGATCTTCTAATGTTCCGTTTTAACATGAATGCCTGTTGCTAAATTCACCGTAAGTTTGTTTTATAGGCGGGTTTTTGAAAACGTAGCGCAGCCGATGAACTGCGAGCACGTCCCTATAGGTGAGACAACTCTCTGTTGTTTTACCTCACGTGCCGCTACAGGCGCGCGCCGCACCAGTCAAGCACCTCAGCTGGGCAGCGGTTCGCGCGCTCCCGTGGCAGAAGCTCCGCACTCACTGCCCCACGAAAGTTTTGCGAACTCACCGTTCAGAAGAAAATAACCGCTCAAAGATAATATTTTTTATTTAAGCAACCATTCGCTTGGTAAAAAATATACAGCCACAAAAAGCCGCGACAAGCTTGGTTGCAAACTTCTGAAAGAGCGAAACGTGAAGAAGTTTCTAGAAAAGAGAAAAATCTTTGCACCACACAAAGCTTGCCAAGTTTAAAGCGTAAACACGTTCTGTAATAAGCTGTAGCCTACATACATTAAAGAATATCCTCTGAAAAATCTAGCCTACAGGGCCTGGAAACGCAAAATGTGGCAGATATTCTGTTTACCTTGATTGCATGTCTGAGCTCTGATTAAAAACAAGTCTCTGCATGCTGTAGCCGAACTCTGCCTTAGTTTGTTTTCTCACTTTTATCTTTAGCAACACAAAAACGAGGGGGGAAAAACACTGCCTTACCTTCTCACTGTCTGGAACTCTGAAGTACCCAATTTTTATTTATTTACTTAAATATTTTTGGACTAATTCATTTCTTCTCTCCTTCGCTGAACCCTAAGCTCCGCTGGAGTCCTCTTTCTCTCCAAACTTGGTTTCTTTACGCGGTGACAACTCAGCTCGGCTTATTCAGGTGACATAAACTCCAAAATATAGTGCTTTTTCTTCACCACAGATAGTGTTCTCTCCGCCTCCAAAGTGCCTAACTTCGGCTCGCCCTGTCCTCCAGCAAGCCAGATGTGAAGTTTGACTCCGCTGAAATCTCTTTGTTTCAGATTTTCCCGACGTGTGCTGAGAAAGTCAAATTCCTCTAAGATAAATGACTAAACTTGCCTATAATCTCAAGGTGTGGTTTATTTCTCCTTTTTTGTGTTGTTATTCCTCTCCTCTCACACCCACTGTGCCAGCCTTTGACTTGTGCTGCTGCTGCTTCTGGACAGGAAACTACAGTCAGCACTGAAGTGCTTCCTCCAGGCAATAAAGTAGTGGGGCTGAACTGTACTGTCATATAATTACCCCCTTTAACCCGAACCAGACAGAGTAGTAATACAGACAAGCTGCTATTACAAATTTGAAGTCCAGAAGCCACATGCTTTGTTATTGATTATGGACAGTTTAGTCTCCAGTCTAGTCAGTCTAGTCTCTAGCAGTAATAGCCCACTGACAACAATATATAAGCACAGCATGTCTGGGTTTATTATCTATTCTTGTGCCTTGATTTCCTCTCAGAACATATCGAAAATATTCGAACATAAAAACCCACATGTAGGCTACGTGATACACCAATCTCCTTTTTATTCAGAGATAAATTGCATGAATGTTACCTGCTGTAATTATAATTGTTTAAATGTTTGATGTGGAAATAGTGCAGCTTTTTGTTTTTCATAAAATTGTTTCACCTTCAAAGAAAACTGTAGGTAACAGTTTAAAAAAACATTTAGGGCTTGTTATAGCAGGTACTGTCTATACAGACAAAGTTAACATACTGCTGTGGAAGTTATAAAAAAAAGGTTTAATGGAAACTCTTTTGCACCCTAGGTGATAGTGTATAAAAAGTTCTTAATATAAATCTTTAACTGCTGCAGGATACTCCAGAGAAATCCAGAAAAAAAAATCACCATTAATACGAAAACATATTTGTAGCTAAAAAAAAAAAAGTTAAAAAATATTAACTAATGGCAGTTTTGGTTTCAGTGAGAAACCATTTAAAATTGAAGATTGCTTTTTTTGTACTTTACTCTTTTATGCATTTCTGTGTGTTTTGGAACAATTATTTAGTGATCTATGAGTTTTACTTTTCCTACAACAATATTTGCGTGACAGAAGCTCATTTCTTTTGGTCACTGGCCATTAAACTGGAGAACGACTCATATTACCTCCAGGAGCTGTAAACAGGGTGGTAAAAAAAATAAAAATATAACTTGCATGACCTATATGAAATGCTTGGATATTTTAAATAAAAATCTGGTGGGGTGGACTATCAGAACAAAATAAACATTTCATTGGGTCTTTCAACAAAAACATGTGGAAATATACCATCTAATCAACACAGCAATGGTTCACCAGACATAGAAATTTTTGTTACTTAAGCAATATTGTATTGGATTTGATTAAAAATACTTGTTTTATTTTGCAAGATTATAAACTTAGTTGATAGGCCTTCTTCTAGTAAAAAAAAATAAAGATTAAAGTGGCAGTTTCTTGCTATACTATAAATTACTCTTGTACTTTTTCACATGTAACACAATTATCACAAACTTCAATATATTTTGGTTGTGTTTTAGGTGACCGACTGTGTTGATCTAATGTAGTTCTGAAGTAGACCATGTTCAGTAGACCATATTCAGCACATTTAATTTATATTTTTAGAACCACATTGATCAGCAATTACAACAGCAAACCTTTCAGTGGATTTTAGTAACCAGCTTTCAAGTCCCCAAGAAGTGTCTCCAGAACATATTTCCACCACCATGCATTACTCTGGGGTTTGTATGTTCACTTTGATGTGTAGACCATGTTTTACATACTCAATATAGCATTTTGTATGAGGATGAAAAAAAGTTTTGGTCTCATGTGACTTACTATGGCCTCAAAATAGCTGTCATTGAGCAATGCAATTCTTCTTGATACTGTGAAGTTCTCTGAGGTTGTAAATAGATTTCACAGGTTAACTCTATTTACGAATTAGATGATTTTTGCAAGAGGTTTGGCAAAATATATGAAAAAGATGAATGATCAGTTTTCATGTTTCAGGGAGCAGAACAATAGTATCTACTGTGTTTGAAGAAGTTCTAACTATTGAACGTGATAATATTAAGTGACATTAACTGTCTATGATTTTTCAAATAAAATTGGGATAGATTATATTAAAATTTAATCAAAGAAAAATAACATGGTAACAAAAATAAAACCCATAATACATTATTTGAAGAAAAAAAAATAGTAATTGATGTATTCTTTTCCTGTTGCAATTAGTTGGGTTTTAGTTGACAGTTCTATCTCTTTATAATATTGACAGTGTTGTATTTTACACATTTTTTTATCAAAGTGTTCTGACATGACAATCTGGTTCTGCAACTTGTTTACATAAATGTTCTAAATGTTATTTATTCAAGTGAATATCGTGACATTCGTTTCATCATTTGGTTCTGGATTTATTTAAAAAAAGAACAATTATGAATGTAATGTTAATTTTGACAATTCTAAGATATTTAATAAAAAATTAAATGTCTGATTAGACTAAAAACTTGTGTTTTCATCTTATCTTCAAAAGGTTCTTGTCAAATTCTGCTTGGATCTATAAAACTAAAAGCAAGAAAGCTAGAAATTATTTTATTTCTTTTAAGAGATTGTGTCACTCTTTAAGGTGAGGTAATCAAATTTCTTTAAAATAAAATAAGATGTTAGTGGCAGCCTAGCTGCTGTAAGATTTAAAAATGTACTATATTTCTCATCTCAACTTAAGAACCATCAGTAACTATCCGGTATTACTGAAATTTTTGTATTGTTGTGCACTACCCTAATACTTGTCAGTAAAGTAGATAATTCATGAATTTAAATATATTTTATCAATCATATGTGATACCATATTTACAATTACGTTTACCACTCTAGAAATAACATACATTGTAATTTTTATCATTTAAATTAAGTAATCAATGGAAAGTATATTTAAACGTATTTTTGAAGCCAAACAAAGAGAAAATTGTTGGAGGACAACTTTCTATCCGTTTCATTTTCTTCTATTTCTTCTGTGGGCGCCTCAGCTGAAAAACAACAGGATGCTAGAGGACTGAGCTGAGTCCCGCTCTACTTCCTAAAGGTCCTCTGACCAGACCGCATGAAAACTTGTGCATCAAAAGATCCAGAAAATGTCAACAATTACAGATTGAGCAAAGAAAAAGTTCCCCTTTCTCCCGGCGGTAAGCCGGCTCTCTGCCAAAGACCAGCCACTTATCAGTCACTTGTCTGCAAATTCCACTGCATAAAGACACGCCCCACACTCCCAGGGGCCGGCTTAAATTTTTTTAAAGTATGTAACTGCAGGATGTCACCACCCGATGTTGCTTCACTACACTGTGTGGTGTTTGACACTTTTACAGTAATGTTTTCAGATTCAAGAACTCAGGCGTCTGGTAAAGACATTTCAAACCTGAAAAATGCAATAAAATTTTGTTTTTGGAATATTAGAGACACATCTTGATCCAAACTACTTAAAGTGGGGTTATTTTGCAAAACTGACTTTTTGACATGTAACATTCTGATAACATGTTATTTCCTCATTAAAAACATGCCTGAAGTGTTGCTTTGACTCATCTACTTATGTTTGAATAATTTTTGAGTCTCTGCTGGTAGGTATTGGGGGGGACTGAAACGTCTGCTCCCACCTATCTCCCCTTTTTCCACCCATCTCCTCCTCCTACCTGACGTGGATTACTCAGCAGCAGAGCCGCTGCGACTGCAGCCGTCCCCCTCCCCTACCCACTCATCTCCGGTAGAGTAGCAGCTGCTACACTTAGCTTAGGCTAATTGTAAGGCAAAAAGTTTGGACTTGATCTTTGGAAACAATCCTAGACCGAAAAGAGCCGTTATATTTTGCGCAAATCACTGCAAATCACAGAGGACTGCTTTCTCAACAAAAGCCTTTTTGATAGTGGATTAATAAGCAGATTGGCCCTAAAGGCAAGGCTACTCCATCAGAGCTTGTACAGGTAAGAACCATGACTTAGCATTTCTAACTCTGACTTCAAAACGTATGTTTCTGTGCTTTTATGGTTACAATGCAAAACGTAGCTTCATAGTCGTTTCAGTGCAAAATGTAGCTGAATTGTTCTGTACATTTGTGATCTAAATGCAAGACTTAGTTTCATTTTTCTGTTTTTATGATTTCAATGCAAAACGTGGCTTCATAGTGATTAATATTTATAAAAGGGTGCCAAGGAGGTTAAATATTACAAGGCCAACACGTCTTGTAAAAGCCTCTGAATTCTCTCTGGCTCTTCAAAACCCCCACTTTCGGATCATTTGCGAGTCGGCTTACAATCTCCAGTGTTGCCATTATTCACCAATGCCATTGTTCACGAATTTTTTTTCAAATACTAAAATGCAACACTGAAAACCTCTGCAAATTATTCGATTCCGACTCCACGCTCATGCTGTTTTAATTGTCAGTGAATGACATTCTGCAGGGGGAGTTTCACAAAGGGTAGGAGGGATTAGAGAGGCTCAAGCGAATATCAAGGCGTCAAATACGGAAGCACTGAGAACGCACATTTTTTTACGGCGGATTTTTATATATACAGAATTTAAAGAATGATTAAGGGTAAAATTTTGGTTTGAGTATGCTGGAGAATGGTACTGTGTGCCTGCAAGAAGCATAATACCCACCTTTAATAAGCTTTAATTAAGCTGGCCCATGCATAAATGGTGAGAAAAAAAAAGAATGCTGTTCAGATAAGATTTAAACCATGTCAAGATAACCAAACTAAAATATATTTGCACACAGGCTATGCAATTCTACCAGTTGCACCACAATCCATGTATAATTTGCTCTTTCCATTTTTAATTCACAAACTCAGATCAAAAATACAAAACTGAAAAAGGGGCTGCATGACATAATTTGTTTGTAATATTAGCTGGGAAATATGTGACCCTCAAATTGTTCTGCGTACAAAAAAGATCATAATAAAAGATAAAAGACGATCCCACATTGTTTAGGGAAAACATAACTCTAGAGCAGTGACTAAACCTCCAGGCCAACAGTGCGCTGCAGACCTAGTGACTTGACTTGTATAAGACCTAGAGCAGGCCTGTCCAATCCTGGTCCTGGGGATCTACTATGCAGCAACTTTTAGGTGCATCCCTTCTCATCACAACGGAATCAAATAAAGTTCTCATTACCAGGCCTCTGCAGAGCTGACAGACTGCTGATGAGGGAATTGAACAATTTGATTCAAATCAAATCAAATCAAACTTTATTTATAAAGCGCTTTTCAAACAAAGAAAGTTACTCAAAGTGCTTTACAGATTTAAAATAACCCCACAACCCCCCCCCCTTCAAAAAATAAAATCATCAGTGCAAATACAACCCCCTCCCAACCCAACCCATCAGCCATACTCACTCACACACACACTTAGAAGCTACAAAAAGCGGGCTGAGTACAGATGAGCCAGGAAATGCCATCATGGGAGCCATCTGCATCAGCAGCAGCAGATCAACAGCAGCAGCCAAGGCTCCCACCCAGGGCGCCCAGAGGAGGGAGGGCTGGTACCCCCACCTCCACCCAAGCGCTACCTGGGGGGCACCCAGGCAGCCACAGCCGACCACCGCCCCCGATGCAGGGGGCCCCCAGAGAGGAAACACTGGCAAGAAAGATTAAAATACATTAAAATATAAAGTTAATAAAATATAAAGTATATAAAGTATAAAACAATAAGTGTAAAACAAATAATAAAAATGCAAAGCAGATTAATAAATAAACAGTTAAAAGCTGAACTAAAAATTAAATCAGGTAAAACATGCTGAGCGATTAAAAATATATTAATAAATAATAATTAGTTAAAGGCTAAGCTAAAAAGGTGAGTCTTGAGTCTGCTCTTAAAAACATTAATGTTCTCTGCGGCCCTGAGGTCCTCTGGCAGCCTGTTCCAGAGGTGAGGGCCATAATAATGGAAAGACGCCTCACCATGAGTCTGTGTCCTGACTTTGGGGATGATAAGGAGACGGCTGCCAGAGGAGCGCAGAGACCGCGAGGGTTCATACGGTAAAAGCATTTCTGACAGATACGAAGGCCCAAGACCATTAAGACACTTAAAGACCATTAAAAGAACCTTAAAATCGATCCTAAAACATACGGGGAGCCAATGCAGTGATTCTAAGACCGGTGTAATGTGCTCCCGCCTCCTAGTCTTCATCAGGACACGAGCTGCTGAATTCTGTAGAAGCTGTAAACCTGAGGTAGTCTTTTTGGGAAGACCAGAAAGCAGGGCATTACAATAATCAATTCTACTGGTGATAAAAGCATGCATTAGCGTCTCCGTATTGGCCCGAGAGAGAATGGGGCGGACTCTGGCGATGTTCTTTAGGTGATAAAAACCTATTTTGGTGATGTTTTTAATGTGAGGGATAAAAGTCAGCTCAGAGTCAAAAATCACACCCAGGTTCTTCACTTGTAAAGAAGAATTAAAAGACAATGATTGTAGTTTTGGTAAAAGTTTTTCTCTCTGAGCCTCAGGACCGATAACTAAAACCTCAGTTTTGTCCTGGTTGAGCTGGAGAAAGTTTTCTGCCATCCAGGATTTAATGTCTAAAATGCAGTTAAAAAGTGCATCCATTGGCCGTGTGTCATCAGGAGACATGGAGATGTACAACTGTGTATCATCAGCATAACTGTGAAAGTTAACTCCATGTCTCCTGATAACACTGCCAAGAGGGAGCATATACAGGTTAAAAAGCACTGGGCCTAAAACTGAACCCTGGGGAACACCACAAGTGATCTTATGGACCTTAGAGGAACAGGTATCTAAACTTACCGTAAAAGTCCTGTCTGTGAGGTAGGATGTGAACCATTTGTGAACAGCACCAGAGAGGCCGATCTGTTTTAAACGAGTTAAAAGAATAGTGTGGTCTACTGTATCAAAGGCAGCGCTTAGATCCAGAAGAACCAACACTGTCACCTTTTTAGCATCATAGTTTAATCTAAAATCATTTAAAATCTTTAAAAGCGCCGTCTCTGTGCTGTGGTTCATCCTAAAACCAGACTGAAATTTCTCTAGGACATTATGAGCGTTAATAAAATCATTAAGTTGAATAAAAACAAGTTTTTCTAAAACTTTGCTTAAAAATGGTAAGTTAGATACTGGTCGGTAGTTGTTTAAATCATTAAAATCTAAATTGCTCTTCTTCAGCAGGGGCCTCACTACCGCCGCTTTAAAGGCAGCAGGAAAAACCCCCGTCTGAAGGGAGCAATTCATAAAGTTTAAAATCTCATCTTTAAAAGAACCATAAAATTGCTTAAAAAACCTGGTGGGAATCGGGTCCAAAGCGCTTGTGGTGGGCCTCACTGAGGAGAAAACTTTATCAAGGGTCCCAGCTTCTACCAGGACAAAACTGTCCAGTGTTTCCTCTGGTGAAGGCAGACACTCTGATTTGTCTAAAACCATGTTTGTTTGAGAGGATAAAATATTACATCTGATGGTGTCTACCTTCCCTCTGAAGTGGTCTGCATACTCCTCACAGAGACTGTTTGAGGGGGTTTTCTGAAAAGTATTAGAATTATGATGTAAAATGTTGTCAATGGTGGAAAACAGAATTTTGGGATTATTTTTATGTTCTGAGATGATTCCGGAAAAGTATGTATTTCTGGAATTTCTTAAAGCGTTATTATATAATCTGAGATATTCTATGTATATCTGATGATTTATTGTGAATCAGGTGTGTTGGAGCTAGGATACATCTAAAATTTGTAGGATAGTAGATCTCCATGACCAGATTTGGGCAGGCCTGACCTAGAGCATCCCGTCAGCTAGCTAGGGTAACAGTTCAACCCCAGATAAAGTAATCATTTGACACATCCAGTAGAGCAATCTTAAGTAGGCTATTCAGTTCATATTCTTGTTTGTCTGTATTTACATCAGCAATCTCGATGACACTCCTTTAGTTTAAGGTTGTCTTACCTATCTCTCCAACTAACTTTTCGTGAATGTAAACTTTTAACGAGACATCTGCCTGATCTGGGACTCAGACAGGATGTTTGAAATAAGCCCTTTCAAAAAGTGTCTTTCATCTGAAAGGATGAATTTCAATCATCTCCATCCTAAATAGATTAGTTTTGGGAGATTTCCAATGAGTACTTGTACAAAAACAACTGCTTAGAGAAAAAAAGAAAGTTTAGGATCTACAGAAATATTTGTTGACGTTAATGTTTAACATGACATTTACCTGCCAATTGCTGTACACATCCACGGCATCCTGACACTACCCCTGACCAGTTGCTGCAAGGACAAGAGCCCTCTGAGGTAGCCTGTCATGTCTGTGCTGCTGGCCTCTAGTCCAAAGTCTCCTCCCTGGCTCAGAGTTTTCTATTGTGATAAAAATGATATGAAAATATCGAAAGTAAAATTTTAAAACAGAGTTAGGATGAGCAATAGTGAGCAAAAGTTCTGCACATGAATAAAAAATGGTTGTGATTATTACCTGGACGAACTGACTAGTAAGGGATGTATTAACTAGTCATCATTTAGCTACATTATCTGCATGCAACAAAATAACTTAACTTACAACTTGTTTCCCAAAAAACTTTCCATGGTTTTTGGATTGGTGATTGGTTCTGGATCGTTTGTTGAAAAATGCTGCTCTAGGGCCTATAGCACAAAACTAGGATAAAAGGATTAAGCGGGGATATCTTGCTTGTCCTTGCTCAAATTTTTGTGATGCAGTTGCACAAAAACGGGATATAGAATAGAATATTATATGGTATAGGTTACCATATCCTCCCTTATCTCAGTCAGCATTCACCACAAATTCAATATGTTTACATGCACATCTAAATCGAGCTTTTTCGAATAATCAGACTAAAGAGTGGCCCCGCATTATCTGGATTGCCTAGTCGGGCTTCTGAAACTCCAGTTTGGTTCATTCCTAGCTGGACTGACGTACATGCATGTCAAAAGTCTGACTTCAGTCAGACTAAGATAATAATTAAACTTTCTCTTGCTGCATGTAAACACACTGACTGATACCAGTAATTATTCCACTGCCCACTACATACTGTTATCACATTATTTAAACTTTTTTGATCATCAATTTCCATCATTTTGGATTACAGATGGTTTTAGATGAAGTCTTGATGATATGATGATATCTTCACAATTATTTTTCTAATAAAAGAAAAGTTCTAAGACTGCTGACATTTTGCGGTGTGATCCCAGCTATATGATGATAAGAAGGAGAGTTATTAAAATGAGAGATGTGGAGCATTTTGTCGAGTTGTAGTTCAGTTTAGATTTAAAAAAAAATAGATATTTAATCTTTTGGTACGTCAGCATCCTTAATTTACTTGTATACCAACAGTCAATTTGCCTCTGGAATTATTAAAATATTTTTTAATTGACTTGAATCACATTTAGGGATGCAACTATAACAATTTTTTTAAAACCGATACCATACCAACACTTGGATCAGACTATTACCAATACCGACTATCAATGCTGATACTTCTACTACACAGAAAAAAAGTGCTATTAATCGGGAGTCAGGTTTTATTTTCTTCTATTCTCGTTACAAGAAATGTTGGTGAATTAGATAAAAAAGGAAATATTAATAAAAATTACCACAGAACTTACATTTAAAAGTTAAAAGCTAATATTTTATGTGATATTATTGCTGTGATATTATTGCTGCATTTCCATATCTGTATCGGTTTATGGTATCGGTTAACATAAGCCAATACCGATACCAGTACATTAGGCAGTATCGGGGCCGATACCCAATACCAGTATCGGTATCGGTGCATCCCTAATCACATTGTCATAAGTATCATGAAACAGAATTCGCAAGTAAACAAATCTTTTCTGCAGTAAGACTTATAAATTTAGGACTTTTACTTTCTTCCAAAGTGGGACCCTAATACTCCGTCCTTTAAAATACACATTTTAATAAATATAAATATGCATCAAAATATAACATTAAATTCTTTTATTGAACAAGGATAAATCAAAACAGGTAAATAATCAGCTCCTTTCAAAACTTAAGTCATACACTGACTCAAGATAGCAACCACAGAATCAAGGCATATTATGCAATACAAGGATAAATGCTATATAAATTAAAGTTAGTTTTAAATAATATTATGATTAGCTCATCTATTTATCAAAGAGGTATAGTCTGATAGAGTTACATTTACCCAATTTCACTCATATCTGTAGTCTATTTTGAACATTCAACTGATTCATAATCGGAGTAGAACAGTGATTTTGGAGTTGTAAATGAATAAATTGAATTGTAATTGTGATGTTTCAGCTTAGCAGTGAGTGTTAAATTGTACACTTATTACACATTCAGGCAATCAGCAATACTTTGCTCACTTTTCTCTTTGCTTTATCACCGTGGCGGCATTCCCTTTCAGTTTGTCCTGCCTTGATGAGGATTTCTGCCTCCAGCAGGATAAAATAAGCCCTAGCTTCCCTTTATAAAGACAGTTGATACACTGATGTCTTTATAAATGAAATAAACTTAATTTAAAGTAATTATAAAAATAGTACAGGTTTACTTTTTAAGAGGCTGTTGATGATAATTCACTGAAAAACAGAGTCAGTCCTAACTGGAACCGGGACAGTCCTATTCTGAAGGAGATTGGACTGGCTCCTCGTCAGATAAGGGAGATTGGATCGGGAGCAACATGGGACAAACTGTCAAGAACGACATAATGTGTATGCATCAGATGGAACCACTGCTTATCTGCATACAGGAACATTCTGACGTTTGGATAAGCTGAGCTCCATTCTGCAATCAACACAATCAGCAAAGACGCATCAAGCCTCGTAGGGAGACCTGAGTTGAAGCAAAGAGATTGGCTACTTTGGCCGTTGCCTTTGCTAGTACACTTTTATGTTTATGACCCGTTGTTGGCACATTTTCTGCCATAATTCCTAACATAACGTATCTATGTAAATGTACAACAATAAAATAGGAAATCTAAAACAAATAACTCAGCTGTGGCTTACCCTTCGCTTCATGTTTTTTGCTCAAAACCAAGAATGCACGATATGTACACAAAGAGGTAAACGGACAGCAGGGAAAAGATGGTGAGAGGGCGATCTGATGGACGGATCAGGAGCTAATTGCCTTGAATGGGCTACTCAAGATGAATGGATAAGGTTTTTCCAAAATATTGAGCTTCAGCTTTATAACTTAGTTCTTTTACAAAACACTTAATTTATTGGTTGCTTTCGAGACACAAAGAACATTTCATCCAATATCCCAGTTTTAAGAAAAACGTGTATAATGGTGTGAAGTAAAACATGATACACGCTCTCAAGCTATCTCAAGTTGTCCATTTTTGAGTTTGTTTAAAACTATTTTTTTTTGTCTGTCTTTAAAAACTACAAGGTCTGGTGGTGAGAAAGCAAGCATGAGAGAGACTATGCTAAGAGTCTTGAGGGTAAAATGTGGTTCCAATCATTCACAAAGATGCTTTTGTTCTGCAGCTGGGCCCCGCTGCTCTGTCTGTCTCTGTCTCCCTTCTCAACATTTCTGCCACACAACGATGCCTTCTTGTGTGGCCGGAAATGCTAGTGTGAGAAAGTTTCTCATGGTCAAGAATGCATGGGCTTAACTGTTACATGGACTACATGGCTATTCATAAGTGTCCTTAAGTTCCAGAGGCCAGAATAAAAATAGTAATAAAAAATACAACACAAGTAGGAGGTAAATAATAATATAGGATCACCATCAAGACTGTCTTGAAGAGTGTGAGTCATGTTAGTTGCCATATCTCAAGGCAGAGATTCTGAAGAACACTGCATACTGCTGAATTCATGAACACCAAGGAGGTCAGATGAAATAACAATTTAATTGTAAGGCCAAAATGGAGTCTTTATTTGGCAAAAAAGGGAAAATCATTCAACCTCAAAAATACCATCTTCAGAGAAGTGTGATTTTTTTCAGCAAGTTGTACAAGGCAAGTTGTACAAGGCAACATAATCAATGGCATCACAGATTAAGAAGACTTCCAAAACAAAAGCTATAAATTAAGCTTCGCATAAAATCTAGTTTCCAGCAACTTCCCATCAGTGCTGACGAGCTTTCTCTGTCCTTCCTAAAGAGAAGCAACCCAACAGCATAATGCTGTCACCACCAAATGTTACAATAGGGGATTTGACATGCAGTTCTAGTTTTCAGCCAAAAATATTGTTCTGCACGTAAACAAAAAAATATATTTTGGTCTTATGTGACATGTATTTCTACATATTTGCTGTGTCTTCTGGCTTTTTTTTCAGCAGTTGTTTTCTTCACTGTTTCATAAAAATAAAAATTGTGGACTTATTGTTTGTTGATATCCAACATCTTTATAGAATACACAAATGGATTCTATATACTAATCAGGGGACTTTTGGATGCAACTGATTGCGCTGAATTTAATTTAGAAGTATCAGAGTAAAGGGAGCCGAATACAAATATCTGCCACACATTTTAATTTTAATTAGGAAAAAATCCTAAAAACGATGTATGAGTTTCTCATCTGTGTTGATCTAAAACATGAAAAAATCACTTTAAAATACATGGAAGCTTGTGGTTGTAACTTGGCAAAATGAGAAAAGGTTTATGGGCATAATACGTGTGCAATGGACTGCGTATGTACATTATTACATAGATACAAACCTATCCGCACAGAAATATACCGTATATATGCACAAACATATATATTCTGAGCACAGGTTGTATGTCAAACCTGTATATTTTTCATCTGTACAAAAAACATTACAGAGCTGGTTTTAATTTCTGTCATTCTTTTAAAACAGTTTTAGTGACACAATTTACCAATAGAAATACAATTCGATGATCTGTTGTGTTTTTATTGAATTTATACAAAAAGATTTAAACCTGGGGTAACTCAGTTTTTATTCTAAGTTTTACAAATAAAGTTTAAGGCTGCAAATAAGTCATAATGTCCATTTAACAATTTGCACATTTGAGTGTTTGTAGTTTTTGGATTGATGTTTGAATAAAAACCTCAGTAGGAGCCCAGCATAGTTACTAAATAGACTGTTAAAGCTTCTTTTCTTGATGTATTCATCTAAACATCAATAAGTATTTTATTATTGAATTAATCCATCATATTTTAAGACAAAATGACTTCTTTAAATGTCAAAAGTAAATCTAAATGCTTTTTTTTTCACTGCTAATATTAGCAAAAGCTCAATTGAGTATGGATATTTGAGACCAAACTGGAAGTGTGCATATCCATGTGGATATGCACACATGCAGTGGCAGATGCACAAATCTGTTTTGTGTTGTTTTCAGAGAGTCAGTACACTGTTTGGAGGGTGGCCCACCCCTTCAACCACAAACATGGAAGCAAAGAAGGGAGAGGGATGACAAAGTGAGCGAACCGGGGAGAGATGCGAGCATGGCTCTCAGTGAATTTACTTTATGACTCAGAGGGTCTGCCTGGACCTCAGTGCTCTGCATGCTGTTGGGACTTGCAGCCGTTCACACCCTCTGCTCACACCCAATCACACAAACATGCATATTGATTTAGCATGGTGAGTTTATGCACATGGACAGAAGTGCGCAGATCTACTTTCCCACAAACAAATCTGCACACACCCGAGCCTGCTGCTTACTCTATCCTGGATAGTGTTAAGAAAACCGCTCAGCCTTTCAGGTTTGGGCCCAAACACCTTGGCTGGATGCCAAAAATAACCTCTTCGTCTGTTGCTCTGCACCTTGGCTCACCTTGCACATCTACATTGTGCTAAGTTTCTGCACAGTATTCATCTTGTGCATATCTGCCCAAAAATGTGCATGTGTGTGAGGGTGCCTGTATGCTTGCGGCTATATAATAGGCTTAGGCACAGGGGGGATGGGGTGGGGGCTCTAGCAAAACCAAATGTCACAGGGATTTAAACGTCGGGAATGAGTTTCCTCTCAGTGGAATAACAGAGAAGTTCACCAAAATAAAAAGATTAAACAAAGTTTCAAATTTCCACAAAAGAAATAAATAATAAAATTAAACAGATTTTCCTTTTTTTTTCTCCCTGAAGCAACACATCCATGAAGTATCACTGTGGTTTAAAGACAAGCTCTAGGGCATGCAGCACACCTGCACAAGAGCTAAGGAGGCAGAAGGAAAATGAAGGATGTGCATACCTAAAGCAATATAAGCAACTGAAGCCTTCTTTTTCACCTGCTTGCAAAAGGCCATGTTTACTCTACAAAATCTTCATCTACCTGTTCTTAAATAATCGCATATTGTACAAGTGGCTAACTTAGTGCTCGCTCTGAACTCTCTGGCCCTCCCTGTTGGCTGAAGGATGACAGTGGAGTCCAGGGAATGTTTGTTGCTGGATTTGTGTTTGTTGGATGCTGCTTGTTTTCTGGGTTGTTTACTCCTCCTGGTGGCCACTCAATATATCACATCTCACTGACCTGCCCAAAGGCCCACCTGATTCAGCAGCATTAGCACAAGCATTGACTTACGTCTAAAGGCTGGTGAGCTTTGCAAAAACGCCAATATGGCTTGTCCCTTTTAATAAATTATCTATTCATAAAATGACATCCTTTACTCTTGAATTGAAACTCTTCTTTTGTATGAAGTGATTCAAGTTTAATAACACAAAAGTTGAATGCTGAACATTGTCGATACATTTCCCACTGTGAAAAAAGAACAAAAATTGCATGTTAAAAATTAACCTTTGTAAGCAATGTTAATTTTCCTTTGAAATGCAACTTCCATTATAAGATAACACGTATTGACAACTGAATCTACACATTATAGTGCAAGTTAGATGTTTACAGATACTTATAATGGACAGTAACTGAATACATTTTTAGGCTGTTTTGCTAAATGTAATGGTTATGCAACTTATAAATACCTGGATTTTTTTTCAAAATGGTTCAGTTATTGTGATTTTCTATAACCCAAACAGGGTCAAAATTATAAATGCAGTCTCAATTATTTCGATACATTTTTCTTAGCTGGTTGCATAAATGTTCTTCTTCTTGGAACCATCAAAGTTCCTAAATGTTTGACCAAACTTTCAAACGGAACTGATAAAGTACATCTATCCTGCTTGTTTTCCTGGGATGGATATGTTGTATTTCAATAGGAAAAAGGTTTTCAATATTGCTGAGGTCAAAGTCATCCCAGAAATTGCCTGCTTTGTCCATTCCAAAACCAGTTCTGGAATGTTTTGAGATAATTGTCCCACCAAAGCAAAATATATTTCCCAATCTTCAGACTCTTACACTCAGATAAAGGGAATTAGGTAAGATACTCAAGATCAACTCAGGAATCACCAAGGCTAATGCCTTAGCTGCAAGAAGCTGGCACACCAGTGTCACTGCTTACACCGAATCAAGTTTATCATCAGCATGAATTAAGGTGTTGACCAAGTAAAAACTCCCTGCTAAGAAATACAACCCTTAGTCTTTAGTAACATTTTCAGCTTGAAAAAACAAGGTTCTTCTTGGGAAAGGTTTTATGGTTAGAGAAGACAAAAATGGAGCAACTGGGGAAAATGAAAATAAGTGTCGCGAGCAGTTAAGGTGAAACACTTTGCAAGTTATCAAAGCATGTTGGAGGCAACATCATGCCGAGGACCAGTGTACCGCAAAGTGAATGGAACATTGATAATGGAGGACAATTCTTCAGCTTCACCTCAAATTAACCTCAACCCAGGTAACTAGATGGTTAAAATTGTGAAAAGAAGTGGGTGTTCCAAAAGTTCAATAATCCCAAATATGACAAAACCTTTAGGTTTTGCAGTAGATAAAGCTGTGAAACATTAAGATGATGGGCTGTACTTAGGTCAGGTCCAAAAATCTATATATGTAAATAAAATATACAATTTCTAAAAGGATGAAATGGCAAATGTCCACCAAGATTTTTTACTTTTTGGTCTCTAGAAATACTGTGTGGATTCTATGCTATTTGGAAAATATTGTATTCCATAGTGGGCTGCACGGTGGTGCAGTGGTTAGCACTGTTGCCTTGCAGCAAGAAGGTTGTGGGTTCATATCCCAGCCCAGGGACTTTCTGCATGGAGTTTGCATGTTCTCACCATGCATGCATGGGTTCCCTCCTGGTACTCTGGCTTCCTCCCACATTCCAAAAACATGACTATCAGGTTAATTGATCACTGTAAATTGTCCTTAGGTGTGAGTGTGTGCATGGTTGTTTGTCCTGCCCTGTGATGGACTGGCAACCTGTCCAGGGTGTACCCCACCTCTCGCCCATTGACAGCTGGAGATAGGCACCAGCACCCCCGTGACCCATTAAGGATTAAGCAGTTAAGAAAATGGATGGATGTATTCCATAGTAAAGATGGTTGTATTTATCTTAGCTTGTATTCTTAATTGTGACCCTGTGTGTATTAGAAAAAATGCACAAAAGCTTGTCCACATGTTATAGACATGGAACCGTTGAAATTAATCATTAAAAGCAAAAAAGAAAAAAATTATAAGCTGTTTATGCCACTGAAGGTTGATTTTCATTTGATATATTGTGTTGGTATTACATTACAAAGTTACAGTGTTAATAATATTCAGTTATATACAACAGAAACTGTAGCTAAAACTGAAAGCAACATGAGAAGAATTGCAGACGCAGCCTAGGACAGTGTAATAAGTATTTTATTGCATTTTATAATGCCATTGTCAATAATTAGTACAGATTACATGCAACTAGACCTACTGTACAGTTTTTTTATTGTCTGCATGGACAGACACAAGAAGATTCAGGTTACAAATACACAGATATATGTGTGTTTTTATACAGCATGAAGGAAAAGGGCAGTGACTGGCATTACATGGCTACCCCAGGGGAGGAGGGTCAGAGGGCCGGGTTCATCATCTGTCTGTCTAAAGCAACCACCCAGGTCCCTGTTTCTGCCCTGTTTCTGCCTCTTCCTCGGGTCACACTTTTAAACAACAAGAAACGTAACAAAAACCAAAGAAATAAAGAGAGGTAAACAGGTAAACTCAACTAAGAATCAATAAAGAGAGTCACTGCTGTAAATGTACACACATTCCTAAGGTTTAACCAGAGGATTGTTAAAGTGGTAGTTCCATCAAATCTGGCTGTCTCTATAATAATACCATCAGGCAAAAGCTCCACTTTGAGTGTCCCTTTCCCCTCCCATGACGCCTCAGAACTGTCCAATCACTCATCAGGATTTGCTCTCTCTAATTCCTCCAAGTCAGACGCAAGCCAAAGGGACGTAGACTGCTCCCCACAACACTGTAACAAGAATGGATGAGGGGAAACTGCTGTACGTGAGGGCGGTAAGTGGCGTAGATGGAGAGTTTTGGAAGTAGCTCAGGTTTTTCCTTTTGTTTTTTTAGTTTGGTTAAAGTTGTGACATTGGTTTTGGTTGCAGTTTGGTTACAGTTCAGGAGTTTGGAATAAAGCAATGTTGGCTCACAATGCCTTTGGTAGTCAGAGCTGCATCTCAAAGAGCCACTCCACATTTTGGTTTTGACAGTAAGCAAAAGGAGGAGTATCAAAACAACAACAACAACAACAACAAATAATAATAATAATAATAATGCAACAGTGTCAGTCGTTAATCTGCCTCTGCTGGACCTGGAAAGAAAGTTTGCAGCGAGTCGCCACCTGTTCGGTTTCTGACTCAGCTCATTGGCACCTGCAGATGATTGGCAGCTCTGTGGGTCAGAGTTCAGCACAGGAATGGCGGGGGGTCAGGCGGTTGGAGGGAGGTGTCACAGGGAGCAAGGAGACATATTGGCTCCTGAAATGACCAACAGCAATAATTTTCTATAGCTCCACATTTTTCATTAAAGCAAGAGAGGGGCTACATATTCTTTTTTTTCCTTCTTTTCTTTCTTTTCAGAGGTTTTGGTCCTGTCTTTGAGAAAAAAAAGTCCATCTGAGGTATCAATACACAATGAAGAAACATTTTTGTTGGTTTTCCTTTTGTTGTTTTTTTCTTTCCTTAAAAATGCATAAATGCAATACAGAGACAAAAAAGTATCAAAATAGATCTAGCTAAGATAAATATACAAACAGGTGTCTCCTAAACCACTGATCTAAATTCAATTATTTTCTTTTTTTTCTTTTTGATTATACATTTTAAAAAGAAAATCTGCGTCCCAGACGTTTTATGAAGAACTGAAAAATAGAAATAATAACAAAAAAAAAGTTTCAAAACAAAGATATCTGCAGCACTTAATGTGATAAATATGTATATTCAGCATTAGCGATACAGTATAGAAATCCAGGATGGAAGCTTTACAACAGCTAAACAGATGCAGAGAAACAAAAAACAAAACAAAAAGACAAACAGGAAGCACAGGAGAGGTGAGCCAAGCATGAACATACAAGAATGTATTGTGTTATGCCAAGCTAAAGAAAGCAGTGTTACGTGGTGACCTGTGAACAATCTACAAACAATCTTTAAAAAACAGCCTTGTTTACAGGTGCACCTTAAAGCACAAGTTATGTATCTTCTATGTTCTGGATGCAGCAGTTCCTCCTGACTTGAATCTGACTAGTAGTGGTGGGTTTTAGAGATCCTGTGACCTGTTGAGTGTTTTTTGTTGAGCGGTTCTTTGGATATCTGGATGTTCCGAGCCTTAGTTTGAAATGGTTCTGGTGTACACCTGTATGAGTCTGTGTTAGTGTCTGTTGTTGTAGCCCATTATCACCTCTGACAATGAGAGGGAGCCGCTAACAACCAGCTTCTGTTGATGAATAAGCAGATATTCAACTGAGAAGGTTTTTCAGTGATAATCGGGTGGAAAGAAATGACGTAGTTAGCGAGCACTTCTCGACACATTTTGAGACGCAGCTAGTGCTTCAGATGTGGGTAACGGAGAGGTAGTCATTCTTAATATAAAAAATGAAACATGTTTGTGTTTTTTTAAAGATGGTAAGATGGGAAAGAGAGTCACCTAACAGCCATTGTTGATTTCCTTCGTACATAACAGATGTAAGGTTTGTTAGGTTACAACATTACTGGCATCATACATTAAAACACTGCTTATTAGTAATATCTAATCAGTTGGATGGACTTTCATTGTTTTTATGACCACAATCCTGAAGCTCAGTAGAGTGATAGGAACATTGTGACTGTGGAAAAGGAAAAAAGAAAATAGCAAGGAAAATGTTTCAATTGCAATCAATGTCATTATTGCAATATTCAACAATAATATCACAATTGTATGTCTCCTAATATCAGGCAACCATTCTTATAAAGTATGTGTAAAAACAGTTTTGGCATTCTTGGTTTTATCATTGAGGAAGAATAAAGAGCAAGTGTTTAAGAGAGTTCAGATTCCCATTGGCTATCTGTCGAACAGTTTTGAAAAGGAGGTAGTAAAATTATTTGGTTATTTTTTATCTCATATCAACATCTCTGCCTGCCAGGTATGTGTTTTGCACCAGGAAGCAGTCCTGTTTAAACTCAAAGTCATTGGAAAGATTATTAAGTTCAGTTAAGTTCGGCTTGACAAAAAAATTGAAAAAAAAACCCCACTTCAAACAATAACTGTGTCCCTCAATTGTTTCCACATTATAATAAATGTTCCCTCTTTGCAACACATATTCAGAATAATTTCTTCTTGTCCAAAGATGTGACTTTTTTAAGTCTGTTACAGTACACTTCCTCCTCTTATGAACAGCATGTACAGACACAGAGGAGGTTTCTCTTGAAATATCTTTTGTTCTCTATTACATTCCTCCTAATAAATAAAAGAAAACCAAAAGAGAAACTGTATTTTTTGTGTCTGCTTAATTGTAGTAGTCCAAGAAAATTGGTTAAAAAACTAAAATGAGCCAAAATAGAGAACAGAAGAGGCAGGGTTTCATCTGTAAGTGCTTTTTACTATCTTCTCTCTGCATTGTAGGTTTTTCGAGGAACTGTGCAAGGTTTGTTTTTATTAATTTTTGGCCTCATCCTTAATTTAAGTCAGTCAGAATATGTCCCTAAAATCTCAGCTTGCTATGCACACTTTGGTTTTGGAATGATCAGCACTGTAAGTCTTAGACTTTTAGGACAATACTCATGTAAATGTTATTCCAGGAAAGAAAAACGTCATGCTTTCTTGTCTTTTGGCCTGTTTTCTGAAAGAAAAATAAAATAAAAACAAAGGGTAAAATAAAGCACAGGGTTTTTGGTTTTCTACGTATTTCTTTGGTTACCTGTAACAAAAAATTAAATGGGAACATGATAAGAGAATATTAGAATAAAATAAATGCTAAAATTTGGCATGTTACTGTAGAGAAAAGTTACTTTTCGATGCCTACAGGAAACAAAGAAAAAAAACATCTATCGTGCTATTTTCTTGAACACAAACTCACACAGTGAATCGCAGATAGCTTCTACACGATAAAAATTACAACCATAGAGCTTTGAACTGAGGCTGAGCAGAGTTGCCACATTTGGTGTCCCACAGAAGGAATATCTCCCCTTACTTCTTTATCAATTTGGACACAGTTGGGCAGAGCCTATGTGGGATGAGGTATTCTCTGACTGCAGTAATATATATATATATATATATATATTTATATATATATTTATGTTTTTAAAGCATTACAGATACATCTTAAGTAAATACACAACTTAAAAAACAAAAAGAGTGAATTAAAATTAAAAGTTTGGCGGTTAACGGTAACTTTTAAGTGCTATTTCCAATTTTCTCGCCTGCTACACTTTGGACAGAAAGACTATGAGGGGCAGGACAGTTTGGACAATACTGCGTATCTTAAAAAACAAAACAAACCCCCCCTCCAAATTTGACTCATCATTTTACCAATACTTATTTGGAATGGTGCGAGCAACTAAAGCAAATCAAATACCTTAGAGAAATGAAAAAAAGAGACAAACATCCTTAGAAGGGCAAAAATCCACAATGGGAATATTGATCATCAAACGTAAAAAAAATAAAAAGGAAATGACAAAAGCTACAACGTTTTTTTCCTCAATTCTCAAAATCACAGCCAGTTTTTTTTTTCTTTTAGTCCCAAAGTTTCTGTAGACACTTCCTCCCTCATCTCTCGCTGCTTCCCATCATTTCTTCTTCCTCTCCAAAGTGTCCCATGCTATCTGCAGACAGAGGACATCAGAAGAAGAGCCTATTCCTGCAGTCTTCGCGGTGGGATGGTGTGGGCTGTAGTAAAGGTTGGAAAAAATGTCTTCTTTTCTTCTAGGTAGAAGTAAATACTTTTAAAAAAAGTCCCTTAGTAAGCGTCCCACTACTGTTAGAGGCCTAGACAGGGAACTGGGCCACACAGTTGTTCTTCTCATTCCCTCTCCCTCATCTTAAAGGGCATCAGTTACATCTCAATCAAATCATAGTGTATGAAAAAGCAAGTGTCTGACTCAAAGAGGGGGGAAAGAAGAGGTGTCCTGCCCCCGGCAACCTTTCCAAATCTATATACACATGATCCTATGTGTTTGTGCATGTCTTGTTCTTTTCACACACACGTCAGCGTTTCATCTCAACTGAGAGACCACAGAGAGAAAGGCGCCTTTGCCGGGTGGTGGTATGAGGAGAGAGCGTATGTCCATGTGTCTTGGGGATCTTTTTTGTCCCCCGTCCCCCCCTCCCCCCCAGGCATGTCTTTTTTTTTTTTTTTTTCTGTCGAGACATGGTTTGACAGGTAAACAAGTATGTGTGTGTGTACGTGTGTGCGTGCGTGCACAGGTTTTGCAAGTTTGTGTATGAATAAAGTGGTGTTACACCTCTGAGCCAACACCAGGTGTTGTAAAAGCAACACTTGGAGGTAAAGCAGTGCTCCACAGTCAGGTTTTTGCGGCTGAACGTAGCAAAAGTCATCTAAACCCTGTGTTTTGAGTGTCTCAATGTCATTCTCTGATGTTCAAACTTTCTTTAAAAAGAACTAAAAAAAAATTCTCTTTTTTCCCCCTCTCTTTTCTCTTAAGTGTATGGATGCTGTTTTTCCTCTTCACACTAATGAGAGGGCCCTAGGACTGATCTGAGAGAAGTCCCGGCCCTTTGATCCATTGATCGGGTGCATCCTACTCCAGCTCCTCCGTGGGAAGATCTTCCTCCAGATCACGCTCATCGCTTGGCAATGGCAGGCTGTGTGTGACGCTGGCCAGGAGGGATACTGATCGGCTGTCCTCTTCCACCTCAGTCGGCTCTTCCTTCACGTGTACCTGGTGGCTGTGGCACAGAAAAGCGAGCCATCACTGAGGTGATGGGGAAGGATTCAACACAGAGCTTTGTATGCAGCATATGTACCTATAAAATCACATTTAACTCATTTGTGTTCTAACAGTTCATCTCAGGTGACATAACAGAAACTGTAAACATGTCCAAAATAAATTAATTGATAGTACTCTACAAAAGTAACACCTATTGAACTTTTTCACATATGCCAAGATAGTATCACAAACTACAGTTGCATTTTATTCATGTGAGATGGAGAATAATATAGTTTGATAATGATGCAGTTTTAGTTTTAATCCATACTTAGATTTAGTCCATTAATTCAGGTTTGGTTTTCTGCGATCAGATCAACCTTTTCCATCTTTCTGTCATGTTCCCCTGGATGCCAGTTGGTAAGCCTTGAACAGGACGTCTTATGGATTTCATTCAACAATAGCTTCCTTATAATTTTTTAATGAGGGCCAGATTTAAACCTCTAACAATTACTCTCTCTTGCTGTTTGTCTGTTAAGATTAATGTCGATGTGTTTTTAGGCTCATAGTTATGCCCTACACGTTAAAATAAACAATTAAATAATTTTAAAATTCTTATTTTATATCTTAGTGAACAGTGCCTGTAAGATGTTTAAGGTTTGGAATGATAATTCATAATTTAATCTTGTTTTAAATATCTTCCCCTGATCTATGTGCTTTGTTCCTTGGTCTTCATGATAATGTTTGTTCACTCATGTTCTCTAACAAACCTCTAAGACCTTCACAGAACAACTGGATTTAAAGTTAAGTGAAGTTAAAAACAGGTGGAGTCTGTCTACTAAATAGGAGACGTCTGCACACAACTTTTTGCAGTGAATTATTTAGGGGGTATCAGGATAAGAAGAGCTGAAGACACAAAATAGCACACTTTTTGGGTTATTTACCTCTTAAATATTTTTATTTTATTTTTGTGTTGCACAATTTTCCAAAATGCGAAAAGGTTCAAGTGGTGTTATTACTTTAGCAAAGCATTCTGAATACTTTTTACTTGTATTTTGTTACATCAGCTTTGGGTTTAAGTTAAAATTCACACATATTAATAAAATGAATTCCTTTTCTGTTCAATATATTTAAATTTAGTTGAATCAGATCTAGAGAATTTGGAAGTGCCAAAAGCAGGCTTGTGTTTAATAAAACCTTTTTTTATGTCACCCATACCAGAATAATAATTCATATCTCTGTCCCTTCTTTTTAAATTATTTTATCAATGTTTCTTTTTAGCTAAAATTGTTATGAAATTAAAATAGTTTAACCAAACTTAAAGATGACAATATAAATACACAAATCACACCACGATAGACCAATTATACATTTATCTATGTCATTTTAATGTATGAAGGGAAACTGTTGCATTTATCCCTCTAAAATTGCTAAACAACTTAAAGTGATGTGAGCACTATGATTTGAGGACACGTCTGCGAACGCTCATACCTGTACTGCTGAGGGCTGAGTGTGGGGCTGCAGCTGCCGTTGCTGTTGACCTGCTCCACAGTGGAGCTGACATCATCGTGGCCCACGTGCAGCATGTTGAGGCTGGCTGCAGATGGAGGGGTCACCAGAGGGGGGCTGTTAAGCAGGGACAAACTGCTCTCTGCCAGAGCAGCCTACAAACACACAGACAGACAATTACAGTTATCATTTTTAGTGTCAAAATGGGGAAATTATTTGGGAGACCCAGATTTAAGACATATTTGATTGAAGAGTAAGTTTAACTGACATAAATAGATCTAAAGCCTACTTTACCTAAATGATTAAAGTCACATAGAACACATAGGTGTTTTATTTTTGTTAAATCTGCCAAATATAGAGATCATTTTTAATGTCAGGTCATAGAAAACGTTATTTTAAGCCACTAGGGGGCACTTATATACAGTACTTAAGGCATAGAGAGTTATTCTTCTAGGCCCCTGTCAAAAACCGTGTGTGATCACACAACAGTATTAACAGGAACATTATAAGAAACAGGGCCACAACCTCAGCTTAGAAACAAACATAAGTGCAACATCTGTGTCTACAGAGGGCAACAACAACAGAGCCAACAAGAGCAGCTTCTGTCCTTATTCTGTATGTTCACATCCAAACACTCGATCAGACAGGTTGGACCCACTTTCCCTTCTCTTGAAGGGTGAAAAAAAGGGAAGACAAAATGAATTCTCACTGGCTCAGACGTGGGTTTTCTGGGACAGACAATAATTTTATGCAGTAACCTTAATTGACAACTACTTGACGCTATAAATCATCCCAGTAGCTAAAATGCATTCGGTGTGCCTGCACTGAAGTGAGGTTATTCAGACGTGTTTGCTGGTGGAGGTGGGAACATTGTGAGATGGGGCATGAGTGTGGAAAGTTGATGTGGGGGTGGAGGCAGCCTGCGTGAGCGCAGTTAGGGAATCGGCTAATTATGAGAGGGAATTGATGTTAGTGTCCTTGATTCAGGGTTTTCACACATTTACCATTTCAAAGTTGCTGTGAATTTGTTCAACATTCTGGATATCAGAGTATGAAACATTTGCCTTTTTGGGTTTTGTCATCTGTATGTTTAACAAATCATCCAACAAGACAGTGCTCAAATTGGTTTAAGATATTTTGCCATTCTTTTGACATGTGGAAAACTCTGATCATCTCTATTTAAAAATCAGTAACAGTTTGACTTATGAAGAGTAAAGGAAGATTGTCCTCCTGGAATTGCCAATTCATTAAAGCACACCTTGGACCTTTATTATTTTTGTTTAAATATTAAGACATAGCAGTTTCAAGCTGTGTTTGGCATTCAAACCAGACCTAGTAAAAGGACCCCATTTTTAGTTCCAAACACTTATCAACAGTATGTTCAAAAATACTTACACCTCTTGAAATTGTTTTACAGTTTGAGACATTACAGCTATAAACTTATAACTACTTAAATTATTCTGGGGTTTTGTGTGGAAGACCATCATTGAGTAGTGCTTAACAACAAAGTTGGACCAAAAACATGATTTCATTTCTTTTACAAATAACCCACTTTAAACTGATATCCCTAAATATAAAATAGCTCTGTTGCAAAGTTCTAAAGCTTAGGTAGGAGAATCTCTTGAAAAGATACAGAGACTACAAGTAGTGCAGGAGAAGTCAACAAACATGTAGAAGAAGGCGCTCTGGTCAGATGAGCAAAAGAGTGAAGCTTTCAGCTTACATACAGTAAAAAAATAAAATGCGTGGAGGGAAATATAACAGTGCACTTCACCATGAACAAACCATCCCCAATGTTTTAAACATGGTGGTGGCAGCATCATGCTGTGGGCATGCTTTTCTAAAATAAATATAAGTCAACTGTAAAGGGAAACATGTTGCAGAAGACTTGGGACTGGAGTGGAGGGGGGGCCCTTCCAGCAGGACAAAGAGTCAAACATACAGCCAGAGCTCTGATGGAATGATTCAGATCAAAACACATTTAAAGTCTGATGGACACAGATAAAGTCCAAACCTGAATGTAATTAGGGGTGTGTAGTAAGACCTAAAAATCACCATTTAAAGAGACTCTCCATCGTCCTGCATGAGCTTGAGCTATTTTGCAAAGAAAAATGGACAAAAGATGCTACTCTAATTGCGGTAAAAGTATTGTTGTGGAGTGTGGGTGAAGAGAAATGCAAAGCACACTTGTCTTCTTTGTAAAAAAAAATGAAAAGAAAACCCTTGCATTTTTTCATCGTTCTGCAACACTCTGTTTTGCTGTATCACATAAAATTACAATAAAATATGCTGAAATTTGCGGTTCAAAAGGGATGAATAGTGTTGAATAGCACCATAAGTGGGCTCGAAAGTGATACATTTACCTGTGGGGTCTATGTCAACAGCCCAAAAAAACAAAACAAATGAGTGTCAAAAATGTTGGGATCTGGCAAATCAAAGATAAAAGATTTATTTGAATATAAATGTCATGAAGGCATGAAAAAGGATTTTTCATGCCTTCTGCCTTTTTGGGTTATGTCATCTGTATGTTTGACAAATCATCCAAAAAAAGACAGTGCTCAAATCGGTTTCAGATATTTTGCCCTGTTTTATTTACATGTTGAAAACTGATCAGCTCTATTTAAAAATCAGTAAAGTTTAAGTAAAAGAAGATGTCCTTCTGGAAATGCATATTCATTAAAGTGTACAAGATTTTAGAATAAGGAATCAATCTAGGAAACCTAAACAGTTTTTTTACACTATTTTTTTTAACATACTTATAGCGATTTGCAAAAACCAATAAAATCCATCTGTCCATCCATTATGTATACCTTCTATTCTGTGGCTGGTGCCCTTCTCTTGCAGTCATCGAGCACGAGGTCACCATTCCATCGCACATGATAAAATCTGATTTCATAATTTTCTAGACAATTTCCAGACTTTCCAATAATAGTGATTATTAACTGCCCTCTAAGTCTGTTTAAGAAAAAGGGAAAGAACCAGAAATGAACGCAGTGTTACCTGGTAGCTGGCGTTTAGGGATCCAAAACCCAGGCCTGAAATCATGTTTTTCACCAGAGTGGGACTTCTGCACAGAGTCAGACACAGTAAAGGAGGGACGATGACGTTAAAACACAGATTGTGCACGCATGTGAAAATTTGTCACCTCAATTCAACACTGTGACAAAGCTCCAAAGTACTGCACAGACAGAAACATTGGCAAAGTGTAAACAGCTGCCTGAAACAGACGTGTGAAAGTGTCTGATATCTGGCGTGCAGGTGTGTGTCCGTAATTATCCCCGATGGTTGCGGGGAACATCTGTTTACACACGCTAACAAGGCTTTTCTGCCGCCTTGCATCTCACATTGCTGCTTCCAAATGGTGTCGACAAACAAGGAAAAACATATACAGCGAACAGACTGCACCGCACAAGCCAGAAGCCTCCTTGCCTCACTTTTACCTGTTTGTGAGTTGGCTTCTGGTTAACATTAGCAGATCTATTTTAGGCAATCATGGTGCCAGCACCCATAACCTCCCAGTTCTGTCAGCCTCACCCGGTCATCTTTGGTGGTCTCCTCTTTTGGTATTCAACTTCGTCCACAGTCCACACGGCCCCCTTCACATTCTCAACGCGAACAAAGCACTTGTGCAGACTCAGGTTGTGGCGCACAGCATTCTGGAGAGGAAAGAGTAATGGAAACAAGCCAAAAGTTTTATCTTTTTCCCCTCATCACTTTATGTTTTCCTGTAGCTCCCTGAACAGAGCCAATATGAAACGGGAGTTTTCTGGAAGCGTCATTTTATCTTGGATTGTTTCTAATCAGTCATCATCAGCACACACTCAAACACACACTTAGACAGCCAAGCAGGCAGGCACACCGCTATCTTCGTCTCAGCCCCCCAGGGACAGGCCTCCCTTTTCATCTGCTATTTGTAGTTTGTTCATGCCCAATTTCATTACCAATTTTAATTCGTCTATAATTAAATCCTGCATATTCTCTCTGACACGCTGTTCTAAGCCGAGAGGGAGGGACAGGCCAGGCGTGCATCACTCTTTGCCGTAATTACACACACACACATGCAGGCATACACAGAGAATAGCCCGTGCGCACACGTAATTACACACAGCCATAATCAGAGGAGGAACCCTGGCCCCCCTTCACGCACGCATCCCCTCAACTTCCCCCCACCACCCCCGAGCCGTGATGCTAAGTTTTGTAAATGAGTCTGACCCCAATCTCCGCCTGCCACCCTGACAGTGCAAACACACGCACACCCATACAAACACACACACACACACACACAAGCACAAACACACACCAGACACCGGTGCTATTGCAGTGTTATTTGCATTCGTCTCCGTGATGAAAGCCTAATTCACCCAGTTAAAACATTAGCAGTCATTTACAGTGGGTCACAGCACATGTGCCACTCATCTCCACTCCCTTCTGGGCTGAGGGTGGGGGCGAGAGGGAGAACAACAGGAGGCAGGAATTTCAGAGGAAGAGCTTGAACTACTGTGATTAGAAAGAAAAATAAATATAACTAGATTACTTTGTTTCAGGGTTTCAGTTAGTCCTAATAATGGACGTTAGTGAACATCATGGGAAGTCGGTGATTAGATTGGATTGGGGTATGGAAAATAAGCAGTTCAGGTACACGGGTAGAATTAAACATTTATAAAGGCAACATGTGAACAAGCATTTTTGTGTCTATTTTTAAACACACCTACAGGGTTTCTACGCATAGTATATATTTCCTGACTATTACAGACACAACATTCCACAGTTCACACCTCTTTAAATTCATTTTAAAACAACAAATACTAACCTTCACAAAAGATTTTGTAGAATATGTATAGTGGGTGGGCTTTAAATATGAAACAATGTGCCATGAAAATGAAGGACAGTAGAGAAGAAAGAATGACTAAAAGAAAGAAGGAACAGAAGGACACAATGAAGGAAGGAAGAAAGTAATGCAAATACTGGCAACACCAACACATTTTTCTAAACAAAAAAATGAACTGAATACATTTTAATGCTTCAAGTTGATCAGATCATTCATTTCCAATTTTCTTGAACATGGTAAGATAACATGCCATTGGAGTGAGGCAGATAATGTTGACCTTGACAGACAGACAGATAGAAATACTAGGGAAAAGTACCAGAGGTTTTTATTCTTTAGAATTAATCAATTATGTAAACAAGTTTCACTACTATGAAAAGAAAATTTAACTCACTATAATTAGATTTGAAAGAAACTGTCACACAGCCCTGTTCTCATTTATCCCTTTTGTCCCTCCCTCTCCCATCTTTTCCTCGTTTCTGCCTCTCTCTGTCTCTGATTGGTGACTTCCATCGCCTGGCACCTTCGCTCTGCTCATGAAATATAACGACTTATTAAAGGACATACATCTCTGCGGCCCCATTTGACTCACTACATAAATACATAAAGCCATGCCGGGACTACATTTAAAGATCCTCCAGAAGAATGGAGAAGGAAACAGAGCCCTGGCATTAATAGTTAAAATTCATAAAAGTCAGATGAGGGGGTAAAGATATTCCTGGAACCTTTGTTTCTTAACCTCTGCAGCAGCCCTCTCTCTATCATCATCCCCAGCCCTTCTTTATGTCATAAAGAGGCTGCTGTCTTTGCCCTTCTGTTATTTCCTAATGATCACAAAAGTGTATTTTATTGGAATAAAAAGATTTTTTTCTTACAATTTAAGCTGAAAAGCTTTTTGGGAATATGTTTTCTAATCATCTTATCATCTAGAAACATTAATATGTACTTATTTTCTTTCTAAAAAAGTTAGGTAGAGCTTTACTATGGATTTCCAACTAGCTTTAGGTTTGGACTTAGTCCTTCTGACACATAGATACAATTACGTAGTTCAAATATAACTACGTAATTGTAGCTTCAGCTGTATCTTTAACGTCAATAAAAGGTGAACTTCTGTCCCAGTCGCATGCCTTTGGTAGCCGTTATAAATTAGCTTATTTTTTTCCAACCCTGTATTTAGCTTTTTACATCTTCCCATTAACTCTGACAGACTTCCCTTTCCCTATTGAAGCAAAACATCCCCTCTTCATGATTCTGCCACCACTCTGTTTCACTGTGTTCAGGGAGATGTGCAATATTAGTTTTGTTAGATAAGTGTTAGTTTAGAGTTTTTTAATAATTAGGTGATTAGAAAAACAAATTGGTTCCACTGGATATTATCGGGGTTTCAGGGTAACATGGGCAGAATAAAATAATGAATAAAATAATTAAAGTAAAAATAATAAAAATATTCAAATACAATAAAACTTGTATTGTTTTTCTCCCACTTACTTAAAATTAGTTACTACTTCTTACCCTGTCAGATAGAATAAAATACATTAAAAGGGTTGTAAATACTGTTTTCACTGTATGTGCTGTTGAGGCGAAAGTAGTTTACTGTAGGTCTGAAAGTGAGACATATTCACAAGTAAAGACCACAATTTCTTTTCAACAATCCAATTTTAATCAGTTGTGACGAACACTATATTTTGCTTTGTCTAAATATTACTACAAAGCAAGCCACAGCCCAAACCTTATATTTCTAAATGTGGTTTTGCTAATCCACCACATCAATCCAAACAACTGTGATTTGCATTTTCCATCAATACATTCTTAGTTTCAGAAAATGATTTTAATTCAAGATGGTAACTAAAAAAGATTAACAATTTACTTTAGAGATAAACTCAACTTTTTTTAAGAAAGATGTCTGACTTAAATAATCTATTCTTTACCTTCCACGTGGCAGTATTTCTCCTGAAATATGCAAACTTCCGTGTAAACCAGTTGTAGATCTCGTTTAGAGTCAGCTGTCTGTCTGGGGACTCCAGGATGGCCTGGAAATGGGAAGATTTTGTACATTAGAGGAGTATGCCAATAGAGGCATTGTTGTACACATAATAGGCCAATACTTACATGACGTATAAGCGAGGCGTAGGTAAAAGGAGGCCTGACATCAGCATTCTTGTAGAACTCGCAGTTCTGAGCGAGCTCTGAAAAAAAATGACAACAAATTGAGAAACAATAATTTAACAATTTTATTAAATGTTTTGAGAAGTTTGTTTTTGTAAATAGCACATAAAATATTATTTCTCAAACAATAAGAGATTTCTGAGACCCCCCTCCCCTCCAAGCAAAAAAATAAATACATATCTGCTGATTAATTAGAAATGCAAAATCATTAATAAACGGCAGCATCATTTCAAAAACAGAATCAGAGTAAGGGAGGAAGATGACAAAAAGGTACAAGGTTGTTGAAGCCTACCTGAGGCAATAGGGGTGCAGTACTTGTCTGAGTTGCGCCTACGTATGGGGCCAACCGGGTGCGTGTGGGAGTGGGAGTGTGTGTGCAGGCTGGAAGAGCTGATGACGGAGGGTCCCTGGCGTAGCGGCGTGATCGGGGTGGCGGCTGAGGTGGGAGGGTGGGGAAGACCCTCTGGGTAGGCCTCGCTGTCCCTCTTTAACAGGGAGCCACTAGAAGCTAGGTTAAGCTAGACAGAGTGAGAGAGAGAGAGAAAGAGAGAGAGAGAAAATAGAAAGAGAATATATTAGTTTTACAATTAGAAGGAAGATTTTCTTCTTTTTGCAGCTTTATCTCAAAATTAACTTAACCATCAAATTATGCAAGCACAGAAAAGTTACAGTGGAGAGAACAAGTATTTGATATACTGCTGAATTTTGACGTTTTCCCACTTACAAAGTGTGTAGAGGTCTGTAATTTATGTACTCTTCAATCTAAAATAAAAATGCAGGAAATCATAGTGGATGATTTTTAAATAATTAATTCCAAATTCAGCAGTGTATCATATACTTTTTCTCCCCACTTTACAAAAAGAAGCCTGACATTTTTCTTATCAATCTAAGCAAGTTATAATTGCACAGCGCTTTTTAAAAGTTTTGATACTTCTTGGATCCTTCTGAATGGTGCTCCATTGTAACCAAAAGCTTTAGTGAGAGTTTGAATGAGATGAACCAACAAAGTATCACATATTTTATAAAGAGAGGGAAATTATACACCGCTTTCAGTTTTTTTGTGCACTCTACCTATATAGCAAGATTGGTAAGACGAAAGCCATTGTAACAGGAAATCCAAAAATCCCTTTTAAATATTACTATATGCCATTGAGGGGAAACAAAAAAGGTTGGTAGTTGCAGAATTGTGCAATGCGAATATTTTTATTCAGCGGGGCAGTGAACAAGCTTTATGGTAAAAACCTAACACTAAATGTTTTCATGAAAACCTCATCGTTGCTATGGTAAACATGGGGATGGAAGGGTGGGACTGCTTTTCTTTAAAAACGGACAACAGGGGTCAGAGCTGATGGGGATACTGATTTAGGTAAATACAAGGAAATCCTGGAAGAAAGCCTGTTGGAGGCTAGAAAAACTTTCGACTTCAGTAGAAATTTAACTTTCAAAATGTTAACGATTCCAGAGGAAAAGGTTAGATTAAATTACAATAATGTTTCAGAGTTACACAGGGGTTGTCAGAAAGCGAAACATGAAGACATTCAAGAAATAATATTTTGGGAAGATGTATGTTACAACTGATGTAATCCCAACAGGTGTGAAATCAGAAGTAGTTTTTAACTTTAATAAATTGAATAAACTCATCAAGAAGGCCAGCTCTGTTCTAGGTGGTGGGATACAGAAGGACTCTGGCCAAAATAACATCTCTGATGGACAGAGTCTCCCACCCTATGCATGGAAATGTTGCTGAACTGCAGAGCTCCTTCAGTGACAGACTGCTGCATCCTAGATGCATGAAGAAGCGTTTCTGCAGGTCATTCCTCCCTGAAGCTGTCAGATTGTACAACAGAAACTGCTTCAAACAAACATAGATGTTTACGTCAGGCCTGTAAATTGCACTAATTAACCGAACAACACCACTACTCGTGTAACTTGCACATTATTGGTTGCAGACAACATATACTAACTTATTGGAAGTAACACATTGACTTTTTAATACAAGGGTACAATGCACATTGTTTACTTTTCTAAGTATTCTAATTATTTAAACGGTTTAGTTTGCACGCTACAATCTGGATTTACCACTTTATCTGTATTTAAGCTTAATAACTGCACAGTACCCTGTTTTTGTTACTATTGTACATGACATAAATATTTTTTATTCTGTCAAAATTGCGTGTGTTTCTGTTCTGTGTCCTGTTCTGTTTGTATATGTGTTTTTTGCTGCTGTTACGACCAAATTTCCCCATTGGACAATTAAAGGTTCTATTCTATTCTATTCTATTCTATTCTAATTAAATACAGCTCTTTTGGCTTTTCTCCCAGAAAGGTACCTTTAAAATTGATTGTCTATCAGTTTTCATGGAAGCTTGACCACATCTGATTCTTTACTTAGCTTCCCTTATCTTCCTTTGTTAAAATGAGGAAATGACGCAAATCATCAGAAAAGCAGATATCCCCAATGTTTCAAATTGATTCATCTATCCTAATAACTCCATTTAATGCAAGCTCAGATTAAAAAAGGGGGCCTTAGGCACTTCCTGGAAATTTGGGGCCCCATCATTGGCAGCAAGCATTTTCATTCCCTGAACGTGAGCATCTATTCATACATTCTCACACACACGCACACACACTCCGCACAGTCTGCAATTAACCCTGAGCTTAGAAAAACAAAACCACATGACAGCATGTTTGTAGGAAGGGGAACATGCACATGCACTTTGCGGTGGGGTAGCCTTCACGGCCCAATTCGGCCCAATTAGGCAGAGCCCAAGACACACACAAACGCGCAAACACAGACACATGGAACCAGAACTCCCAGTCTCTCTGGGAGAGGCGTTGCAGGGCTTCTAGTTTAGAAACTGATTAAAACCACTGAGTGTGTATTGTCGTCTAGATTTATGTAAAATGTGTGAATCACCCCCTCTTTCCTCTGACCCTTTTCCGTACTATTTAAGATGACTGGAGGGGGGGCGGGGCTGTTTAACAGGTACTTCATTAAAGCTGCAACCCTGGCTCATCACCACAGCAACAGTCGAACACTGTTAATTGAGGCCAAGCTTTGTTTCCATTCCTAACGCTCCTCCTCTGCCCCTCCTTCTCCCTGACCCGGAGGCCCGTCTCCAGTGGTGACAGAACACGCCTTCTTCCTGATTTCCCATTAGATGATAATAGCAGCTGATCCCCTTAAGATCAACACATCATACAGGCGCACAGTCGAACGTGCGCACACACGTCGCCCACTCAGCCGTGCTCGTTTATATTCTCAAATTAAGACACTCTAGCTCTAATTGACAATTAATTTTAACATCTTCATATTTTAATAAGACTCCTCGTCAATCTGAATAATGAAATATTCATCAGAATCCCAATAACAGCCTCACCAACTAACTGCGGTGGATACACCTTACCAAGTGCAAAAAAGTTATGTAAAATCTATATTATATTTGGGAGCATTAAGATAAATCACAGCGAGGTATGAGGAAAAAGAGCTGCTTGGAGGAATTATATTCAACTTCCACGCTGTTTAAATGAGTGAAAGGATAAAATTTAAGACCCTGTCAGGGCAATGTAAGAGCATCATTTTCGAGGAAATATTTCAAGGCAAAAAAATTGTAGATTAAAAGATGAAAAGTGGAGGTTACGGTAGGACAAAAGCCTCTCATGATTTAGAAATACCACATTAACCCTCACTGAACAATAGGGGGCACAGCCACCAAGCAAGAGAGGCATGAGTTCCATACAGGAGAAGCAAATGTGTTGTGTTGTAATCTGGACCTCAGGGTGCCGGCCTGTACTCACAGGTTGGTTGAAAGGTTTTGGCTCTGAGGGGCGCATGTGCAGGTGGGTCATCATGGCCTGAAGTCGCTCGCTTTCCTTCGCCAGCTGCAAAACACAAAATCGAAATAAAATACTTTTCATCTCATTAAATTACCCTCAGACTGATTTAATACGGTGTTGACACAGAATTACAAATACAATTACACCTCAGGCAAAGTGGCGAACATGAGAGCGAGGCGCCCCAGCACCCGCAGCTCCCTCTCACACACTTCCTCTAGCCCTGAAGACACGCTCGCCCCCGTTTGACTTTGTTAGCGGCTGTTTAATGGGGTACCGTAGCAGCCTGTGGAGACGCTGAGGCCTTTATCAATGCAAGCTGTTTAGCTTTTTTGGGTCCCATGTTAAAATAACGTGTCCACACCCAGAAAAACAGCCCCAGCAGCTTACTCCCACACTTCTGAGATGTGTGTCATTGCAAGAATATGAGAATAATGGACAAAATGCCTGTCCTATGTCTGGTTGTGCATTATGAGGTGTGGGAGCAGTGGGGGCTGTGGGCGTCCTGTGGACGACTGAGAGATGAAGCGGCATGTCAAGGAGTGAGAGAGGGAGAAGAGGCTGTCCTGATGTGATGTGACACCAGCTGCCTCTCTGTCACTTTGCGTTCTCCGGCTGTGGCTTCAGGGGCTCAGCTAAACGATGTTTACCACTGCTGCAAACACAAAAGCTGACCAGGAAACTGGACAGCAAACACACACACACAGTTTTGTGTACAACAGTCATCAAATTGGTGCATTCATGAGTGGTGTTAACTTTTTGCAGAGCTTTAAACTTAACACTTTTGCATGACAAGCTGGTCACAGCACTCCCTGGATCTGTTCAGCCATTAACAGCAGAGAGAAAACTTTTACATGAAGCTATATATGTCTGAAAAATACTTTACCTTCATACTTTAAGTGCAAACATTTTTTATGGAAAAAGAGTTGCAAAATTTCAGCTCAAAAGTAGAGCTAGGTAATTGCTGTTTGTTCGCTTGAAGGCTCAGTTCAGGTTGTTCCGCACATATACTGATCTCTGTCGAGATCCAATATTTTTCTGTTACTTTTCCCTCTCTCATAGCTTTGAACCTAATGATATAAACTGAAGGCTTATGTCCTAAGCTTTAAGACAGATTTTGGAGCAATTTTATCTTTAGTTTTATCCTGTTGTTAGTGTGCAGCAGTCTGCTACAGGCAGGGATTAAGTTCAGTTGTGGGTTTTCAGGCACAGCAGAAATGAACATAATGCATTTTAACTTCTCTCAGTGACCATTGTAAAAGACTGTATATCTGGAAAAAAATCCAGCACAGATGTTGTCTTTCTGTTGTGTTTCTGAGGGAGAACTTAGTGAGCTGACATGTTTAAACAGATCTGGGTTTTATCAGACACAAATGTCAACCTTGAAGTGCATTAAAACTAGCCACACTTAACAACAGTCTAAATGGATCACTTTCAATTTGCTTTTTGGCAAGAAAAACAGGGAAAATATGTAAATGAGGGTAACTGTACATTTTATATAAACAGGAGAGAACTAAACAGATGTAAGCAAACTGTCATGATCCTTTGGGGTTCAGTGATTCTTTAGTGCTTTCTTGTGTTTAGCTGTAGCTCAGCTGACTGAGGGATGGAGGGATGTGTTACCCTGTGTCTACTTTGATCACTTATTTACCCCTGGGTTCCGCTTACAACATATTTTTGCCATTCTCCCTCAGGGCTTCAGCCAATGCTTTGACATAGCTGATTATTTAGTCTCACCTGTTCTTTGCACAATTAATAACTTTTTCCATGTGTATACATATGGTCCCCAAAAATTTTAGCATTTTTGTCAGATCATCCTGCTGTCATTTCATGTTCTGCTGATTCTTTTCTTGTGTTTTGTTTTTCTTTATGTAACCTTTAAGTATATGTTTTTTGTCTTTTCTATAATTAAAGACCCATGTTGGTATTATTTTGCCAAGCTACTGCCTACATTTAAGTTATATTCATTCAGAATGTTTAGGTGATTAATTATGTGTATGAATTAATTCAATTCTTGCTAAATAAATGTAGAAACGCTCATAGTCAAGGATGAAAAATACTGACAACCCGCACACACACAGACAGCAATTTGACTGCTATATTCACAAAACATGCAACAGTGCTTCATTTTTGCAAATTTTCAGAGGAAAGTATTACTTTGATCTTTTTTTCTCGAGCATTATTCAGATGTTTTATGAGTGTTGCAAGTGTGAATCGCTTAGAAAAATCTACTCATGGCCCAGTCCACCACATCTTGCTTGTGTCTTTTCTCCTCCCTTCCTACCTCTCTCCTCCTCCCCCTCTTGCACTGGTGACCAGAGAAGCTTTATAATTGGTGCGCCGATGGCAGCTTCCCTGCTGACTACTCCTTTTAAATTACAAGCTCCGCTGCTCTTCATAAACTATGCCCCACCAAAGTCAAGTTTCTGCCACTGACAGGCTAGAACGGTCTTCACGACATTGTTTGTGAGCGTATGAAAATTAGGCCTCTGTGCGTTATTGATAGGATGTAATGTTAGTCGTGTGTGTGTGTGTGTTACCCACCTGTATCTCCAGTTGCTGAACTACCTGCATCTGGACTCTGCACTGAGCAGTGCTGCGGTCATCTAGGGCGTGCTCATTATTCAAGTGCCTGAGGGTAATGAGAGGTAGAAGATGACAAATATAAAAAGTTAGTTTTTCTTGCAAATATTAAACGCTCCTTAAGACTTTTAATTCCAGAGGATTAAAGTTTTATCGGTTCAGGTGCCATGAATGAAGCTACAAGTAATCTCAATTACTTCAATTCTTAAAAGCTTCAATTTTATTTAGGCTGAGTTATGAGCTGCTTCAACACTATAAAAATAAATCCTAATCCTGGCGGCTCATTTTGTCTAGCGACAGACGCTGCAGCTGTGCTATGTGTGTGTACTTCATTGGAGCTGTGGTCCAAGACAACCACCTGGATATGAGCTCATATGTTATCGCACAAAGCCTTATCTTAAGGCATTCTGTTAGCAAAACTTTACTTATTAACGCTGCTGTGTCTTCAGTGTGTGTTTGCAGGTGGAAATGGTGTCGGTGTTTGCTTCCTCAAATCTGGGAGGAATTGGGACCTCCTGATCTTTCCCTGTGTGCTCCTCCCAGTCTTCCTTCTGTCATCGCCAAGGTTATTCACAGGTTGTTGCAAAAAACAGCGCCTTGTAGAATTCATAAAGCATGAACTTTTCCACATTTCTCACTTCACAACTATAAACTTCAATGCATTTTAGTGATATTTTAATGTGACCAGGAAGAAGTAGTACACAGTTATGAAAAGGAAGGAAAGGATTACATGGCATGTAAAGTATGACCTGCTTATATGTTCAGGCTGAGACATTACTTTGTAGAGTAAACTTTTACTGTGATTACAGTTGCGAGTTTCGTTAGGTATGACCCCTGCTTTGCCGTTTTACCACAGATTATTAACTGGATTTAGCTCAGGACTATGACTTGGGTATTCTAACCAATGAATATGTGTTAATATAAGGTATACAATTGTTCTGGCTGCATATTTAGTAATATTGTTTTCCTGGAAGGTAATTACAGAAGATTCTCATTCAGGATTTCCCTCCGTCTTTCATTACATTCAATTTTTTTCTTCATAATGAGCAGTTTTAAGGAGTGCATTACCTTACACCTTTTTGCTCAGGTTGCTAGCTCAAAAAGGAAGCTACACCTCTGCAGTTGTGCCGTTCTCTTTCAATTTTAGGATGACAGACTGAGCATTGATCTTTGATATATTTCAAGCTTGGGATATCTGCTGGGTCCCTTGGTCTTCAAAAAACTTTTTGTTCACTTAAGTCCTCTAACTTCATATTTTTTACTTGTGTTAGTGTTTGAGGTGTGAGCTAGATTGTAACCTCTATGTCTTTGTTTAACGTATTTATAAAAATGTTTTAATATGTGTAACAGATGGAAATGTGGGTGTCTGTGTGAACGTCTGAGAAAGTAAGAAGTTTTCCGACAAGAGGCAAAGACCCGACATGAAACAAAAACAATGATGTCATGGCACGACTAATCTAGGCAGATAGATGGCTCAACACACGTGCATGATAATAATAACAAAAACATGAGCTCACCCCCATCTCTTTTTCTCTCTGTGGAGAACTCTCTGCCTCTTCATCACACACTTCTGTCCAATCTCCCCCTCCCCCTCCTGCAACTCCCCAAATGCCTATGATTCACACATATTCCAACTAAATCTGCCCCCTCCCATCCCATCGGTCTCTTTCTCTATAGCCGGGTCATACACAGTAGCAGTTTTTTCACTTCTTTTTTTAAAAGTTTGTCCTGACAAAGAGGCTCTGTTTACTTCCCTGAGTGCTGGCAGACAAGCCTTTAACCCACATTACACCCAGCTTCAGCGACCACAGCCAGAGTATTATACCAGAGGAGAGGGAAGAGGAGGAGGAGTAGGAGGATAGAGGGAGATGAAGGGGAGGTAGGCAGAGTAAAGAGAATGGAAGAGAAGAAAGGCACAAAACAGTGGAGCGTCTCCCTCCTCGGTTCTTCCGCTCTATCCTTTTCCCCTCCTGGGGGGATGACTAAGGCTCGCTGGGAGGGAGCGCGCTGTTGGACTGACGGAATTATCTGTTGCTGCCTCATTTAAAAACAAAAAAATTTTCTGTCTCTCTTCTTACACACACTCATGCATTCTCATTCACTTTAGTGACTGCTCTCCTTCCATCTGCCCCCAGGCTACGTGAAATGAGACACCAAACAACAGCTTTCCTCTCCAAACTTTCCCAGCCTGCTTGCAAGCTTTGATCCAACTGTCCAGTGCCATTGCCGTCACTATGCAGATCCCTGTGATTGTGTGTGTGAATACTTATTTCATCACTCTTGCTTATTAATATTTCCACTGTTCAAACAACTACAAACCTCAAGTTGGTAATGAGTGTAAGTTTGTGTAGGGCTTCATTAAGGGGGCTTATTAAGCCTTTCATAAGAAGCCTCTGTGCCATGGGGGAAGTCCAGTGCACCAATAAGGGGGAGGTGCAGTATATCTCCAAATGTGAACATTGAATAGTTGGAAATAAAATAGTAAGATTTGAGGATAGGGATAGGGATTTTTTTAAAGCTAAAACAGTTTAAATATATAAATAAATATGACAGTTTTTAAAATATACTCAAATAATCTTTAGAAAACCTATACACATGACAAGTAGCAACACTAACAGTGTGTTTGTGCATGCATGTTTCTGTGGAAATATGTACGTGCCTCAGAGCAAATGTGATGCAACAGATTGAAAAAGACGAGTTTAAAAAAATCAGGAAAATGAAGAACTCCACAGAGATTTCTATGACTGACATGCACCATTAAATAGCTTAAGTTTCAACTTAAACAGGAGAGAACTCAAGTTATTGCAAACTTCACCAACTGCATTGATGATGCAGTTGATTTTGAAAATACACTGAACATAAATTAAAAAACTTGATCCTATTTAACTCTTCATTTTACTCCTTAAACCCATTATGCAAATTAACCATTTTGTGGGATTCAAAATATTTCTTGTGGTACATCTCCAAACAGTATTTTTTTCAGTTGAACTCTATAATGGTATGACATATTTTCAAATAAATTAGCAAAAGTATTTTTTTTGGTGACTATTAAATTATTTTTGAAATTTATATTTTACAAAGGCCACAGTACCACCCACTTTGATTAATATTTTATATATATTGTCTAATATTTATATTGCTTACAATTAGAGAAGATGACAGAGATTCACAATAGTCATACAGTTTACAATTATTGTGATCTTTTTTTTCTTCATAACAAATTTGATTTATCGAGGACAAGTACACACTACTTTAATTATTCGTATTCATATTTTTTTGTTTCTCTGTTGATTTTACGAAGGCATCAACATACATCAATATTAAAAAAAGATCAAATGTGTTTTTTGTGTATTGTTAAGCAATATAAATGCACTTAATATCACTTGAGCCCTAAAATAACAAATACAATACTAGGCTTTGACTGCAGTCACAACCCTACAATCCTTGACAAAAAATGACTGATGAAATTTTAAATAATTTTTATTGTCACTTTTGTCATTACATCAATAAACACCATTAAATATAATACTAAACCTTAAACTCCATATTGCCAGTCACTTAAAGATAATCAAAACATTTATAAAAAAAAATAATTCTATAGTTATTTTTCAGACACAAGTTTCCAGATATTTCAGGCCTCTTCAGGCCATTTCTTAGGTGCAAATGCAAAAGTTTACTATAAAGATATGACAGTTATTTCTATTGATGCAGGCCTTAAATACACTACAGAACCTGCAAAATATGAATGGATGGATGGATGGATAGACAGGGTAGAAACATAGAAATGTTCTTTTATTTTTCCATTATATGATAAAATATTATGGTAAAGTCAGTTGTTGGCTAGACAACACTCTTTTAATTTAATATGAACACAATGACGCTAATTTTACATCCATAGGAGAAAATGGCTAACTGTGATGATGCTTTGGATTTTTATGGAGTGTCCCCATTTCATTGTGGAGGGTTTTAACCACTACCGTTTGTTACTTTAAATTAGGTGACAAATTTGCAAAGTAAAATCAACTTACAACAAATAGGTATAGTGAGGAATATAGGTATGTAAACACTTTGTAATTTTACCAGTTCTCCCACTTAGAAATTATGGAGGGGTCTGAAATTCACATTGTAGGTCGACTTCCACTGTGACAGACAACATTTAAAAAAAGTTTTGAAAATCGCATTGCATTATTTTTATTTTACTGCTGCAAATAAGTATTTTAACACCTGGGAAAATCAGTGATAATGTTTGGTACAGAAGCCTTTGTTTGCAAATACAGATGTCAAAAAATTCTTATATATCTTTACCAGGTTTGCACACAATGCAAAAGGGATTTTGACCCACTCCTCCACACAGTTCTTCTCTATATCTGTCAGGTTTCAGGGCTGTCACTTAGCAATACAAAGCTTCAGCTTGCTCCAAAGATTTTCGATTGGATTTAGCTCTGGAGACTGACTAGGACACTCTGAAACCTTGATAGGTTTCTTATGGAGCAAGTCCTTGTTATCCAGGCTGTTTGCTTCAGGTCATTGTCACATTGGAAGACACAGCCATAACCCACCTTCAATGCTCTGACCGAGGGAAGAAGGTTTTTGCTCAAAATGTCACTATACATGGCCAAATTCATCCTCTCATTAATACAGTGCAGTCATCTTGTTCCCTATGCAGAAAAGCACCCCCAAAGCATGATGTTTTCACTTCCATGCGTCACAGTAGGGATGGTGTTCTTTTGATGCAACAAATTTTTCTTTTTCCTCCAAAAACGACGAGTGAAGTTTACTCAGTAAAGTTATATTTTGGTCTCATCTGACCATATGAATTTCTCCCAAACCTCTTCTGGATCATCCAGATGGTCATTGACAAACTTCAGACTGGCCTGGACATGTGATGACTTGAGCAGGAGAAACTTCCGAGCAATGCATGAATTTAAACCATGGCATTATAGTTTTCTACTGACAGTAACCTTTGAAAGTGTAATATCAGCTCTCTTTATGTCATTGACCAGCTCCTTCCATGTATTTCTGGGCTGATTCCTCATATATCTTATAATCAGTGATACCCCATGAGGTGAGATCTTGCATAGCGCACCAGTCTGAGAGAGACTGACAGTCAACTTTAGCGTCTTCCATTTTCTGACAATTGCTGCAAACTGCTTAGCAATTGCCCTGTAGCCCTTTCCAGCCAGATAACTACAATGTTGTCTCCTGTGTTTTTTGACTGCTCTTTGGTCTTGCCCATGGTAGTAGTTGGAGTATGACTGAATGTGAGGGGGAAATGTATCTTTAACGAGTTCAGACAGTTGTTACTAATTTAGATTAATAGGTGGAGTAGAGGTGTACTTTTTAAAGGTAGGGTAACATATAGAATAGAATAATCCTTTAATTGTCTCACAAAAGAAAATTTGGTTGTAACAGCAGCAAAAAAACAAAAACAAAACAGATATACAAACAGAACAGGAAACAGAACAGTCATTTTCTGACAATTGCTGCAAACTGCTTAGCAATTACCCTGTAGCCCTTTCCAGCCAGATAACTACAATGTTGTCTCCTGTGTTTTTTGACTGCTCTTTGGTCTTGCCCATGGTAGTAGTTGGAGTATGACTGAATGTGAGGGGGAAATGTATCTTTAACGAGTTCAGACAGTTTTTACTAATTTAGATTAATAGGTGGAGTAGTGGTGTACTTTTTAAAGGTAGGGTAACAGATAGAATAGAATAATCCTTTAATTGTCTCACAAAAGAAAATTTGGTTGTAACAGCAGCAAAAAAACAAAAACAAAACAGATATACAAACAGAACAGGAAACAGAACAGAACACAACTCTCGCAGAAAAAATATTTACATCATGAACATAATTAATAAAACAGAGTACTGTAGAGTTAATAAAATTATAGTACAAAAGTAGAAAATAGAAAGTAGAAAACCCAGGTTGTAATGTGCAACGGAGCAGGATACTGAAAGATTTTATAATTAATCACCTAAAAAGTTCATTGTACCTGTGCATTTAAAAGTAAATGTGTAACTTCCAATAAGCTCCAATAGATCAGAATTCTTGCTGATTGCCAGGCGTTTAAATACTTATGTAAAGCAATAAAATGCAAAGACGTATACATATTATATATATATATATATATATATATATATGTTGTCTTTCACAGTGGAAATGCACCTACAATGTAATTTTCAGACCCTTCCATAATTTCTAAGTGGGAGAACTTGCTTAATTTAAGGGTGATCAGATACTTATGTATGCTTACATTTTAACCTGACTGAAGGACTTACAGCAGTAAAATGTCTTATGCCACAAAAAAGACAAAAAAAAAAAACAAAACAGTAATAAATGCATATTTAGGAGCTTCATCTCGCCATTAGGTCATATAAGTTATTTCTTGGTGACTCACTTGATGAACTGTCCCATGTCCTCACACAGTGCTTCACAGCCAGGCCATTTACACTCTCCATGACCGTAGAGGGGATGGGAGCTGCTGAGCTCCTCATGACTGTCGACACACACATTAAATGGAGACATCAGTGAGGGTTAACAACATATGTTACATTTTGTGCATAACTCTAGACTGATTGAGTTCAGACAGAATTGCATAAGAAATAGAAAAATATTATTTTTAGTCACTTTATTAAACACATGCATGCAATATGTGAAAGTAACAGCAGCATGGATTGTTGCAGCCATCTGAGTGCGGTTAGCTGTGATTAGTTGGTGCAGATCTTTGAGCCAAGAGCAGGGGAAAGAGGGCAGACCGAAGTGGGGGTTAGTTACAGAAGCCAAGCATAAAATAAAGGAATTGGTCCAACAACATCAGAAGCACATTCTGAAGTCCATGACCTATCTCCCTGCCTTTGGTGTGTGTTTTGCACGTGTGTTTGTATATTAGTGTTGGTGTGTCTTCTTCTGTTTCAGGAGCTGACATGGAGTCGGCACAGGACCAACCAGCCATGACTGATTGGTGGTGGTTGTTGTCATTTGCTGGTTGCTCTTTTGTGGTAAGCCTATGTGTGTGCAAGTGTGCTTATGTTAAACTTTACGAGCATGTGTGTACTTCTAAACGAGTGCGACGATGAAAGACCAGGCCAGGTTTGGTTTGGACAAATGCAATAACTGTGTGTTTGTGCTTGTGCGCGTGGCAGGTCCAGTAGCAGATGTGGTTCAGACCTGGAGCTGTGCCTGCGATTGCTGTCTCCACATTTATTTACATGACTTTGGAAGCTTGTGTGTATACATGTGTGCGTTGTGTGAGTTAGTAAGTGTGTATGATGACTGGGATAGGGATTCTCCCAAATCAACTTCAGAAGGTTGTATAACAAAAACCATTTGTCCCACAGATGGAAACATGTCTCCCTGCCTCACTTTCTCCCTCTTCCTGATCAGATATGCAGACTGGAGAGTACTGCCTGTGTTTGTATGAAAGTATCTCTGTGCTGGCTGTGGTTGAGTCAGCGCAGAAGCAGCTTAGACAGCAAACATGATAAACTACTGCTAACCACATTGTCTTCCACATCAGCCATGCATTAGCATAGCAGGCTAACATAACAGTGCTACCCACTTTATGATCTTCAAGGCCACAATAGTTTAAGTAGACCTACAGGAGAACACTCTAGTGGCAGTATGTGAGAATATAACACTACTCCGCTATTTCATGCTTGTACTTCAACTTTGACCTCACTCCCAAACCCAGATGTTCACAAGTCAAGGTCCACTCTCAAGTCCATGAAGAACATGTTGGATTCTAGTGGAAGTCTATGAGGGTTAGGTTCCAGTCAAGTCTCAAACTACTCAGAGGCAAATCCCATTCCATTTTTATTCTTCAAGGAACAGGTTCCAATCAAATCTTGGATCTCTAAAGGGTAAAGACTGGTTAACACTGTTCATTTTTTGGCCATCTCAAAGAACTGCTTCATGCAACACTAGGCAACCTTCACCGAAACTGTAGAGGTGTATTACACTTAACAGCCCGAGATTTCAATGAACCAAACTTTAAGCCTTCATAGTCATACATGGCAGTCTGTGATCGTAGAATTTCATGCAGTGCCTGAAGACTCACAATGGCTGGTTTTGGTTGGGCAAGCACTAAATAAGCTGTTGTGGAGCCCGTCACTGCAAGGCCATGGAGTTGCAGATCAGATGCGGGCACCTTGTTTTTCGTCAGGATTCTTTTCACAATGAAAGAAAAGCTGTAGGGTGGCCGAAATTGCACAGTGTGATTCCAACTTAAGTTCAAATCAATCTTGAGGACTTTAAGAATCCAGTTCTCAAATCGTTTGTGAGAAAAGTCTCAATCTAATCTCAAGAGCTAGTCACCCCCTTCCAGGGTAATCTGCCAGCTACATTTCCAGTTTGAAAAATGTGGTAAAAGGAGGCGTTGCCTGGAAGACCAAAGTACGTGCAGGGGGAGGGCTGGGCAGCATCAATACTTCCTTGCTATTCCAACTCCAAATCACTACGGAGGTGTGGCTGAGTATGGGCTTGTTTTATACTCCACAGCAGCAGAACAGCTATCCTCAGAAATAAAGGCTGACATCTAAAATAAGGGCTTGAGCCAACAGCAATGCCCGACTCAAATTCAAATGCAGTGTCAAGTTTCCTAAAGAGGGCACTCCACTAAAATTATTTGTAGAAAGTTAATATTTGTCCTAAAATCTATTTTAAAAAATGATGAAGAGGCATACACACAGTCCTATTATATACTCATTTAAACTGTTAATCAGCAAATCGATTTTGGAGTGAGTTGCACTTTAAAAGGAAGGCGAGAGTCCAGTCTCAAGTCTTGATGGGAAGGTCTAAGTTCAGTTTCAGGTCTTTCACACTATGTCCAAGTCATTTATCAAGTCTTTCACCCCAAGCACAAGAAAAGCTAAAAGTCTTAATAAAGAAAAACTGATGGAGACACTATCTTATCAGGTTACGAATGGGGTAATTTAATAAATGAGCATTTCAGATTTTTTTTAAACACATTTTTAATCCAGCATGAAAAAACATGCTACAAACCTTTCTGAATTATCTAAACTTCATAAACTGAAATATTTATACCAAATAAAACAAACATGCATTTAAAAAAGTAACAAAAATAGCGTAACATGCATTAATGTCAACTTTCTGTAAAACTGCTAGGGGAAGTGCCTACTTCAAAGTCTCAACTACTATTCTACTCTATATGATTCACTAGATATGGCTTGAGGCTTTTCTTGTCTTCATTCCGAGTCTTTAAATAAATAAATTAGAAGAAGCACTCAATTCACAAGTCAATACAAACCTGTAAAAGGTGTCGTCTTTGGCTAACAAGCTGTGGTCAAAAGACTGGCTGGCACTGACTCCATATTTCATAAGTTAAAAATTATTCATGATAGACAAGTCCCAACCCTCGAGTCTAGGCCAAGTCTCAAGTCTAAGCCTTGAATGGCCATCTCTGCCTTTTAAACATGAAGGCCAACGTTTTCTCTTCAACTAGTGAGTGCTAAACTTAACCCTCCAAAAATGTATCTTTCCGTTATAGGGCTGCCCGTTCGTGTGTGTATGTGTGTGTCTATGTGATGGCTACTCACTGGCTGCTGGGGGGTTGGCTGCCTTTGGAATAAAGGGGAACATGGTCATCTCCGATGTCTGCCTTGGTGAAGGAGGATATCCACTCAAACAGTCTTGCTCTTAAAGATGAAGACAAGCCGGTGAGCGGCCAACATAGCCACGCAATGTGTCTGGTACAAAAACTCTTGCCGCATGCAGCTCTAATATTGTCCCCACAATTTTATTTGCTGAATAAAACCAGCTTGGTATTTTAGCATTTTAAACCTTTCCTGCAGAATCTACTCTTTTTTTTCTTCACATTTCATTTATTGACAGAGCACACTGAACCAAGCATACATATATACCATTGTGTTGTGCATGTTTTTTGATGGTACATGTGTATGTATGAAAGCTTTGTTGTGAGTAGGTTACCCATAAAAGAGAAAGTAGGATAGTTTGAATAAGAAATAAAGGAAAAGTCAAAGCACAGAGCACAGACTAACAATGAAACCATTGTTAATGAAAGAAATCAAGCTCTCCCTACCTGTCTCTCTTTGGGGTGTGGCTTTGTCCGTTGGGCAGGCTGTGCAGTGGAATGTGTGCACTGGCAGCTTTGGGGAAGGCTGAGGTAGAATTAGAACTGTTGGTGCTCAAGTCCAGGCCCTCGGCCTGTTTAAGGGCATCCTCAGCGCTGGGCACTCCAGACACATCCTTCCACAGTTGCTGGAGGTCTGACGGACACATTGCTGAAGAAAGGGTCACACCATTAACTGACTGTGCAGCTGCAATACATTTTCCCCAAACCAAAAAATCCCCCATTCTACTGAAGAAAATGAAAACTAATATCATCTTGAGGTTAAATTAAATGTCATGTTAGGCATTAAAATATTGTTTTCCAATGTTTCTTTCAACTGGTTTTAAAAACCTGGTTTTACTAGCATGAAATTAGTGAGTTAAAAAGTACAGAGTTAAGGTGGGAGTTGCCAATAACTTCTTCAGTGCACTGTTTTTGTTAAAAATGTGAGTGCACACTGAGCTCGTTCTGCTTGCACTATTATTATTTCTGGTCTAATTTAACAGTGAAGGAGAGATGACTAAAAATGCCACAGCTTTCTCCAATGGATTTAAGCATTCACTCCCTCACATATAATACACATCTGCACATACACATACAAGGACCTCGCAGCAATCCAAATATTATGTCTGCTTTGTCTGCATTCTTTCTGGCCGCCGCCAAAACAAAAGTTCTCACTCTGGAAAAATTAAGTGGTGTAAGTGTGCAGACAGATTTCTGTGTGTGTGTGCGCGAGCGCGCACGTGTGAGCAGGAATTATTCGAGAAGTGTAAAGTGGTTCAAGATTGTTATATTAGGAAGCCAGAACCACAGGAGTATGTTTAATTAAAAATAAATATCTAACGTTGGAGAAAACAGATGGAAGGTACTTTAGTGTGAGGTTTAAAATAAACACAGCATGTGAGGTTAGATTTGCAATCAAAAAATCATAACTTTCTTCAATAATAGCTACAGGTCCAAATTTGAAAAGATGGGAGTATTCCTTCTAAACCATAAGAAGTGTCTTGCAAAAATATCCATGCCCTTTGAATATAAAATTCCAACCACAAATTTCAAAGTACTTTTTCCTTTAGGTTTTATTATGGATGTATGTGACAGACCAGCATAAAGTAATGTAGAAATATGAAATGGAAGATAAATAATACATACTTTTCATATTCTTTCACAAATAAAACTGAAAAGTGTGTCATGTATTTGTATTGGGCCCCCGGAGGCAATGTTCTTTGCTGCAATTAGTACGTCTTGATGTACAGTTTGTGTCCCAAATTAATCCAGAAACAGATTTTCTTACCCTATCTTTGCAAAAAAGCTTCAATTCACTCTGAATAGATGGAGAGCATTGGTGAATATCAATCTGTAATTCTTAGTACGACTTTGGACATTGACTAGGTCCTTCTAACAAATAAATTTGCTTTGATTCAAAACATTACATTGAAGCTCTATGCTTAGCTGCATACATCTTCTCATTTGCTCTGAGCACCCTCCCTAATCCTATGAAAGAATAGCACAGAAAATTCTGCAGCTCCTCCAGAGTTTTCCTCAATTTCTCACTTCCCATTCTCTGAAATCTTCAAAGCCTATGATTTAAAAAAAAAAAAAATCCTTACTCTGAATTTCAGTTCTCCACAACTTCCTCCCTGACCTGTGTTTTTTTTTGGTCTCCATGATGCTGCTTTTTCATTAAAACTTAAAAATTAAATAAAATTACCTTTTCAGAATATAAATAACAATAGAAAGTCTTTTTTCTAAGTAGAAACGCTAACTGCTTAATCAAACTCCATTTTTTAAATTACACTTTTAACATGATCTTTTTTGAATAGACACAAATAGGTATGACAGGTAGTGTTGATTTCCAGAAGATACAAAGTTTTGATACAAGATTTTTCTTCTAAATATGCACTGAATGTTCTCGTTAAATGTCTTGCTTCCTAATGTTTTTGAGCATAAATTATTTTTTTTCTTTGAGAGGGCTTTTGTAGTAATCTGAAGTCCTTCAGCCCAGGAAATAAACACAAGCCTTAGTTGGACCCCTCATTGCACCCCATACCACCTATTCACAGAACACAACAGCTTTTGATGCGGGGGGAGTTTGTGTGTGTGTGTTTTTATCCGTGTGTGTTTGTGTGTTTGTGTGGCATGGCTGGTCATAGGAATGCTCTGGCTCACGCCTGGCTGAGCTGTCACAATGGACCTGCTCTTTCACACTGCAGGGAAATTCCAGTCTGATGTAGAGAGGGAGAGCAAAGAAAAAGAAGGAGACACGAAGCCAAATGTTATCAACTGTCTGAAAAATTGTTCTCTCCTAACATGACTGTATCCTGAAGTCTTATCCACCTATTAAAGTTTTTTTTCTCTACTACAAATCAATCCACTTGTCCTTGTGGAGACCTTTGGATTGGAAAGTAATGTTTCCAAACCTTCGATAATTTAGCAGAGTTTACCATTTTATGCATGAGTGTGTCTGTGTTGCTGTGAGTGACTCCATGCTAGTCTGCATGAGGGGGAAAAGTGAAAGATCAAAAACAGAGGGAAGGAAATGGGTCTGTTTGGTCAACTCAGTCAGCGCTTTAGCAATGTTACGGCCACTTTACAGCCCCTAAGGCATTCTCTGTGAGTGAGATAGTGCTCAAAAGTATGTGTGAAACATTGCTGCGCAAGTGCGCACACAATAGTGGGTACACACACTTTTTCGTAGAGGGCGGGCCGGCAACAGTCAACATTTATCGTTCTGAAACTCTGCTGAGAAGCTAAAGAGACTGGGGGAGAACTTACATGTAGGAAAAGAGGGAAAAAAATCCTGTGGGCACAGGAATAGCAGAAAGATGATTTTCTTGTGTCTGGTTAATCTCAACTACAAACACATGCACACATCTCTAAGCGGGGGGGGGGACTTATTGGCATATTTGACCCATTATCTAAATGACTACTTTCCACAAACCTACCAATCATGTCTCCTTTTATCTTTTATAGGCTGATTAACTTAACAGGCTTCACAGGCAGCACTGGGCACAGGCCCCTTGTGTGTGTGTTTAGTTAGGCCGATGTTTGTCAGGATGTGTCCTGTTTCGGGTTTCGTTTGGAAATGCCTGTGCATGCACGTACCTTGCTGAAGAGACTGCATGGCGGCGGTGGGCTGCAGCGGAACCAGACCTTGTCTCTGAAGGTTGAGGATGTGCTGCTGCTGAAGTTGCTGCATCTGGATCAGCTGCTGCTGGAAGGCCAGCTGCTTACTGCCTAGCTGCTGTTACACATGGGGAAAGAAAGGGGTCAGAGATACTAGGCTGTGCTTTGTAGGATTACCTTTGGCTTCAATAAAAAATGCAAGCATTTTAAAATATGACTCTACTGGCTTTGCAGACTGGGACTTTTGCCCGTTATTGTTTTGCAAAATAGATTAGGCATTATCAGTCTGCATGGATGGTGATCCCAAATCTTCCTTAACATTTAAGTCTGGACTTTTTACAGTTCATCCTGACAAATCTATCCTCCAGAGCAGGGGTGCCAAACACGTTTTAATTTCAGGCCACATCTAGATTATGAATGTCCTCAAAGGACTGGATGGGGCAGAACATATTGATAAATACAAAACAAGTTAACATATTCTAGCTTTCTTGATAAGTGCTTTTTAGAATACAATATTTAACATCTTTCCATTCTGATTAAATTTGGCCCTATACAAATTAAATCTGATTTGATTTGACTGATAAAATAACATTAAAAAAATACAACTGTCATCTTGAAGCTCTATTTACAGTATGCATTTGGCCCTCTAGATGCTAGATGCTCAATGGTTACGGCGGGCTGGATTTGGCTCGCGGACCTGGAGTTTGACATCTGTGCTGCAGAGTTACACTGAATCTTTTGGCTGCTTATCTGAGTTCTGTTCTCCCTGGCCCACCTGTCAGTTGGAGGGGACAGCCATGTCTTGGTCTGATTCTTTAAATTTTCTGAAGATTAATTAAATAGTGCTTTATCGGATGTTTGAAGCTGTTGTTGTTGATAGTGACAAAATGTGTAAATGCGATTTCACACAACCTCAATAAGGGCATTGAATTACTGCAATAATTGTCTGCTGCTAAAAGACAAAGTGGAAAAATCAAATCAAAAGAATATTGTAAAGTTCCTTCCTCCACCCCTCCCCAGCCCAGCCCAGCCTGTCTCCCACAAGCAGAACCCCTCTGAGGGAGGTGAACTTTATCTCCTACAGATAACTAGTGGGGGTGAAAAATAAGTAAATGCAACTTCTCATTGTGTTTGAAACAGAGTGGCAGCCTGGAACTCTTTGAACAGAGAGGAACTCACAGGAAGGGCAAATAGGTCATTTCCTTTCAGACTTAGTGCCTGGGGAGGAAAGGTATGGGTGATGGTGTGTTTCTGTGTGTTTTGAGGGTGAGCTGGAGGAGGACGGACAACAACTACAAGAACTATATTCTTTGCATGGATAGTTTAATTTCAAACGGGAAACTACACTGTTTGATTTTGTTGCACATCTGCAGCTTGTTTCCAGGCTAATCTGGAAATGCTGCCTGCATGTAAAGCTTCTTTAGCCAAGAGCTCAAAATATTTGTTTGCTGAGGTGGAATTAAAACAATTTTGTAACTCCTAGATTACACAGGGAAACTCACCCTAGATCCTTTCATTTATATATATATTCCTTCTGATGTAATCTTTTAAAGGCGATGTCATCAACAATTCTTTTGCATTTTTTTACATTTATTTCAAACTTTTTCTATGGAATCTGATGGAATCTCATGTCTCTGTGCCATGGCAACGAGAGGATTAAACACGTGTGAAAGTGTAAAATCTATCCAGTGCCAATGATCAAAATCTGACAGTAATTAGATGTAGGAGAGAAATCTAAGCAAAACCTGACATGGAAACAGAGAGATGTAAAATACTTTAGTAAATACACCCTGAATATAGGACTGTCCAGATGATATATATTCTTTCACCAGCAAAGATTGGAGTCATTTGCCAAAATTGAGACCAGTGTAATAAATTTTAAACCAGGATTGGATATCGTACAGAGAAATTTGATTGATTAATTTATCATTTTAAAAGCAAAATCAGATGAACAAGAATAACAATTCCAGGATTTCTGCTGATTACACCATTGAATATAACGTAAAGTAAGTTGGGGACTGTCATCTCTCGCAGATGTGAGATGTGTGAAGATCTTGCTGAGACACTTCAGTACCTTTGAGTTGAATAACCAGACGTTTGTTCATTGAAATTGACTGTTGATCAGAATGTCCAAGCACTATCTGTTTCACTGCAACATTTCTCTGTTTTCAAGGCCCCTAGCCCTCCTTTTCAAACTTGTCAGTCCATTTTCTTTTTCCCCCTTCCTTCTCTGCCTCTCATTGTCTCCTGAGATATCACTACGTTTTTTTAAAACACACACACACACACACTGAGAGAGTGACTGTGTGTGCCTTTGCTCTGTTTACATTAGCTGTGGCTGAGTGGCCAAAGCTAGCGCAGTAACAGGCTGTCAATGTGATTTATGAGCACATCACACACTGTCTGAGCCTGCCAGTCACACAGAAGCATACATGTATACACACACACAGAAACACACGCAGACAACTGTAGATGGACAACCCAAAGACACACACACAAGCACGCATCTTTTTGTGATGGTCAGAGTCACTTCATTAAGCTGACTTCTGACCAGTCCCAAATGCTCTAGTGACACACAGAACAGCGACTTGACACACACATACATCGTTTTTCTTTCAATGCATCACTTCCATAAAGCCTTCAACGTGAAAAAGGAATTGCAGCACAGAGAGAAAAGGGCAAAAAGTCATAGTCACTGATGTACAAACACTTCCAAAAGTTAGGGTGGAGTTTTTTTTTTCTAGCTTTCTTCTCAATAGACTTTTCCTCATTTGCCTCAGTAGTTTTTAACTTTTTTCTGGTGACTTAAAGCCATAAAGCTCATTTAAGTTTAAAAAAAATAAAAAAAACACAGGAACGCCAAACAACATTTGTACAGCAACTCCAATATTGCATTTCTATACATGCCTGTTATAATTTGATTATTGACGCACTATACGTCAGTAGGTCAGATCTAGTGACTGGATCTAGCTTCTGTCATAGTTTCTAGCAGCTCTGTAGGGAGCCATATTCCCCCAGGTGTATGTGTTTGGCCAGTGAACCATCATGCATCAAGTCTCTCTCTGTCTGCATGTACGTGTGGCTGTGTGACCAGTGTTTGCACTTGTCTCATTGTTACAGGACAAGCAACCTGAAAACTGGGACAGCGGAGGAGCACGGGGGAGAACGGAAAAGCAATTCAGACACTCGCTCAACATGCGAGTCAACCACAACTGGTTTGCTTTGGTCACGGTTGAGTCGGTTGCCCGCTGTCAGAGAGGAGCATGTGGGCTGAGATGGTGGGGGCTGTGCCCACTGGGAGAGGAGGAGGACACATCCAAGGATGTGCCTCCTTGTGCATTTCTCACAGGCAAGTGTGTCCCACGCATTGGTTCTTCTTATCATCATCATCATCATCATCATCATCATCATCATCAAATAAGAATTTTCATTGTACACATTTCCTTGTACCTTTACCAAACTTTTAACTCTAAATATGTTTAAATTATCTATATTATACTTTTATGCGATAGAGTTTGATCCTTGTTGATCTTGCTATGACACAGTATAGTGCTAAACATTTAAGATTTGTGTATTTTAGAATAATGCATACTAAAAAGTTTAGGAAGATGAAAAAGACTGTTTGTGGTGTGTTAAAGGAGATTTCCCAAACAATGATGAAGAAGATTTGTGAGTACGTGTTCAATACCACAGCAAAGATAGAGCAACTTCTTCCTTTTTTTCTGCTTTCAACAAGCTCAATCCTGACCCTGCTGCCATTAGTTTTTGATCAAGTCCTATGAAAGTCAACAATAAGAAAGTAAATTTGGTCAAATCTTAAGTTTCAATGTTTTGGATTAATTAAAAGCTGTGCTCAGAATGTTCTTGGGTTTTTGTTTCGATGTGCTGTTCCAATATTTGCCCTATTGTCAGCTACTCGAGCAGCACATACATTATAGCATTTTTTATCAAATTTAAGATTTTTTGTCAATGTATACATATCTTTTTTCCAAACAGAGGGGAGAAAAAAAATCATTTCACAATGAAAGAGACGAGAAGAGTATGTTCCTATCCACACTAGGAAGTGTTTACATACTAAATAAATAAATAAATGTTTTACTATGTTTGCATTTCCCATCTGTAGTGTTTGGTAAGAAAAAAAAATTTAACTGTGGTCGAGAAAGGACAATCTTGAAATGCATCCAGAATGTGAGCATATGTAAAAGATCATCTACAGTTTTGGGATGACTGCCTGGAAAAATATAGATAACTTCTTGGCCCATGGGGTAGAAACCACCACTGAAGATCTGCCTGAACACACTAAAGCCACTGTTAAATATGGTGGGAGCAGCATCATACTGTGGGAAAGCTGTTCTTCAGCAGTGACAAAAAACATTTTTTTTTAGTGTATTTGTACACAAACAGTTAAAATTCTCATAGAGAAATGTTGTAAAATTATATTGTGGCCCAATGTTAGGAGGGAATTTGAGAGTTCTCATCCATAAAAAACTTTTTATAAAATTAGGGATAAAAATTATGCTTAAATGTAATTTATATGGCACCTTTCAAGATAATAATAACAGCTATTGATGTAATACAGCTGGAAAGGGTCTGTTACCTTTACATTCTATCCTAGTTGCAGGGAGAGAACAGGCCATGTAGTCTAGCTGGGGATCATTTGAGAACTAAAAGCTATTTTAACAAATACTCTATCTTTCCTTAAGAAAGGATGCAGAACCAATTTTGAATTTGAATCATATGGACTTACAGGAGACTTATTTGCTCTCTTGAGATGGGAATTCAGACTTGTTTGAGCCCCACAGTAAGACTAAAACATGAAGAAGAAAAAAGGGAACATAAAGTATCTGCCCTGAATTCCATACATTAAATTCCATTAGCATTTTTTTTCTTGGCACTCTAACATATGAGCCACTTCACATCCATTAAGGGCTCTTCTATACTTCAGAGTGTGCTTGAGCTGAGTGAGCATGTATGTGGCTAAGTTCACCTCCTTTGCCGCCTGCTTCCCAGCCTGCTGCTGTTGCTGCTGCTGCTGCTGCTGTTGTTGCTGCTGCTGTTGTTGCTGCTGCTGCTGAGTCAGAAGCTGAAGATGCAGCTGCTCCTGCTGCTTCTTGTAGTACTCCTGTAACTATGGACAGGCACAGAAAGGCGGGGGAAGCAGGGGAAGAAGAAGGGGGCAAACAGGCAGAGAAATATGAGTCACAACACAATTTTCAGAAGCCTCAACAATACTGCCAGCTCTGAAATCATCTGCCATAGTCGGACAATGTAACCTAAACAGGAGCCTCAAATAGCACAAATGCTTTCAATTCTTGTGCTCTTGGTAGAGGCCACAGGCCATTGTTGTGGCGGTGTGTGGTTTATTGACAAACCATGAGCAGCAAGCAAACATGGACCTGGGAGAGACTGCTGAGGTTCAATGTGCAGCAGTTTGAGTGTGTCAGTGTGATCATCCATGTCAAGGCCTTTATATATGCCATACTTGTTGAGGTGGGATAGATTAGGTCGGCGAAGGAAAAGTGCTCACTAAAAAATTTTTGCCCAATTTATATTTTTTTAGTGTAGCTCATGCTCCGTCAGCTTAGACAGAGTGGAGCAGTTTTCAAGTTACGCCAAAGTTTTTTTTTTAAGGTCTGGACTTTGATTAGGCAATTCTAACATATTAATATGTTTTCATCTAAACACTCTAATTGTAGTCTTGGCTGTGTGTTTAGGATTGTCCAATGGGAAACCTAACCTCCACCTAACATCTCATGTCTCCTGTGAAGTCTTACAGGTCTTCTTCCAGGACTCCAGTGCACATCCATCTTCCTATCAAGTCTGACCAGCCCGGCCATCCTTGCGAAAGAAAAGCATAATGAGGCTACCACCACTATGTATTACTGTAGAAATGATGTGTTCAGAGCAATGCACTGAATTATTTGCTTCCACGTTTAGTATTTCCCTGTTGGCTAGGCCATGATTCAAATAATTGATGTGGACAACTACAAAAAGAATGTGTTATAGCTTTCTTTTTACAATATTTTTCTCTTGTCACTCTTCCATACAGACCATATTTATTGAAAGAACGATTAATAGCTGTTATGAAATCCTATTAACGCCACTGAGATATGGATCTCCGAAGTTAGTGTGGGCCTATTTGGAGGCATCTGATGATCAGGCTTGATCAATGATGAATTCATTGGTTTGCCTATCAGTTTAGGTGGACAGTTATCTCTTGGTAGATTTATAGTTGCGCCATGCTTTTTCCTTTTTGTTGGACTGAACAGAACTCTCTGATATGTTCAATGCTTGGGATATTGTCCTATGACATAAACTTCTTGACATGCCTGCTCTGTTCCTTGTTCTTCATGATGCTGTTCATTTACTTATGTTCGCTAACAAACCTCTGAGGCCTTCAGAGAGCAGCTGGATTCATCCTGTCATAAAAGAAAATAACTTTTTTTCAAGTTAAGCATCCTTTAACATAAAAGTTAATAAAATCAACATTCTTTATTCTAACACAACTCACACCCTTTAGTCTGGTAGAATTACATATTTGGATTTGACATACACACAAACACACAAACACTAATGTCCATAAAAACACAAACACACGTCCAGTATCCTCTGATCCGCCACAGCTTGTCTGTTTGTTTGAGTTAGTAATCATTAATTTACCCAGGAAGCTCCATTAAGATCACAATCTTCAGCAGAGGAGAGAAGAAAAACTCACTAACCATGGGGCATCTGAGCGTGCATGAGAGTGTGTGAGTTTTGAGGAGAAACGGAGGGGAGCTTATTCTCCCGAGAACAGCTTGTACATGTGTCCATCTGCAGTTTGTCTTTGTTTCATGGCGCATCAAATGTTCAAAGAGGCTTTTCAGCGGAGAATGACTTCACAGCGCAGCAGTTGCTTCAGTCTCTCATTCGTCTGACCCTAAGGCGAGCTGACTGCACAATGCTGCCCATCGTCACCACACACACACCTAGTGCGATGCAATTCTCTTTTTTTCAAGCAAAGCTGTTTCACATTATCCAGTTTCAGCCACAGTTTCTCCTTTGCATAATTTACAGCTTTACCCCTACAACACCCCCCCCTCAGTTTTTTTTGTGCTTAATTCATTTTAAATGCAGGACTGATTCCTTCTTTCTGCTCTTTCTTTTACTTTCCATCTGTCTTTCCTCTCTTTTATCACTCCTTAGGCAGAGTTAATCTCTCTTTTCTGCGTCACTAGCCCTGATCGCCTCCTAATCACACAGACAAATGCATATGCAAGCGCACACACTCACCAGCAAACAGGCATGCACACACACACACTTTCGGCTGCAGAGTTGAAGGAATAATTAAGTGATAATTACGGTCTTTTAATGATTTGATTCAGTGGCTCTGTACATTAAGTGTATGTATAAGTGAGGCACTCACCTCTCCAGCCTATTACCATGACCTTGACTTTAGAGGAAAACACAGGAAAACGAAAGGCAAAGCAGCCATAGCATAAGTAAAGGTTAGAGCACACTTAAAGGTTAGCATACAAACTCGCATCCACAAATCAGCGCCCATGCAAACACACATCTGCTTTGTAGCAATGGCCTGTAAAACTCACTTACACACTCTTACAGAGGGCACTATTGCCATGAGGATATGAAATTTAATGCTTCAGTGAGTGATGTGTTGGTTGATTGTCTTGTGTGTGTGTGTATGTGTGTGTGTGAATAAAAGTGCCTGATTTGCAGATATACACTAAGTGCGTGGCCCATACTGTGGTTAATTAAGTGGGGGAGCAATGTTAAACTTGATGGTTTTTATTAGCGTTGCAGTGAGTAAGAATGCATTATCAACCCTTTTTTTCTGCTTCTTCTTTTTCCTCATTACAGAAAATAAAAAAAGGAAAGAAAAGGACCAGTGAGGAAGATCTCCGTCATTCTGCATGCCTGTTCCCAGAAAGCCAGCACATTTTTTCATGTTTCCATTGTGATACATGTTGTCAGATCTTCCCACTGCAATTTACACTTGCCTAAAGCTACCACTTCCTATTAAATCTAGAGTCTACGCTCCAGTTTTTTTTTTGTCTACCCCATACACCGTGCAATTACTTCTGTATCTCCACACTTTTAGAAGGCAAATTCACACCCTTTACGGGTCATCATGTGTGCTTTGTCTGTGTAGGTAGGCGGGGATGTGTTAGTGTAACTAACTATTTGACAAATCTACTACAGCTGAAGAGTGTTTATTGAGTAATGTTGACATGGCAACCCCTACTACTAAGCGGGCAGGTATCGGCATCACACACTCTCCTGATTCATTATGACTCAGGTTTTGATGCTCAAAAGCAAATCTGCCTGAGTACATGCATATATGCAGGCACATTCTCCAAAACATAATCTTAAAAAAGGTTAGCAAAAGGACAATGAGTGCAGCATTGAAATAAATACTTTTCTTATCTAGAAAAATCCCCAAACAGGACAGATGTAACGAGTTTCTATGTATTTTAATTTAGGAATCACAAACTCACATGAGTGTTCTTAAAGTATAAAATGTTAGACTTTACTATGAACAGTGAGCAGGATTAAATATAAAACATGGATAAATAGAGAAACTTGAATTAAAGAAGCATGAAAGAAATGAACAAAGCAAGGACACAAGAAAGGAAAAAAAGAGGTAAGAGGCAGGGACACAAAAAAGAAGGAAAGGAAAAACAAGGAAAGTAACATAGACAAAAGGAAGACAGGTGGGAACGGGAGGGAGGATGGAAGGAAGGATTAAACAAAGGAAGAGTAAAATTCGGAAGGACGCAATATAGGTAGAAAGAAGAAAAATCAAGAAATAACCTAAGGGAAGGAAGATGAATAAAAGTCAGGAAAGAATAGTAAGGAAGGGACACATGGAATATAGAAAGAAAAGATCAAAGAAAGGATACTAGGAAGTATACAAAAAGGAAAAAGCACAAGGAAGAAAGCAAAGAAAGAATTGCAACATTTCAACAATGCAAAAGGCAGTACAAGTCTCTCAATAAAAATATTTTCCACAATTTTATGATCATTTTCCATCGTTATCTAGACCTACAAACATGCCTAAATTAACATATACATATCTAACACTGGAGAAAACATATTTTTATAAATGCAATGATATTTCTTGTCAAAGTCTGACTCGAAGTTAAGTCTGACTTGCACAGAGCTATTAAGTTTAAGTGACTTTCTCTGATGAAGTAAGCCTGAAGTTTAATTACTAGTTCCTGACAAAAACATGATCTTATTGGGGATGAAACCCTGTATTTATATCTGAGAGCTTTATTTTGATATAAGAAATTAAGTAATTATTTAGCTATTCTGTTGGGTTGACAGAGTCAGCAAATAAAGAATGGTCATCAGACTGCTCCTCAGTCACAGAAGCTTCAAAGAAGCCTTCACTAATTTAAAATATTCTGTGTGGCGCGATGTTGGGTCCTCTGGGTGAAAAACAACCTATAAATACAAAATTTGTAAATGATTTGATACCATGGTGAGAATACCATAACTGATCTGTTAAGTGACAGCTACCCTAAAAAGGACCGCTTCAGAGGGCTATATTTGATCATCTCTATTTCAAAATCTAAAACATTTACAATGATCTAACCACAAATTGATGTTTTCACCCTTAATTCAGATTTCCTAAATGAAATCTTTACATCAAAGCTTTTAGTTTCCTACCTGCTGTAGCATAAGAGCTTGTTGCTGCTGCAGCAGGGCCTGGAGCTGAGGAGGGGACAGGATCTGTTGCATCTGCTGAGGAGTGATCATCTGTGGGCTCATCATGGCCATGGACACAGGCACCTGAAGACAAAACAGGAAAATTTGCACACATTAAAAGCACCCTAAGAAACCTGGATATTAGCATGTAAAACAAGGACAAATTAATCAGTCAGCAAGTGAAGATTTGTGTAAAAAGACCCAGTCGACACAGAAAGCCTCGGACATGACTGTGCCCGCAAACTGAATGCTCAAGTTAAAATAAACAGCCCGCAGTACAAGCTTGTTATACTGCACGCTGCCAAAGACAGGTAAGCTAGGGAGGGAGTGTTCGTCTCATGTTCTCTGTTGTCACTCACAGCAAAAAATAAAATACAAATATAAATATGGCAACATCAGATTAAGACAAATAGAGACGCACTAAAACGCAATCACACTGTTGACATTTTCTGGCACATGTCTGGCACTGTTAAAAACCGTCAATTTACGTGGCTGCAGCCGGAGATGAAAGGACAGATATGCAATCTACCAATAAAATATAAAATCTTATCTGCTTTTATAAACACATGATTGCGCCTGCCGTCGATTCCCAGCCTAGCTAAGGGGGAAAAGCAACAACAAAGTTGGGTATCTGATGTGATATTCATCTCATCAGATACTGTTGCATGGAGCTAAAGAAGAAGAGGGCGCGAGACACAGTGCATAGTTGTGATTTTTAGAGATGTGTTTTGCAAACCCTCCTTAATGTTTTTGCATTATACACAGAAAATGTGCATAGATGTCAATCTGATTACAAACACTGCAACTCCGGGGACAAGCGTACTGCATCAATCTGAAACTGAGAGTGCAAATGCAACCACAACATATGAAGAGAGGGAAAGAAAAACACAGTAGCAATCCTGCTGACAAAGCGTTTTTGTATTCAATAACACCTGGAACAATACCAGTTAAAAAATACAGATAAGAAAGGGGATAAAAAGACTGAGTGTGAGTATATTTAGGAAGAGAGTTGAGACTGCATTGTTTTGAAAGCGGATATTTTTTTTTATATCTAAGGAATCCTCTCACTGTCTGAAAATCAGTAAAATTCATGTTTTAATTATGGATACTTAAAAAAAAACAAAGAAAAAAAGAACAGCGCTACTTCTACAGATATGAGTTCTCAATTTTTCTAACTATATATGTGTCTGGGATTGAAAAAGTTCAACTGAGGAGCTTTCCATCGACTCATCACCTGGATGGCGGAAAGATAGAGGAAAAGGGAGGTGAGCTGTCATAGCTGTCATTAGTAGATGCATACTATAAAAAGTCAACTGACAAAAAAGGCTATAAATTATAGCTATTTGGTTACAAGCTGTCCTCTGTCTTCCTGTTCCATACAGACAAACTGATGGAGGGATGGGAAAATATAACAACATAGCAGTGGACAGATGGGTCAGCTGTAAGCAGGAGAACTACTAAACGATACATATACAGCGCCATGCAAAAGTATAAATACCCCTTGGACATGTCCACATTTAGTCATGTTTTTTTTGCATTTATTTTACCATGACAATAAAGGAAATAATGGGGTGCACACAGTTTGAGGTCTTTTGGGGGTATTTCTTCATATGAGTATATCCAGAGACTAGAATTCATGCCCATTCTTCTTTTTAAAATAGCTTAAGCTCAGGATGAAGTGGATAGAAGAGCGTACAGGAACCTACAGATTCTCTATTGGTTTTAAGACAGGATTTCAACTGGGCTATTGTAACACATCAATATATTTAATCTCAACCGTTCCATTGTTTGGTATGTAGCCTAAAGAAAACGTCTTTTTTTCCCCCTCATCTATCCAAAGGACCACCTTGTCCATTGTATCTGATAATTGCAGTGTGGAAAATAAAAAAATAAAAAGACTATGTTTTGAATTTTGGACGACAATGGCTTTCTTCTATCCACTTTTACATATTTGTGGAGTGAGCAACTAATAGCAAGATTCTTCCACCTGAGCTGTGGATATCTGCAGTTCCTCCAGAGTAATCATGCGTCTCTTGGATGCTTCTCTGATTTACCTGGCCTGTCAATTTAATTTGACTTCTTTGTCTCGTTGGCTTTGCAGTTGTACCATTCACTTTCGCTTTTTGGACTTTAGGGTGAACAAATGTATATGTTCATTGCGTTGCACTTAACTCTGCTTCAAACTTCTTTACGGATTTAATCTTGATCTTTTTTAACGTGTTCCGTGGTCTCTATCATATAGTTTATAGTAAATACCCCAAAGAGTGTAAATAAGGAAGATTGTACAAATTAGCTTCTGCAGTACTGTTAAGGTGGTTTCCACTGTGCGTATTATTGTACATTAAGGTACATTTGGTATGTGAACTATTAAAATAGGCTGTTATGAGCCTTTTTGGAGAGGGCCTTAAGTATTTGCAGATTTTAGCTATTCACAGAGAGTTGTAATACCTAACTCCCGCGAATAGCGGATGTGCATTGTACATAATTTGTAAATATTTACATACAATCCCAGTAAAGTAGCGACATGACAAAATGTGAAAAAATCAGAGGGCTACAATTGTTTTAACAAGCAGCCGTGCTGCTTGAATGTGTAGCACTGCAAGAGTTTGTGTTTGAGGAGTAGATGTAAAGGCGGGAGTCAAAGCGGGGTGAGTGAGGCGACCCTTTGGTGTTGTGGCAGTTGGTAAGGAAATAGGCGAGGGAGATGGGGGGGGGGGGGTGCACACAAGTAAGATGGGGGTGGTGATGGGTGCCGCCTGGCGTCATGCCAGCTTGCCCCCACCGCTGGGCCTTGTCAGTCTAGGCTGCCAAATGAAAAGCTGTAATTAATTGCTCTTGTGCATCCCATTCTTCCTCGTCGACTACTCATACATCCTATTTTATACACACCGGCATTGACATTTTCAAGTTACAGGCGTAATAATTACTGGAGTTATAGCACCTTTTTGTGTGCTGGATTACACTGTGATGCCAGAACCGCATGTGCGGGCCTGTGAGAGTGTGTGTCAGACTGAATGTTGAGTAGTTAAGGTTTGACGCCATTAATTGCCCCTATAATCTAATATCACAAAGCGTTGTGATTATGGGGCATGCGTTGCCACCGCCATACGACACCGCCAGCCTCAGAGCCCTGGCGCAAAACAAAAGCCTCGCCATTAGCGATTTGACGGGCCAGGACAAAAGCGCTTCACAATGCAGAATTATATTTTCATTCGGCTTTGTCTCTCCTGGTGAATGATTTCTCCCCTTTCATTGGACTGTGAATAGGGAGAGACTGAAAAGCCGGGTGATTTGAAGTCAGCCATTTATTAAATGCATTTAATTTTTTTCTCCCCCTGCTGTCGTCCATTTTTTTCATGTTGCATGTTAATTTAAAAGAGAGAGATGCGTGGCAGATTAGTGGGAAGAGAGAGGTAAAGTGGGAGGGGGAGGTGGTAGTGAGCAGGGCTAGGACAGGAAATAGGAGGAAAGACAAGGACGTAGTGAGGAAGGAGGAAGTATTGAGAAATAATGGTTGGAAGATAAGAGAAGTGTTTGAGCCGTCAAGCAGAAATAACCAAGATGAACAGAATGCCGCCAGAAGTCTCAACAGGCATGTACATGCTGACATACAGACATAAAGTCACAATCCTCATTCTTATGGCACCATATTTTGTTCAACCAGTAATAATAGAACGAAAAAAGAATAAGAACTCGTGTATTTCATTAACAATGCAAGAAAAAGTCACAAGCAGTCTAAATGGGCACAAATGCACAGACAGACTCACACTTCAGAGGGGTCAGTAGCTGACAGAGGTTAACCTTCTGCCACGGATGGAGGGAGCTGAGGAAGGGAGGGAGGTAAAGAGAAAGCAGGAGGCAGCGCTGTCGTTTACAGAGAGCGGAGGAGTAATTAGAGGGGTTGTTTGAAGAGGGAGTTTAACTGATTAACAAAGGCAGGGAGAGGGAGCTGGGGAGAACCCAGAAAGATGGGAAAGAGAAGGGAGAGAAAGGCATGAAGTCCCAGAGGAGAGAAGAGAGAAATCAGGGAATGTAACTTGCATTTCAATGAGGATTCATCCCTCTCTCCTCTTCTCCCTTGATGACTTTTCATTCTAACTGGGAGGGAGGTAAGTCTTTTGCTACTCAGAAGAGAGGGAAGAAGTATTGCTGTCTGATATCAAACCAGTCAGTTGATGACAGGATGACAGGATGAACAGACCAAAATGTCTGCAAAAAAATCTGTATTAAAAATTAATAAAGAATTCTGCACCTGACAATAAACCTTGTTAAAGGCCTAATTAGCATTAAAACCAGATATATTTCAACAGGCTATTTACTACCCAAACTAAAACAGATACGGATCCGTGACAAGCAGTGAAATTATTCCAACTAAACAGAAACATGAGATGGTGGTTCCTCCCTGTAATATACAACTCATCCAAGGGTGTGCCATTGGTGGAAGTCATTTGAAGGATGCTAAAGATAATAGTAATAAGGGCTCCCAACCTTAAAGATATGGAACCCATCATCAAAACACCAGAGGAAAAATGTAAAAAAAATATTTGGAAAGGTAATACCAATGGAAATTCTTCAATTGGTTATTGAACATTTTCTAAAGCAAAAACAGACCCAATTTATAAAGAAAATTAATTAATTGAGTCAACTTTAAAATGTAGCGAAGAGAAAATTATGTGGTTTTTTTGTTGCAATGTCAATGTAAGTTTGCTCCATTTTTGCTCTATTTTTTTATCTTGCAACCACTGGGCCATAAGTGAAACAATGATGTCTCCCAAACATCTTGAGGATTGGAATAGGCCAATTCAACCCTAGGTGATGCATATACATGAAACTTTTTTGGACGGATGACAGCCTCATATATACACTTCTTCCGATAATCACTCTACAGCGAGATGCCAGTATAGTGTGTGAGTGTGTGTGATGGCAGAGACTGGTGAGAAGAAGAGGAAGCTATAATCAGAATCTAAACAGGCTCTCGGTTTAAATGATGCAGCCTCTGCCTCTGGGGTCTAAGGGGACACACAGAAGAGAGAAATAATTGAAAAAATGACAAGGAGAAAGAGAGAGCTTGACACAGTCCTCCTCCTCACCCCCTACCTTGGGAGGAGCAAACCCCAGTGCTGTTTATCCTTGTCACTGAGCATTACCACCTCACGCTGGAACTGACTGACTCCCCAAACACCTTACTGTCATAGACACACTAAAACACCTACACTCACACACACGCCTTGGTGTGCATCGGGACCGTTTTTTTTGTTTGTTTTTTTACTGCATGGCTATTTTACAGACAACTTCACCTAAGGTACCAAACATATCAAAGCTCTTCTCTGTTATGGAAAAAAATCTGACACCATATGAGTAGAAAGCAAAAGGTTGCCCAGATGTTCCATCTGTTTGGCATATTACATGCTGACTCAGTATCACTTTCTATTCACAATGTGCAGCTCCTTGATGTGTAAATGATCCTTGTTGGTTGAGGATTTGTTTGTTCAATAGCTATCATCCGTATCAGTGCCTTCATCTTTGTGTCCCTGCAGGTATTTAGTCTGTCTGTGCTCATCATGCACAGAAATGAAAGCCAAGAAAATGGATTGGGATCAACAGAGGAAAGCAGAGAGGCAGATGAGACAAGCATTTAAGTGAAAACTAGAGAGCGCAGGAGTTCCCACTGTGCTGAGAGGGGTGTTTGGCGCTTAGGGCCATGGCCACTGCCGAGATGAAAAAAGCGACCCATTGTGAGCAAAAAGCACCACTCCGCTTGCTAATGTGAAGCAGGGCCAGGGGCCGAATCACTCCCAGGGAAACTGATGAACGAAGGCAGGTGAGGCTGTCGATAATGTGGGTATCCCATAGCTTCAGTCTTCATTTTTTTGCTGAGTCATTTTTCTGTCTGAGGCAATATATATATATATATATATATATATATATATATATATATATATATATATATATATATATATATATATATATATATATATATAAAACAATGTGTGCTATACCAGGCTCCAAAGTCGAACTATAACAAAGGGGTCAGCTGTGACTTTGTTTTCTGGCCATGCACACTTCCACTAATGTAAAAACAGCACATTTGTAAGGGCCTGAAACACAGCTCTTCCTGACAGGGGACGGATAAAGGAATAAAAAAAATAAATAAAAAAACTTAGTAGAGGACAGTGAAAGGCCAGCAAGTTCAAGTGGATAATCCCCCCTCCCCTCATCATCCTCCTCCTCCGCTGCTGCCTCCCTCCATCTAACGCCCCAGTGCTTCAGAATAAAAATGACAACACGTTTCAGAGTCTGTGGACCTACTCACAGCCAGGGCACTTCATTGGGAAGTGTGAGGCCGTTATTGACCATATTTCATTACTGATTTCACTCATGTTTCAAATCTCAAAATAAGACTTTCACACTTGAGTGGCCAGACCCAAACCTTTCCTCTCCAGCCTGTCTGTCCACCCCTCAGTCCAGAGCCGAACCCAATTCACATGGGGCTCAGCCTCCTCCCATGCACCCTTCACAAACTGTCAGGATACCCAACATACGCAGCAGCAGCTCCCTCCACATCAAATCAGAGAAACTGCCAGCTAAGCACTTTCATTAAGTGGACAAAAGGACTGCTTTGGGAAAAACACTTTGAAAGGAAATAAAAAAATAGAGCAGGAGCAAGAACTTTCTGAGTCCCACAGACTCTGGAAGAGTATAAAGTCATTCTACCATATTGTTTTATTGATTCCACCCAAGATTTTCACCTAGCCTAAATTTTTGTTTTATTCTTTTGTTGGAGGAACTGAGTGAAAAATTAAAGTTTGGATCATAAAGTATATTTCCATATATAAAAAAGTAAATGTATTTTAAGAATGATAAGACTTTGTTCCCTCCCCCCGTTTCCTCAGTGTGGCTTCTCCTTTCCCTCCATCCCATTGGGCTGGTGTAAGCCCTCTCCAGAGAGTCAGGAGCCAAGCTAATTAACATAAGCCTAATGAGCCTTTTAAATTTTTTTTCCTAATTAAACGAGCTCTTCAATAATACATAAAAACAGGACACCACACTATTCAATTACTTACGTATGGGCCACAGCCAAGCACATGCCTTAATCTCTATGTGGGCATGCGAAGTGCCAGCTTGTTAAGTGTGCCAAGCATGTGTCTGCCAAGTGGTGCATATGTGTCGGTTTATGTGAGTGTGTGCCGAGTGGGTCTATTGTAGGGAACGTGTGACAGGTCGTACATATGCTGGGTAATCCACAAAATGTGCCTCTGCCAGCCAGCTACATGCCTGTGGATTCTCTCAGCAGCATTCATGCCACACACAATCAGATTAAGAGAGGTCAATTATAGCTAACATCTATAACAAACGTAAATCTAAAGTGTGAAATTGTCTAAATTCTGCTGAGGGATCTGGGCCGTGTTCAGGAAGTGGCCAGGGGTAGCACATGCCAACTTTGTCTCCAACAGCAAGTCTCAGTACAAAGCACCAAATATCAAAATACAGTCACTAAGTGTCCAACGCTGTCAGAAAATCACTGCCCAGAGGCCAGCCCGCCAATGAAAAGCATATAAATATATGAAAAGAAAGGTAACTCGCGTGCGGACACAGTTAATTTAAAGTTAGATTAATGCGATTAAAAAACAATGCACTCTAATTACGGCTGTAATTAATTAATTGCAAATAACAACATAATATTGCAGTGCTAGAAGTCATATGTATGTATGTTATATGTATGTTATATGTTCCCTGCTCTTCATAATGTTGTTTGTTCATTAATGCTCTCTCACAAACCCCTGAGGTCTTCACAGAACAACCACCTTTTTTAGCAAATGTGGCAGGAATTCATCAACAAACAAAATAATTTTACTGCAAGTCCTTTTCTTCTTTTGTGCTATCGTCAAGTTTCTCCTGAACGTGACCTGTGACAATATCAGACATACACACGTGTGCACAAAGTACATTGATACAATCTCTCACAGTCAGCTAAACCTTCTCTAAGGAACCAAATATATAGAAGATACAATCTTTTGAGTTTCTTTGCTCTGCCCTCAGATACTCCCCTCTATTATGAAAAACAGAAAAGAAATATGATTTGGGAGAGTGGTGGGGGTTGAGGGTAGGCACGGAGTAGTAGGAGGGCTCCTGTCAGTGCAGACGGAGGTTTCTCTGGAGAAGTCAAGACACACAAAAAAAGAAAGTCTTCCTCCTCTCCCTGTCTGTCTCTCCTGTTCTCCCTCAGAGAGAAGGGAAAAATCTAATTATCGAGCTCCTAAAGATCTCATTATTGGCTGAGGCTCATTTGCATGTGTGAGAGCTGCGCAGCAGGAGCCAACCTGGGGACGGCCATTTTGAACCAGATGTGTGCCGCTATGTGGTGGCTTACTGTCACTTTTAGAAATGACCACATTAAATGTCCGCTTCACTTAAACTTATTTTCACCCGCCCCTTTTCTGTCACAAATGCAATTTCATTGTAATGACTAATTCTGAAATGACAGTAATTAAAATGTTTCTACTTTTAGTACCCAGATTTACATTGTGAAGTCTCATAAACAGCTAACTTTGACATCCACTGCTACACAATGAAACACACTTTTTTGCCAATTGGTAAACAAACCAGTCTCCTGTAAGCTACATTGTGATACCTTCAATGTAAAGACTGATACATTGATAATGGTTAACAGGCTGCACTGACACCTATCCTCCTTAGTATAGAAGTTTTTATATACTGTAAGGATAGAAAGAAGCAGAAAGAAACTACAAAGAAACGTTATACTGTCTATAGGGATTGTGTTTATTTTGTCAGGCTAGCACAACAGGGAGAGGCTAGATTTCAACAAATAACAGGAAGTTGAATGTACCACAGCAAAACTGTTGTGTTTTATTATTTCAAACAGTTAATGTCCATCTGTTATGGGCCGCGTTGGATTAGGAAAAGTTAAAAGTCTGTTGAAAATCTCAGTTTTGGTTAGGGCACTCTTACCTTACAGGGAATCGACACAGGCACTGATGATATGCAAACTATGCTAACTGTATTTTTTGCCAATATAGGATACTAATAACAGCTTAAAATTTCTTCTCTGCAATCATTTTGTTTTTGCTTTGCAATAATTAAAGCCTGAAATGGGGAGAAATTAGGTATAACTGCAGAGTAGTGCTATAGTGACTGCTCATACTCATATAGGTAGTAAGTCAATGATCAGTCATAACATAAAAACTGTTCAAGGCTCCTATGTAGCTGCAAAAAAGGAATTCGAGATTTAACAGTCTAATACATAAGTAAATCCGAGCTTCTTTTCTTAACATGAAGTTGGATCCATGTATATTACAAATTTCGCAATATCATACACTTAGATTTCACGTGTGCAAAAAAAAGAAAGAAAGAGGAAGGTTTCACAAATGAGTAAAAGTGCCATCCTATACATTTCTTTGGTTTGATTTTATAAACAAATCCCTCCCTAAAAGGATTTTACCCTATTTGATAGCTGTGTAAGTTTGAGTTATTTTCTAAAAGTACTTTTTATTTCCAGTAAACATTTTGTTGAAAAAAAAACTTTTTCGATACACCCACAAAAAATATTTATAGCTTTTAAAGAGAAAATGGATTGGTTAAAATGGGAATCGGTAGGTCAAACTTTACAAGAATACAGGGAAATTTTCCACAATATCTCTAATCAGTGCAGTTCTTACTGGTACTAAACAACAACCCGCTCATTTAATCAGCTACTAGGCATAATGTTGCATTTGGGGATACTACCAACCTTTGACCTTTCTATAAGCTTCTATCTGAAATATGATATCTAGATCCATTCCCTGTTAGCTTTAAAAGTCATTATATATTAAAACTACAATTGCAAATAAACACATTTGAAACCAGCTAAATAAGACTAAGAAGAAACACATTTTAAGAAAAAAACAAATATTTGATGCATTTGCTTTTCTGTATACAATCTGCATTGTAAGGGCCCAATAAAAAATAAAAAAAACACTTACTTGCATGTAAATCTAGCTGTGTCTGTGTGTTTATACTAGTGGGATGTGAGCTGACAGCTCAGACAACAGAGATGTTACATGAATGCCCTGAGAGTCCAAGGGAGGCTGTGCAGGTCAGACAGCAACAAACAGGACAAACAAGACAGAGATGGAGAGAGTCAAGGCAGGGGAGAGCCATATCTGTAAATGTGTGTGTTTGGGAAATGAGGATGAGGGGGAAGGTTGCACTTCTTTCATGTAGAAGATGCGAGTATGAAGCAGGTCAGCCAAATGCATGTTTGACCTGTATTTATTCCTATTTATGTGTAAATGCTTCCTCATCGACACAAAGCAAAATTTTTTCTCAGATCAATTATTTTCACAGTCGTGGCATTAGCATACTATTTGAGGGACTTATTGTATAACCTTTTAAATGATTAAAAACAATAAATAAAGTGTTGATTAAAAAAATATTTATCATTTGCCCTATATTTTCTTACTCTGAAATAATCACCAATTTATGTCTGAAAGATTTGATCCGGCATAAATCCAATTTCAAGATCAGTTCTGAATAAAGCTGAATTAGACTAACTTAGATTTTAATCATACTTAAATATTAGCCATATTTGTCAGTGGGAAGTATATGTGCATTTTCAATTAGTCAGTTGGCAACTAAAATTGGTTACTTGTAGTCTTTTTTGGTAATTTTCAAAGTTTATGTGATGTAACTGTAAGACTTGCCATTCTGTAGGAGAGACTAATTATCAAAAAATTAAAAATCTAAATATATTTCTATTTAAATCCTTTGTTTTCAACATAAATGTTACAAATAATATGTTTGGATCCAATTTTCATGCAATGATCCAGATTATGATTACAGTTTTTTTTCTTCTATTCATGAACATCTAACTTTCCTCAGACACTACACACAAAAATCCTAAGTCTCTGCCTCCCTACCCTACTATGTGATGATCCAACTGTCTGTTTGTTAAGTAACATAATAACGAGAGGCGTAATGCAATAACACTGCTTACTGCTCCAACAGACCTATTGCCCCACTCTCTTCATGTGAGCCACAATTATAAAAGGAAGAAAAAATACATATTTTGCACGCAATCATCCAACAGTACAAAGTCGAAGAAAAAGCTAGTTTAGTATACGCTGCAGTGCTTCTGTCCTGCTTACAATTAAAGCCTACTCAACTGTATTTCAGTTGGGATCCTGCTCTCCGGCTAACCTCACTCTCTCTTCTATCTGTGGTATTCAGTTCTGAAAACAGCTCACTACCCAGAAACTAAATAGGCCCCATTCAGTCAAACTAACACACACATGCACGGAGGACAGACAGACAGAGAGAGAGAGACAGCGAGAAGGATAAAGATATATGCACAAAGAGTACGAAAGGTAAAAGAGAACATGCTGCTGTTGTAATCTGTGAGGGTGATGCAGAAAGGCTGGTTACAAAAAAGACGATGTAGCTGCCAATAAAACATGTCCCTATAGAAGACGGAGCAACTCTCGGGTTGTCCATCTATGTGTGTGAGCTCTGACCTGCACGGGGTTCTGCTTGACCTCGTTGCTGCCAGGGGAGTTGAGTCCCGAGGCCTGCTGGAGGAGGAACTGTCTGGCTGCCTGGAGTGCCTACAGGTAACAGGAAAAAGAGAAAATGAGAATCGTACACTCACAGAAAACTTTAAGAAATATATTCTGCATCTTAATAAATGGTGACTGCACAGTGGCGCAGTGGGTAGCACTGTTGCCTTGCAGCAAGAAGGTTGTGGGTTCGTATCCCGGCCCAGGGTCTTTCTGCATGGAGTTTGCATGTTCTCCCCGTGCATGCATGGGTTCCCTCCAGGTACTCTGGCTTCCTCCCACATTCCAAAAACATGACTGTCAGGTTAATTGATCACTGTAAATTGTCCTTAGGTGTGAGTGTGTGCATGGTTGTTTGTCTGTTTGTCCTGCCCTGTGATGGACTGGCGACCTGTCCAGGGTGTACCCCGCCTCTCGCCCGTTGACAGCTGGAGATAGGCACCAGCACCCCCGCGACCCATAAAGGATTAAGCGGTTAAGAAAATGGATGGATGGATCTTAATAAATGTACACCTTTATAGGAAGGGCACTAGTACATTAGTGATATAATAAAGCGACTATTTTAGAATTTTCTACTTTTTCAAATTTTGTACCATTCGCACACTGCAAATTCCTTGAAGCTTGGCAAGATTCATTGACTTAAATCTGGCCAAATGATCATCACCATCTTGTTTTGTGCATTTCAAGCTAGCTTCCAGTTTCATCTTTTAGATGTTTTTTCTTATTTAGTCTGTATATCTCAAATGTAACTATTTTACATTTATTTCAAGTAAAAATGGTTTTCAGATTCTATTTAAAACAAAAATATTTCTCGAAAAAACAAGCAAACTTTTTTTCACTTATTCTTTAGCTTTATTTAGATCTAGAAATTATTCTTATTTTAAGAGATCTACGTAAAAAAATACTTACTGGATGGACAGAATTTCACTTGTTTCTAGTAAATGTTCACAAAAGACAAGTTTATTAAAGGAGGTGGGTTTTTGCAGTGCATAAAGTAACATTTGCCTGAAACAAGTGTAATCATCTAAAACATGAAACTGGAAGCTATCTTGTAATGCTCAAAACAATATGGAGATGATAATTTGGCTAGATTTATTACTATAAATCTTGCCAAGGTACAGGGAATTTGCCTTAGTTATATGCTACTTTGTGCTAATCTTCACATAAAATCCTACAAAAAACAGATTGAAGTTTAAAGTTTAAGGGGTTGAAGTACATTTGTGAGACACTGTTAAGGAACAAATCTCACAAACATACTTTATAGTGTGAATATGATGCTGTCTGTGTCCAAGTTTATTACCTTTAAAATATCTTAGTTCCTAACTCTTGTTCTTTGTTTCTCTCTGGTTTAATCCACCTTCCAGAACCCCTTTCCTCCCCCCCTACACTGTTCTTGGAGGACAACGCAAAGTGGCCTCTTCACATCCTCCGAGACAGAAGTGTGTCAGCCCATCTTCATGCGTGTGCGCTGAACTATGTTTGTGTATTGTCACAGTGATGTAAGGAACTGCTTGCCCTGATGAGACCCGAAAGAGCTGTGACTAGCCACTGGCCACCCACTTGTTCCTCCTCCTCTTTTTCCCTCTTCTCCTCCCTTCTGCCCTGCATTCCTGTTCATCTACACACCAGTGACACCATCACTCACCAGCTCAGTTTCCACTCTGCCCCTGGGTGTTGCAGATTCATCCCCACCAATAGTGCAAACTAAGCCATTTCTCTTGCTTTCTAAGCACATCCTTTTCTTTTCCCAGCCACTTTTATGTCCTTCTTCTCTCCCCTGTGACACTCCTTTCAGTGCTAAAGAATTAAATTCTCTAACATTAGGACCAAATGAGAAAGTAGCTTTTTTTTTTTTTTTTTGTGTGGAATGTTTAACCAACTTGAAAACAAAATAAGAAAACACCCATTTCATAACACAAGAACCGCCTTGCACGTATACAGTAAGTACACACACGGACAAGCAAGCGCAACCTCATGACAGAGGGTTAGAGAGGGGAGACAGCAGGATGCACATTTGCTTCCTCTGACTCAAAAGGGAAAGGTTCCTTAGTAAATATTGATTTATGAAAGTCCCTGTGGTTGTGTGTGTGTGGGTGTCTGTGAAAATTAACGGACATACTTAACAAAAAAAGTTCTGACTCAACCACTCTGCAGAAGAAATCCGCATCATTTCACAACCATCCCAAACAGTTAAAAAAATGCAACTAACACAGACTGTACAGTACTACTTATTAAACAAATTGTCAAATTAGAAACTTGAGAACATTAACTAATGTTTAATTACAAAAAGTATAAGGAGAGATTACACTGTCAAAAGCGAGAGAGAGAGAAGTTCACTGTGTAGCTAGAGTGATGAAAACCATCTGTAGCGAGCACACTTGCTACTTTCGCCGAGACCTTAATTAAAACACACACATAGACGCGCCTCTACTCTCTCTCATACACACACACACATACACATGAATTTTAACACTTTGCCAAAAAAAAAGAAAGTAAGAAAGAAAGAAAGTATAAAAGAAAAACCCGGGAACACAACCCCTCCCTTTTACTGGTTTGACCTCAGCATTAAATCAGACACAAACATACGCACACGTACACACAGACAAACACAACCGCCCAGTTTGTTGGCATGTGGTGTGAATTACTCCTTGAACACCCTGTCTGCCCGAGAGCTAGTCTGTGTGTGTGTGAGTGCATGTGTGTGTGTGAGAGAGAGACAGTGAGTGTATGTTGGCAGAAGTTGAGTAGGCCTGTCTGGCAACAATAAGGGACAATTCCACCCAAATTACCACCCTGATTACCACTATATTAAAGAGCCATTTATGGCTTTCATAAACGCTACAACCGAGCAGAGGTGATGCCTGTCTCCTCTCCTATGCCTGTATCAATGGATGTGTGTGTATGTCTATATATTTAAAAGACAAGAATTGCAAAAAAAATAAAGAGGAGGAAGGGGGTTTTCTACCTATTACTTTAAAATAACTCCATTGTGGATTTAAACAGGTATGGCATAGCTTAGTAGAAAAGTGTTCTAATTTACTTAAAGCTTAGATCTTAAAGTTCTGTTTTACAAGAAAAACAAAGGAAGAAAGTATTGGCAGGATGAAGTTTGGAGACCTTTTTGAAAACTGGAGGCCTATTTTTTTCCACCTACTGGTAGAATACTCCACAATATTTTATCTAACATCACTCTAGTTCATAAAAATGAATGCTATTAAGGCTTAAATCATCACATACATTTGCTACAATTCACTCTTTATCACTCACCCACAGCTGCTCCACTTCATAATGCCAAAAATCATGAATGAATGATATATTCTATTGAGGTGTAAACAGTTCTCACAGGGTGCTGGATATTTTACCTCTGCAGTTTTTCATATATTTGCATTTTTGGTTTACATACCGACCATGTTTCAATGTGTATGTGTACGGCATATGTTTTTTGTTCACTTCAACATTAGCTGAGGTATATTGTTAGGTATATTGTTTCCATAGGGAGGCCATAAATGGAAATAGGGTATAGCACGACTTCAGAAAATACTTTACAATTATATGAAGTATAGATGAAATCTAAGCATGTTTTTAGATATATACAGCATCTCCATATAAAAAAAACTACACTTAACTACAAAGAAAAATAAACACAAAATAGGTCGTTGACTGATATGAGATCTACGTAGTGAGGAAGAAATTACAAAGCATGGGTATAAAATCGGAGTTTAAACTGACCTGGAGCTGCTTCACAGTAAACCTGAACCGAAATATTTCTGGTTGAATTGAAGTCGGTCTTGACAAGAGCTAGCTAGATGCAGTGTTAGTGTGACCTTTTTTGGCAAAAATAACTGGAAGCTTTTGTTTTAAATCGTGGTTATGAAGGTGAGGGCTTTGAGCTTAACATAGTGTATGTGCATCTTTTATTTTGAAGTAAAGTAGGAAGTAGTACTTAAGCTGCCTTTATGTGTCTTGAAAAATCTCTCAACACGTTAAAATCATTTGCATGGCGACAACTTTTGTAACCCAGCACAGAAATATTTTTACAGACGGGGGGACAAGATTTGAGCAATTTGTAAGCACAGGACAAAAACTGAGAATAACAGCGAATTTGTTGTGACTGTCACCAGAGACATTAGTTCAGAACTTAGGCCATTTCCACACAGAGCCGTAATTTTTTAAAAACGAAGATTTTCCTCCGCTCCTTGAAAAAAAAAGAAAAATCTCCATCTACACATAACTGGATAAATGTGTTATACAGCACAGTCATAGACGTGGCAAATCCTATCTGCTCAGAGTAATTTTCTATCCTCTATTTTTAGCACATAGCAGTCATACAGCTTGTAAAAGCAAACAAACAAAACACGCTTTAACAATGGATGATACTAACACAGCTCTGAGGGCATAAATGTAGTTTTTGAGAGTAAACACAGGTCACACAAGTGATGTTCGAGCATTTCTTTGTTGCGGATAGGGATGTTACGGCTCTTAAAACTCTGATTTTGGCCGTCCGCACGCAGATACTGAAAATGGAAAAAACTCAAATCTCCACTTTGGCCGGAGTTTTGAAAAACATTTGGTTTTGGTGCCGAAAATCTCAGTTTACGTGTGGATGACACGCCAAACCGCAAATAAATATCTGAGTTTTGGGAGATACCCGGCTACATGTGGACTAGGCCTTAGAGTACGAAAAGTATGAATACCCCAATTTAAAAAAAGAAAGGTCAAAGTTGGACTGAATTGGTGAGTAGGTTAAATTTATAGCTAAAATAACAAGGAAATGGATATATTACACTGTAGTTTCACAGGAGCCAACACAGATGAGCTTATTTATACAGACTCATTTGTATCAATATAAAATCTATTAAACTAAGTTGTTAATTGCTGAATTTTATTGTTTGACAGTATTACAAAGATAAATCCTTTGTTGGTTCACACACCTCTCATGAGCACACCCCCCCCCCCCCCCCACACACACACACACAAGCATAAATACCACCAGCAAAGACATCTACTCATGTCTACATTGTCAAGAAGCAGTTCTCTACCTTGACCCCTCTCTTTCATTTCTACTCTTCATATTCACTACTTGGCTTTTTTCCTCGGAACCTCCACCCACCCATACACAAACTCTCACACCAGATCCTTCAAGACTCCCCCCTAAACTCCCCTTTCCCCTTGTGGCATTCTTGGGGGCGCACTGCACCTTTAAAGAAAATATGAGGGAGGCCTAAGAGGGAGGCCCAACAACAGAGTCTTTGTGCTGCCGCGATGCACACACACATGCGTGCACACACACACACCCATCACCAGTGTCAGACAGGTTTTATTAGAGTGAGAGAGGGAGGGAAGGAGGAGGAGGAAGGGGAAGGAGGGGTGAGGAGGTCACTGCTCAGCTTGGAGGCCTGAGAGCAAAGTGTGAGTGTGCCGGTAAGTGTGAGTGTTTCGGTGCGGTGTGTGAGTTCTTCTGACTTGTCATCGCGCCCCTCTGTAAATCATCGCCTCTGACACAGCCTTTAATAACAGTGCATTTTTTAATTCAGCAGGGTCAAACATGCACATAGATGTATATCTACACACAGACCCACGTATATATACGTCCTTGCAGTTATGACTACTTTACTCTCTTTAGCAGGATTCCAGAAAAAGGTTGACAACTTTGTTTCTTTGAAATCGGAGAAGGTTAGCAGGCAGGTTTGAAAATCTATTAAGAATAACATGGTAGGAATTTTTCTTTACCAAAAACCTGTGCGATGATCTTGCAGCTTAGGTTTCAGCATGGCTTTGAAAGAACGCATCAGTACAAGAAATCTCAAATTGCTGTATACTCAGATTTGTTATTATGAAGTGAATCTCAAATATAAACAAAAAAAGCGAAACAGGCCTCCTTAGTTCGAGCATGTGTGAGTGTACCTGGCTCAGGTTGCCAAAGCAAACAGGTCTCCCTGTTTATGTGGTGAATCTGGCCTCTAATCCACCCAGTGTGTTCGGGTGACACAGTGCAAGAGAACGCAGAAATAAGTAAATAGTTCTAACAAGGAGACCATGGAAGGGAGAGACAGAGAGAGAAAAAGAGACAGGTGGGTACCATATGTTGGAGTAATCCGTCAGCACTGACTGAGGTCCATTGTTGACGGGCGAAACGAAACAAACCCGTCTCCCCCTTCTACCCTATCCCCCCCACCCCCTAGATAAACAGCCCTCAGGGCAGACAGTGGGCTGTCCTTGAGGGCAAAGGAGGAAGAAGAGGGGAGGGAGCTGGGAAGGCCAAGAGGGGAGGCAGGTGGTATCAGATTTCTCTGCTTTTAGGCTGAGACGGGGGGGGGGGGGGGGGGGGGGGGGGGGGGGGGACAGAAGCATGCGAAAGGATGAGAGGGAAGCTCATTGTTTCATCTGTCCACCAAGGAGAAAAACCAGTCTCTGAGGCCACAGATCTTTGCAACGCCAACAGATATCCCCTGGCAGATAGACAACAGTTTAGTCTGTGCAAGCTCAACAGTGGAGGAAGGGAGGCTTGCTTGTAGAGCTACTATCCTCTTTTCCTCTCTCTGCTTTCCTCAACAGCAGAGAGCGACAGAGAGAAAGTGCTAAACAGACTCAAGGGGAAGATGCAGCAAAGAGCTCGTCACACCCAGCTGCTTCTCTACAGGTCTGCATGCTTTTTGATTTTGGATTAGAGGGAGAGAGCGGGTTCAAACAGGAGCAGTGGATCTTCTTTTTTCTTTCTATATCCATCTTCCTATATCTCTGTCCTGAAGTGTTGTCATTGAAGCTGAAAGCCGGGATAAAGCCTTGGCATTGTTGTCATCCCCACAGGTGATCCCAATGATCTCTTGTATCCATTTGTGGTAGTTCTCTTCACTTTGGCACCAAAAACATCTTCAAACTCCATAAACCCCTTTAGCAACTTTAATTTATTTTCCCCTACTGTTTTAATGTTCAATGACCTACAGGTTTTCTTAGCTCTAAGTATATCTTATCTTTGATTGCTTCTTCTTCTTTTGGAACTCATGATCATAAAGAAGATGAAACGAGACTGAGATGCAACACAGTCTACACTGTTATTTAACCTTTTTAAAAGACGATCATGCAAATTAAACAGTGCTAATAACCCACCTGCCTAAGGTAGGTGTTCATACCCACAAACATTTACACTAAGGGTGAGCCCTACTACTCAGGGTTACCCTAGCCTTAGAGGTATAAGTATGCCCTTGGCCACCGTTGCATTAGATATAACAGTAGGGAAATATGTTCAAATGTTTGTTAAAATAAGCAGAAAATCTACCTATGGTCACATCTAGAAGTGGTGAAGATATATCTTGTTGAAATCAAAATTGAGCATCAGAATTGGGAAGAAAATAGATCTAATGCCTTGTTTCCACTGAGCAATACAACATGGGTTGGTTCGGTTAAGTATGCTGTTTTATGGTCCAGTGTATTCAAAGGGGCATTTCCACTGCCAGCTGAACTGGGCAGGTAGGATTTCACCAAAAATCCCTAACATTGCGTCAAACCATTATAACAGTGTAACGAAAAACGTGACAATATAGCGTAACAAACTGTGCAGTAAAGTTTGGTAGAAAAGAGGCACGAATGCCTTTGAAAATGACATGGTTGTTGGTGTCAGACTGGCTGGTCCTGAATGACTTGCTAATACCAGTCTCTCGGGTTTACAGTGCATTATCCGAAAAAGTGAAAATATCAAATATTAAGATGCAAAAGTAGCTTAAATACCTGCTTCTTACAACATGTTGAACCTCCAAATAGATGGGCTACAACAGTGGAACAGAAGTATCCAGAACTGAGACTAAGTTTTGAACAGGTTCATCAAAATTAGAATGCAACAGATTGGCACAAAATTTCCTGATTCTAGGCTTTCAAGGTTCAGTATCAGCCGCAGCCTGGGCTTTGTGTCAAATGGTTCAAATGGTTAGACCAGGTGTAATAATGTGTGAGACATTTTTTAACACTGCCTATATGCCATTAGTGGTCACAAACTCCTTTGGTGTAAAAAGGCATCAAAGATCTTTGTCGGAGACAAACGGCTCTATTTTCTACTGATGTACAGAAAGTTTGGCTGAGATAATACAAGCAATACTAGTAAACTGGACCACAATGAAGCTATAGAATATTTGAATAAAGAAAACACAGTATATTTAGATTTCACTGCTAGCACGACATAGTATAAAAAAATGAGTTTGAAGGGCAAAAAAATTTTGCTTTGGGTCTGCCCATGCAAACACCATTAATACATTTTTACACTTTGGGTGAAATTACAAAGCATAAAGAGAGCGACTGAGGGATTTCTGTATGACTGAGGAGCAGTTTAGAATAAATGCCACAATGTTATCTCCTGTATCTAGAACATCACTGCCAGTCACCACAAAAAAAAAAAAATATCTCCTTTGTTTGACTCCATCTATATGCACTGTTTTTGTCTCTGTGCCTCTTTATATAATGTATAGCTCACAATAAATTTCTTAGACATTTTCTTTTACTTGCAAGTACTACTCTTTCTCATGCCCCGACCACTCCCCTCTCATCTCTAAAAATCTGTTGCCCATACCCTCATTCGTCACAGTAAATTCACAGAGCAGATATTGCTTCAACAGACGACTAAAATAGATTGTCCAGGCTTACATATGGAAGCCAAGTCTGGAGAAAACAGCTGTTAGCCTTATGAGCAGTACCTCTCTTTCTTCTAAAGGTCTCAATGGCTAGTCTCTAACAAACAGTGGCTAACTTTTAGCTAACATTAAACAGATAGATACTGCGATTGCATAAGAAATAATAATAGTTTTGAAGTAATACAAATATTTCAATCACTCATTATAATTTTACACAGACGCTATAAGCACTGAGAAAGGTTTAAAGTCTCATATTTCTTAGAATATTGTCGGGTTCATTAACATAAACAGTAGATTTTCTTCCAAAAACATTGCCACGGCTAATTAAATTTTGTTTATAGCTTTCACCAGAAGGACTACCGGTATATTTGCAGTGTTTTTCATCCAGTCATGAAAGAATTTGTTTAAAGTTGATTCAACAATGTGAGAAAGAAAAATAAGGGAATCGCATATACATTTACAAAAGATCAAGAGTTTCCAAGAGGCAGGGGAAACAGGGCAACTTGAACCAAATCCTTTCTAAAGCCCATCAATTTCATGGTGGGTTACAAATAAACTATTCTCTGCCATGACTTTACCCCTTTAGCCTAAACTCTTCCTTATGTATGCCTTCTTTTTTTGTGTTAATCAGGTATTTTCGGCTTTACCTAAACCATCGTTCCAGTCATTTGTTTTCACCCATAACAACCACTTGTCCACCAAAATAACTAACCTTAAAAAGCTTTAAAAGCTTCAGTCTTGGATACCTTGGAAACCCTCCGCAAGCGGCAATCCCTTTCAGCTATTTAATGTAATGTTTCCGCAATATAAAGGCATCGTTTGAGACGCTGAGGTTTTAAAAAGGCTGCAGCAAACTTCTTTGGGCCCAGACTGACCATTAAAGAGAGGAAAGAACGCCTTCAAAAGCCAATCCAATAAAAACTTGCAAAACTCCAAAAGAACTTCAAAATATGCTGTAATGTTTGAAAACCCTGGCTGCTTTTGCATTTTTTTATGCATAAGCTTTTTTTCACTAAAGGAAACCTGCTCTAAACTCCAGGGATGGTGCCATTTTCCAGATGGTTCTCGGCTCAGAACAGTTTGGTGGAGTTTGAAAACCCCACCTTCTAACTCCCGACACTCATCTAACGTTTCTATTGAATAGTAGAAGTATATGTGAGGTCGTAAAAAGGAGCTGACTGAATGCTCTGGACTGCTTTATGTCATGACACAATTCATCATCATCATCATCAACATCATACGCACACATGGAAAAGAAAATCTACAGCCTTCTAAAGAGATGCTTACTGCTTGTTTTTTTGACAAGTAAAGGCGGAAAAGGCATCAAGAAATGGACAATTAAAGGTAATGATGAGGTGAGCATGGTTAGAAAGAGAGAGGAAATCCCTAACTCCCTCTTTACTGTAGGCCTCATCTCGGTCCAGACGGCTAATTGATGGCAAATAGCTCTACAGCAGTTTCCCTACACACACACACACGTCATACGTTATACACACATATGCAGTTTCCCTGCGGTTTTCAACACAGCTCGTTTGGCAGGAGAGGAACGTCCTACTCCAGACAGAGTGAACCCAAAGAGGAAAAACACACACACACAGACACAGCGTCTTGTAATATTTAGCATCATCTCATATAGCACAGGACAGTTATGTAGTCTGGGAAGGCTCTTTTTAGGTGGTAGGTCTTGGTTGGATGACCTCCAGAATTTAAGCTGTTGCTTCTGCCTGACCCAAGCGACATGCAAGAGGAGATTTTTTGTAAGGCCAGGCTGTGATGAGGACGGCACTGGCTTGGCAACCAGGCCTAACATATGGAAACAGTTTAACTCTTATTATTAATAACCCAGCAAAAAAGGGGAAAAAAGGGAGAAAAAGCCAACTAATAACACATGTAAGACACTGCCAAGACTTGGCTAAGGGACAGAAAGACAACACATACACAGACAAACAGAGACTGTCTGCAATGTGCACAATGCATATGAAGACTAATGTGGACACCTAGACACCTATTTTTTAAATGGGGGTGCGGGGGAGCTAAGTCAGTGGCTTTAAAATGTATTAGCCCGGCTGCCCGCTTCAATGCAAATAAAACTCTTTCATGTTTCTTGGTTCAGAGAGTTTCTACACCTGGTTGTGGCTGAGGGGGATGGAGATAGACACACCCTCACACCCAGAACTTACCGCACACACGCACACACACACACACTGGAAATGGGCATGCACCACAAAGGCTGGTTGCTATACAAGAAGTTTAAGCTTCTAAAAAACTGCACGATCTTCAACTTCCCCAAATGGGAAGCAGGGGAAGAGTAATCTCAGAAAGAGAAAATTGTGATAGAGGAAGTGTGCGCAGGAAAATAAGATTTTGAAAAGGCTCTGTTGATCCAAATGTATAGAAAAATCTCTGTTTAATAATAAGAAAAACCTCTATAGCTTTCTTTCCTTTTTTTCAAATTTGTTAAGTTGAATTGGATTAAGTTTTATTTTGTTCACTGCCAGACAGAACACATACTTACAATTTTTTGAATTTTTTAATAACAGCTTTTAGTAGAAACAAAAAATCAGTAGCCACAATATTAAACATATCTTCTGCTATTCTTTTGCTCTATTTAAATAGAGGTAATTTATCTGACTAATTTTATCAATCCATAAAGAGTTTTTAATCAAACAATCTTGTATTTCAGACTGTTAAAATCCTTGATATTAACACTAAATACAAAAGAAGCTTCACTATACTAGTAGTGTTTTTTTTTTTTTACTTTTAATGTTTCTGTAAATCTTAACCGGTGGGATAACGAATTAAACCATTTCTACCAGATGTAAAAGGCCGCTATGCTCTCGTCCTCAGCTCAAGAAAACGGCAAACAAGAGAAAGAGAAGAGCTACATTCCTCTCCTCCTCCCTGTTGACTCTAATCTCTCCTTTAAAATGGCTTGCACAAAGGGCCAGCGAAGACTAGCTAATTAGCAACACTTTAGACCTCCGCAGCTTTTGTATGTTCAGTGTGTATATGTGCGTGTCCGTAGTGTGCATCCTGGGCTCTCAACTGTTTCCAGGGTAACTGCTTGCTTTGTGGCCTAAGAGGCGTCACACGTTTTGTCTTTTAGAATTTCTCCTGTTTCCCTTGTCTTTTTCTGCGAGTCTGGAGTTGGGAAACAAATGATATGGGGCTTAAAGGAAAGGGAGATCACTGCCTTGCAACTGGGTTTCATTCAGGTTTCAAAAATCACCACTGCAGCTGAACAGCATTGGTGAAAGTCACGAAAGACACTCTCATAAGGCGAGTTTCCACTACTGGAGCTTCAAGGTAATTTTACCAGAACTTCATGTCATGCACGTGTCTCCGCCACACCATGCTGGGCCGACAGAACAATTTTTGGGGTCATTTCAAGAACCAACAGAGTAGGGCTGGGCGATATGAGCTAAAATTAATATCATGGTATATTAACCATTTCACATTGATAACAATAAGTGGACGATAACAATGATGTCTGTTAGTGGCCAAATTTACATAATGTTCTTTAAAATGTAAAAAATTTGTAACATGTGTGGGACTTCTTGCTAGTGAATGGCTTAAAACCGCCTTTAAATTATTTTTTTTTATTCCTACTCCTTTCTGCAGAGTACAGTATAAACTCAGAAGTGATCACACAGACCAGATTAGGTGAGGAAGTGACAGGCTGAGTTAAATAGGTGATTTTAGTGTGGTGGAAATGCTCTGCAGCTCCGTTGCTGCAGTAGCAAACATACGTCCACTACGTTAGAGTCTAAGTCTCCAATAACAAATCCCTACAACAAACTACCAGTCTTGGGGTATGTACTCAAGGCCCGGTGGAGATGCTGCCAAGGATCTATGGTTAACTCACGCTGACTGGTTGTAATTCAGAGGGAAATGAACAGACATCGTCAAACAAACGGCTACCAGTTAAAATAAAATCCTTCCTCGCCACTGTCACCACATACTTGTTCAGGTGGAGGGAATGGTAAATAGCTGTGATTATACAAAGCTTTATCTAGTCTGGAGGATTCCAAAGGACTTTACACTATTTTCAGTCATTCACCCACTAGCGGGCAAGACAGGTGAAGTGTCTTGCCCAATGATACAATGACCGAGATAAGAAGGACAAAGCGGGGGTTTAAACGAACAACCTACTAGTATAAACTTCTACTTCCTGACCAAATGTGATTTCTTTTTTTTTTCTTTTTTTTTCTTTTTTTTTTTTTGACCAAATGTCATTTCAACGAATACTGCAAAGTCAACGACTACCATCAACTGGACTTCCTTACATGGTTAACAACATTTGACATTCAAAAAGGCCCTATTGTATTTACAATTAAGGGAAACATGTTACTTATGAACATATCTATACAAACCGTTTTTTTTTTTATGAGGGAAGAGGTAGAAATTTGCTTAGTATGTACCTCTGGCCTTATTCTCCGAAATTATGACAAAACATATAAAGTAAAAGCCGACAAGGGAACTTTTTAAACTGTGAATACAAGAACAATTCATCTGAAGAGTACATCTCAAATCATTTATAGATATCTGTATGTGTGGCATTCATCCAAAATCCCAACCAGGCCTACCCTGTGGAACCACTTCCAAACATTCCCACGGTAACCGAACAAAACCTAACACTTCAGGTGCCCATGTGTGCGCACGTAATTCACTCTCCACATCAGACACTGGACAAACATTCAGGTGAACACACACTCCTCCTTCCTGTGCTGGTATCTGTCTGTTCTAGCGGCTGAGCCTCTCTGAATAGCAGGAGGCTACCAACCATGACTCCGTCCATGCTGGCTGATCTGATCCAGTGAACCAATCCCTCCATCTACAGCCTAGTAGCTCAACAGTATTTTTTCCCCAGAGCACTTCATAAACCAATTGCAACCTAATTATCGAGTAGTTTTACTTAAGCAATCACAAAACAATGTAAAGTCATCTGCATTTACGGAAATGTAAAGTACATGAAAGGACACCAATTGTGTGCAAAAAAAAATCTGCTCTCAAACTCTCAGCTGTCATTCAATGGGGTGGGTGGGAAAAGTAGTAAAAATGTTTTATGGCTGCTCATAAATGGGATATCTCAGCTTCACAGAATTAGGCCTCAACATGCGAAAAAAAGAAAAAAAAAGTCAGAGTGAAAAACATGGATAAGATGAAAACTTGTGAAAGGCACTAAACAGAAAATATAGATATTTTTTCATAGGTGTGTGTGCTGTAGAGTTGTTTGCTTGCTTACACTTCTGAAGGACAAAAAACGCTAGAAGTAATTAGGCAGAGAAAGACTAAATCTATAATAATTTGTTTTACTTAACTTGCTACTCTTTGACTGAAGCTGAATGATGCTTCTAGTTTAGTCTAAACTGAAATTATTAATTGGGGCTGCTGGACTCCGTACGGAAGTTGGTGTTCTGTATAGTTCTTTGTATCTCTTTGGTCAGAGCGGTGGGTGCTCTGTGATGTTAGGCAACCTCAACTGCCCCTCCTTTTTCTTAGCATGACCTTCTGTAACCAGTGCACTATGCTGACCCCACATATACAGAGGAAGAACTGGTCCAGACAGAAGGGAAAGCTTTTAGGAGGTGACAGGACTCAGAAAGGAGGCCCAGCACTGATTCATTGGCCAGAAAAGTGACAGAGGGACAAGCGGGTGGATGTAAGCAAAGATGCGTGCTTGTGGCACGGACCCTCAGATATTAGTAGAGGTAGAAACTAATATCATAGATTTGAAAACTGAAAAGGGTCCTTTCAGATGATGTTTCGTATTTGCATTATGTAGTTTATTGCTTTCTACATTCATTTTAATCATAACCAAATACAATGTGGTTTAATTATTTCTTTGTGGTTACAGATTTTTATTTTTATTTTTTAAATCAGAGAAATAGTCATTTAGTACATTTAGTTAAATTTAATAAAGTGCATTTGTACTGAAAAAAGTTTTAAGTAAACAGGTGAAGAGTTGGTTTGATTGTTCCTGTTCATAATCTGGATATTATTTTGCATTACATAAGAAAATGTGTTTTACTGTGTGGGGCCTGGTTTGTCTTAAAAATTAGATAGTATTACCTAAAAAAACTAAAGGTTATCATACAATTAAGGAAAAAAACTAAGTGTAGTTGGATTATTTCTAGGTTGTTTTCATGCAGGTTTTGTCTGTTTTAACCCCTATAAAACACTTTGAGTTAGACCTAATTGTCTGAAAGTGTTTTGCAAATAAAGTCCGATTGATCAATTGATTGATGCCGGTAGACAGGAGTATAAGTGGAACATAACCTCTTACACAAATCAGTTAAATGCACGCCTTATATGTTCAAGGAATTCAAACACTTTATTTGAGATTTCTCTTTCCTGCTGAAGCACCATTCACCTTCCTGTCCTTTGCCCCCATGACCTGAATGTGAACTCCATGCTTAACCAGAGGTCAGGGAAGACATAACTGTCTCAGTCTTTGACCAAAATTCACTTCCCAGAATTTACCAGAGCAAAAAAAAAAATAAAAAAAAATCACACACACAGAACCTCAAAAATGTTCCCATCTCCATCCATTTAGGCACCGATTATTACGTTTAGTCATTCTAACAGGAAGCCATACGTTATCTGAAACATGGAGCATCCCTCAAAGTGTGTTAGCACACATGCACACACCAGTCCCAAAAATCTGTCCGCAAAGCTCTCCTTAAAAAAGTGTGCACACAGAGAGCAGCTATCTTTCATCAGTGTTTGTGTATATCTGAGATCTGTATCGGTTCCTCCTGATCTCCAGTCATCACTGCGGCTCCTTAATTACACCCTTCATTAACCCACATCAGCTCTCTACATGTGTGTAACTGCCAGCGTGGTTGTGTGTATGTGTGTGTGTGTGTGTGAGGCATAGAGAAACAAAGATTGCTGGTATGTGTGTGGACACATGAAAGAAAACGTAAGGAATAGGAAAAAAACTAGAACATGACAAATGGGAGAGAATATCGAAGCTCCAAACCAATTTCTTAAACTGCCTTTTTTCTCAAAGTTCTTTTTAAGCCTCTGGGGGAAAGGTATATCACTGCTACAGTCTCCCTCTCACTTTCTATTTAGTTGGGAAAAGAGAGAGAAAAAGACTCTTCGGCTTGTTTAGTCCGCCGAGTCCGGCCCTGGATTAATGTGGGCAACATCACTTTCCTCTTTCCTGATACCTCTGAACACCCCCCACTCCCCACCTCTCAACAGCAACGCCCAAAAGTGAAGCTGCGCTATTACGAACACCAATTAGTTGATGGCAAGGAAAAAACGAGGAGACAGAGGGAAGTGGCAGCATTTACAGTTTCTGAAAGAAAAAGAAGGTATGAGACTTAAACACAAGAGGAGAATTGAAGACACCTGGTTCTCGTCAGAACACCCTCCGCCCAACCACACACAAACACACACACACACGCGCTTTGAGGTCTGTTAGGATTTATCCTGCTTACATTTCGCTTCTGCTATGCATCATTTCATATCCACACCTCAACAAAGTGCCCTGTGCTCTCTGCTGCACTCTCACTTTTCCACTTCTTCCTCCTCTACTACTAGTCTGCTCATTGTCCTTCCAGCCCCCCCCCCCATACCTTACCCTCTTCGATGATAGGGCAAACCTAGTCATGCCCCCCCTCTCTATTCACTTTCTTCCTTCCCTCTGTCTTCCTTCTTTCCTGCTCAGTTCATATTGGGGAGGCAGACAGGCCACATTCCACAGGGAGGCCCAGGCGCCCTTTTCTGACACGTCTCAGCTTTACACCCCTCCCTCATCTCTCTGTTTCTTCTTTCCAGCCAACAAATGCCCCCCAATCACCACCCTGTCCCACCATGCTGCCTCTTCACTTGTCCTTATATCTTCATTTTATTTAAATGATTTCTAAATTACCATTTATTCTCCAATCAATCAATCAATCTATCTATCTATCTATCTATCTATCTATCTATCTATCTATCTATCTATCTATCTATCTATCTATCTATCTATCTAGTTTATGGCTGGAAATGGCTGGGATTTCTCTCAGGTTCCCAAGGCCCTAGAGGTAAAGACAGCTTTATTTTCTAACAACACGGCACTATCAAGAGTTCTGTGTGTCAGTGTGCACACTGAAATAGCATTGATGCGTCTTCTCAACTCCAGTACCCACCAGCATGGTGTTTAAGCACAAATAGTGGTCTCTACTTCACTGTCAGGTGAAAGACTCAAGCAGGGAGAAGAATGGAAAAGGAGAATGAGGAAGAGGTATGTCCAAGAGATTTCAGGAGGCGGCTAGTGCTAAACAATAACTTAATTTATTAAAACTGAGATATGTTAACATATTTTTTTTAACCAAACCATATATCTTCTAAGTCATTTTGTAAATCCAGGTGCAGTTGAAAACTTCATAGCTGTAGCAGTATAAGAGTTATGTCCTTCCAGCTACAGGACAGTCAAAAGAACCGATTTATATGCTCCATTTAATAAAAATCATTCTTGGAGAGGCAGAAAAGTATTATGTTGAGCTAAATGTGGATTGTTTAGTCCGTGGAGTCATCCCTTTCACGGTTGGATGTTGTTTATCAGGCAGGGCAGCTGGTTTTGAACGATAAACATGACATCATGCGAAAAACCATCTGTCGCACTTTCTGCCTACCTGTACTTTACAGTATAAAATAAGAGGTGTATAGGTCTTTTTTCATTTCTTTTTTTAAATTTTGTGCTGATGCAATATTGTTTTCTACAAAACTGCAAAAATAATCTAAAAATGAGTGATGGAAATCAGCCAACCTTCCATTAACTGGTTTTGTACCAATCCTTTGGTACATAAATGAACAATAGGCATCCTTATAATTTTCAACTATTTTATGGATTTTTTTTTTTGCATTTAAATGTTTAATATGTTAAAAAATACAAACAACAAAATGTTATGCTGCAGTCTTCCAAATCTTTGATGGACAAAAGCAGAAGATCAGATTTCAAGTAAAACTCAAAATTGACAATGGTTCAGGAGTTCATCTTGTAATAGGAAGGTTGCTGGTTCGAGAACCGGCTTCGACTGTCTTGGTCATTGTGTCCTTGGGCAAGACACTTCACCCGTTGCCTACTGATGGTGGTCAGAGGGCCATGTGGGGCCAGTGTCCGGCAGACTCACCTCTGTCACTGCGCCCAAAGGCAACTAAAGCTAAAGGTAGCTTGCCATCACCAGTGTGTGAACGAGTGTAGTGTAAAGCGCTGTGGGGTCCGTAGGGACTAAATTAAGCAATGTACAAATACAGGCCGTTTACCATTTATCTCTGCTAAAAATTAACAAAACTCTGTTGTAAAACACAACAAATAAAAGGAAACAGGCTATTCGAAACATTTTACGGTTTTTAAAAATATTTTAGTGATTATGAACATATACGTATTTGCTTTACAGACCTTAACAAACCTCCTGCATTGATAAACTGTATTCCTCTGATCCGACTATAAAAAAGGAAAACAGATTTTAAAAAGTTCCCTTAAATCATACATTTTGTTCTGTATTAAAACAAAGACAGATTTTGGCATCTCGTAATAGAGTTTCAGTGTTTTAGTGTTTACATTTAAATTGAAAGTTTGACTTATTTGATAGTCATCCAAAAAAGAAAATGAAAGATTAATTAAAAAGTCAACTGGTTGTTCTCCAGAGCAATCCCATCTGTGCTCTTAGCTTGCTGGGAAGAAGACAGGATGACAGGGACACCTGTAAAAGCCTTGTAGAAATAAAATGGGACAGACAGGCAATTCAAATGGTTATACCATGAATATAAAAAGCTACCTAACAGCAAGTCATTAGGATGTACATAGAAATGAAAAAAGAAGTCAAATATGTAGAAAAAGCTCACCACAAACCTCCTTAAGGTGGGATGGTACAAATAGAAATAAGTATCTATGGCAACAAACTGTATGTGGTTGTAACGTTTTATGAACAGTGTTCGAATCTGGAGGAAAGGTTGTGCTTGTCTTTCGTGGTCTACAGAAAATAGAAGGAAAAATAAGTACAGTTAAAGAAGGGAAGAGAAAAAAGATGGAAAGCGAGACTGAGCAATATTTTTGGTTGGCTTACCCACTCAAAAGAGGAAATACCAGGTGCGGACACACACACAGACACACAGGTGCAAAAACATTGAGGACGTAGACACATCCACAAGCATAAAGAACTGCTTTGTATCAGCTAAAGGTTTGGTGTTAAAATGTGTGGATTTGGGCAGAAGTATGTTTTCTGGACCTAGCTGAGGAAGCAGGGTGAGGATGCAGTCATAGGGCGAAAGAGGAGGGAGAAGAGGGATGAAATTGAAGGACTTCAAGTGTTCTTCAGTCACCTAAGGCCCCAGCGTAATAATTACAGGGAGTAATTTTAGCAGGGAGGAAACCATACTTTTTTTCTTTTCTCCAGGATTAAAGTCTAACAACATATCTTGTTAAACTATCATTTCAGCATTTGTACATGCTAATGCTTATGTTGTTTATACACATGCTCATATATTTTATGAAAAAAAGGTGGCTATTTTAATTTTATTTAAAAACATACTTCATTCGTAGCCTCAATTGCACTTTGTACTAAGCAGCCTAGGAACAACCCCTGCAGTTATATATTATATTTGATATTTTTTTATGTTTAGAGAGAGCTACCTTGATCCGACGAAATAATAATAAAACTAATTAAAAGAATGAAAACAGGTAAAAAAGTGATTTAATAATAAGGTTATTCACTTGGACTGGTTGTGATGTTATGGTTGATGTTATCACCAAATACAGGCCTGGCAAAGGAAATTCAATTATTATTATTATTATTTTTTTACATTATTGTGTTCTTATCTGCACGAAAATATAAAAATACATGTTTGCATAATGGGTGTCTAAGCAACCTCCATTGAGAAAGAAACAAGACATTCCATTTCTGGTATAAATTCAAAAATGGTCTGCACGAAACTGGGAGGACAACCACCACTTTGTACCCAAAAAGTTAATAAACAAAACTTACATAGCAACAAAATTCAGAAAGGGTGAATTGACCAACCCCACAAACATTAGCTATTGTTGTGAAAGTGATAACCCCCTACTGGTCTGGAATGGATATATCAACTCTTTATGAATCTCATGCTTTCCTCTGAAGATCTTTGTTTCCATGCTGATGTGATGATGGTGGTAATAATATATATTTTTTAAATAAGTAAATTGTACATATTTCTTAATATATGTTTCATATTTCACATGGCCATGTAAAAAACATCAACAAGAATTAACAGGTCTAAATCCACACATTTTTTATTTGATTATGGGCAAATGTATAAATGTAAAAATATCTTGATGATTTTTTTAAGCACCATTTGTGCTCATATATATATATGTGTGTGTGTGTGTGTGTGTGTGTGTGGGTGTGTGTGTGTGTGTGTGTGTTTTGTGTGAGTTGCATGCATGTGTTTTCTCTAAATGCCCAGGTCCTTCAGAAAAGCAGTCAGCAGAAAGTTATTTGTATTTTAACGAAAGAATAGGACACATGAAAAAAAGAATAAAAAATTTGATCCAAAATATTCCGGGAAATGTTTTGACACAATGGACAGTATGAGTCTGAGTCGGTGCATGAATGTTTGTGCAAGCAGGAGTCAGTCTGACACACAAGAGGAAAAACAGCATTAAATTCTGATGCTTCGAGCTGACATATCAAATACAACCAAACACCACTTCATGAATCAGTGGGAAAAAAAAGTTAAGGAAAAGAAAACAGACAACTCTGACTCCCAAAACTGGGATACAGAAGTTCATACTCCTTGAGGATTTTAGGTGTCTTTGGAGTGTATGGGTCAGGCTGAGATTTTAAGAAGATTTCCTTCATTTCAGTAGACATTTACCAGTGTTTTAAAGCAATAATATATTAGCAAGGGCCTTGTCTGCATCTATTTTTAAGGTGAATGGAGTCCCAGTGGAATTAGTAGGGACATTGTTAGGGGAGGATAATTAAAGTACTGACAAGCAAACATGTCAGTGCTTTTCACAACTCACACAGTCAATACTGACAATTACAGGAGCCTGGCCATCTAATTGTTGAGCAAAAAACAGATGAATGTTGCATTTCCCTGCCCCTGCTGCTTAAAGCCCTTCTAATAAGTTGCCACAAAAAGTGACCCTGCATACAAGGTAAAGCAGACTTTGCTGTCCCCCAGTTGTTGCTCCACTGAGTCGATGTTTCACTTTCCTTCAGTTACAGGAATGCCAACTCTTACCATTTGAAAATATTTAATGAAACACGTGAATTAATGCCTGTAGTGAGGTTAGAGAATGAATCTATTAAGTGGTTCTTTTAAGTCAAATGATAGGAATAAAGACAAAGTTGTTGCCCATACTTTGAATTTATTGTGGCACTAGTGGTATTTATTTGTGAGCAATTCAACAGGAAAGAGGGTGGGGAGAAGTAGAAGACATGCAGTAACTAGAAGTTAAACTCAGTACCGTTGGACCGAGGTCTATAACCTCAAAATATAATGCACACACTCAACCAACCGAATAAAACAGCATCCTCCTATCTTGTTTTTTACTTTTTTTTGCATACACAAGCTCCTTCTTTGCTACATCACTGAATGACATAACGAGCGGACGCAAGTGGAGGAGTGCCACAAGGTCTACCGGCTGTGATAAAATGCAATGGCAAATTCCCATGTCATTTGAGTTGTCGGTGCACATTTGTGCCAAGTACACAATGGTATGAATGTGGGTGAAGTAACTTAAAAAAATATATAAAAGAAGCAGTTCTGGCTTCTTTGAAATAGCCATAAGTCTCTAACAAAAACGCTCAATTATTAAATTAGAGTCCCGTATTATAAGGTAATCACTACTTCGAGAACCTGTTCTGTTGTGTAAAACCTGTTCTGTACAGTTTACTGAGCATAGGCATGTTGCACAAGCTCTTTATTTGAGCATATGTTCTAATGCATGCATCTTATGAACTGAAGCATAAGGGGCCAAAAGCACCAACACATACCTGTTGCTGCTGCAGGTGTAGTAAGTCAACCGGACTGATCTCTCCATTGGTGTCTCCATTGGACCCACCCTCTCTGCCTCCCCCTCCATCTGATTGGCTGCTTAGGCTGCTGACTCCATTTTGGTTGGACGGTGTTGTTCGAATTGTCTCAGAGGCCGATTCCACCATCATCACTGGCACCTTTATGGAAAGAGGGAGAAAATAAAGTTTTAACTCAAGTGATCACAATGTTTTCAGAAAATTGCTCCTCTAATTAAATAAGGAGGAAGATTTTGAGAAATACTGCATGGAATCGAGTATGTTTATCTTCCTTATATTTGAAAAGAGCTTTGGAGATAAACTTTTCACACAGAGGTACATACAGTAACACCTTTGACAGAAACTTTTCTTGTACTCAGGTGAATGTGGGTTTCAGTGCTCATGAATTAGGATCAGATGAGCAGCAAATCTAAACTGACAAGGCTCTCAATACTCCACTATGTAGTTAAATAACACACACATTTCTCCAATAATCAGATATGGCATGTGTATGCAGTGTGCAAGCTGGGATCAGGTTGGTCTTTGAGACAGATCTATTTGATGTACCTTCAGAGGGGCCTCCCTAATTAGACCGTGTTCCCTGCACAAAAACCTGACAAAACGAGTCGTTCCTGGATGTGTTGTTGTTTTTTGTGTGTTTTTTTTTGAGAAACAACGCCTCGCAAACACACAGGAGCATTTGCCATCGTTAGGAGCCGAAGCGTGGGAGAGCGGAGATGTACGCATGCAGAGTGCATGCACGCACACTCGCTGCAAAACAAAACAAACCTTCACACAAGAACGCAGGGCTGTGAACTCCTAATGACGGCCTCAATCTCGTCTTTCTGCCTCATCCAGTTTTGGAAATTAGCGCATACAAGTGCACACTTTTAAAGGGGGAAAGTTCGGCTGCTTTTATTTCAGCTACCTGGAGTGGGTACACAAAACGCCATCGAGGCATTCTACCCGCCTCCTGTGTTGTGTGTGATTTTCAGAGGCATACAAGCCATGCCTTCTGGGGAAACTTAAAAGCCATTTCATGAGAGGATCTAACTTTTCTTTTCCTCTGAGGCAAGAACAGGTGAACCTGTGTGGATGTGTGTGTGTGGGTATATTTTTTTCTGTGAGACTGACAGCGGGTGAGGGTGTGAGAGAAGGCTGGTGGCTTTGTTAATGGAATGCTGCCAGATGCTTGCAAACGGACAGGGACCTGAGCATATTACTGAGTACGGGCAGATGTGCTGGTGGGTGTGCTTGTTAAACTGGTTGCTTTTTCAAAGCACAGAAATCCATTTTTCCTTCTGAGGTGGCATCCTGCTAAGTTGATAGTTGGGTTATCTTTCTACTGTTTTCACAATACCTGATGTTCTGTTCTGCTGACTGTTGTTATAAGATGTTAACACAACAATTTGTAATGCATTTCATTTTAGAATGTTGCTTACTTTATATAGGTAAGGTTTTATCTTGCACATTGGAAAAGACAAACAAAATAACATCATAAGAGGCTTGCAAATATTGGTTGAATTTACAACGGTAAGTCAATTAAACCATCTTGGCAACGCAAACAGCATGAGTAGTCAACGTATTGCTTTCATCTATTTCTGTAAATTTAATCTCTTTTAACAATTTTTGGTTGGGTTTTTAAAACAGAATCTGAGGACCCTACACTTACTGATTTGAGATTCTCAGAAAGGGTCCAATTTCTACCTTTGGGAACAACGGATTTAGGCCAAGTAACTAAGAAAAAATTAAACAACATGAGAAATAGATTGGCTAGAAAGTGTTAAACATGTAAACGAAGATAGAAAAAAATATTTGGATCACTTCCACGTCTTTGACAATGATACTGTTTTTTAAAAAAAATTGTCAGTGAATTTTGCTCAGCTGAACCTGAGAGTTTCCATCAGTTTCGCCTTTCATATACGACAGACAGCACGACTTGAAAAATTACAACTGTATTGGCAATGCATAAAATTTGGAATGGATGTGTCTAATTCTTAATGGTTACCACAATGGTAATATTTGACAACTTATCAACTTACTGCTATGATTAACTTTCACTGCTAATAAAGAAACTTATCTTGGCAGCTTGATTCACAACAATCCATCCTATCTGTGTTAAGAAACAGAAATGATGCTCTTGAAGCCCTGCATCAGGAACATTCTTGAACATTGGTTTGAGGATGTGCATGGGGCTGTTATTCTCTCAGTTGTCAGCTGAGAGGCATAACAGCTACAAAATGACATTAACCTCCTGCAATCTTTCTATCCTCTCAAAAAGTACACAGAGATGGCAAAAAGCTACCCAAGCCCTGCACCCAAAGCTCAGTTCACATAAGAGTTTTGCAGTAAAACAGGCAATGTTGAACCACCTATTATGACTCAGTTGAAATCATACAAGGTGATCAAAGGCCAAGTGAACATTTAGATACTGTAGCTGAGACAGAAACAAAGAGGTATGGCTTACAAATCATAAAGACTGGAATACAATTATAAACACTCCATTGAAAATAGGAACATACTTTATAAATATAATTAAACACCAGATACATAACAAAAAAACATATTGGCAATATATATAAGAATTAGGGATGCAACTGGACAGGGTAGAGTACCGGAACGTTCGGTACGCCCTGCACGGGACAATCCGTCCTCCTGTAATTAGTTACCTTCGCTCTGATGTTACCAAACTGCGCCGCGCTCCCAGACACAGGTGCAACAACCAGCTCGTTGTTCCCCGCTCCAGTAGATGGTTGGCATAGAGACATGTCATCCTCACCACAATGCGTGCATGACGTAGCACCGTGAGGAGCGGAAAAATGTACACGGATCGGCTGCGCTTCAGAAATCAGTTCTGGTGTGAGGCGCTGCTCAAATTTCTTCCCGACTTGAGCGCTTTCTGCCCGGAGGGCTCCAGCATTCAGGGGCACAGGGTTGCGCTGTGTTCATCTTCTCTTTGCGGTGCGCCGGAGCACGAAGCAAAGAGATGTGCTGCACTCCATTCATTGATGCCCACTCAAATGCCCTTTGAGTAGCAGGCACACGAAGAATATTTATCCGCCAACTATGTCAGTGTGATCAGATGCGCTCTCATTTAAAGAACCGGTAAAATACAGAAAACATTTTGTGTGTGAACCATAATCCCAGAGAGACGTACAGCTCGTTTATGTTGTATTCTCACGGCTTTTACGCGCCCACACCTGTAACTGTGGGCTGGTTAAGTTAACTGTGACATTCTGTTTTTTGTCCCCAAAAAATATGTTTTGGGATTAAAAAAAGCAGTCTCTTTCTGCACAAAACATGTACCGAACTGTACCGTGGACCGTGGCCCAGGTACTTTGGACTACCTGTATCGTTGCACCCCTAATAAGAATATATCACTAGATGCACAAGATAATACCTTTTATATAAAAACCTAAATGGGAACTGGAGGTTAACATAATAATCGAGGATGGAGAGTTGGATAAAATATGCATAGGAAGGGTATCAACTGTAATATGTGGAGTTTGATTGGAAGATGAAGACAAGGTTTTTGTGGACACCCTTACAGGTTTCCAAATACACTGATAACCCACCTGAAGAATTCTGTTGGAGAAAATATGGATTGGTGATCATTCGCACAATTGCCCAATGATGTTTCGATTTTGGAGGGGGATATAGAGCCAGATTGATTTATCGTTTACTCCAATATAATTTTGATCTAACTCCAGAAGTATCTGTTACATTTACTTCTGGTGATTCCTAAAAACAAATGGTAACAATGAATTGGATGAATGCTCAGCCCCCTACAATGGCACAGTGGAGACACCAACTAAGGAATGGATGGCTCTAACTGCTCAGTAACAGCTAAGATCTTAAGTCTTTAAAAGGAGATGGCTACCCATAGCAAGATACGTCTCTAAATGAGGAGAACCCCAGACTATGTTATAGTGCCTTAAATCCGCACGTCCTTTCACTCATTATACATCTATTGTTGGTACTTCCCCTTCGGTCCCCTGCTGGGAGGCGACTATGTTTAAATGGCCTTTTTCTTTGTTGTTCCTTGCACTGGCACTGTCAATATGTGAACATGTTATCCGGGAATGTACAATTTGGTTTTTCCTGTGTTCAAAATAAGGGAAAAATAAACAAATAAAGAAACAAAAATAAAATAAAAGAGGCACGTCTTACAAATTGTGGCCTCCACCTGCAAGGAAATTCCCTGAGGATCAGCTCTGCCTTGCAAACCTCATGCTCGCTGTTAAAATCATGTGCTTTAAATACAAGCAAAGTTGATAAGCACTCTCCTCAGCATGGTATTGTCTTTATCCATTTCTGTTGATCAGTTTATTTCTAAGGTTAAATTGATACTGGAATATACTGTCTCTGTTCATTGACAACCAGCACACTAAGCAGCTGCTGCTACTGCCTTCCCTAAAAATCTAAAATGTTCCACTTGTTTAACAATACCGTATTAAACCTTAGAATCCATAGGAGTTACAGGTTTAGTACTCCTTCCAGAGGTGGATCAGGGGGTTAATTTTGGTGGGTCAATTTCAACCCTCCATTCTGTGTCAGGACCATTCAGTTGATGAGGTGAAATCAATATGTGTAGATCACAAAGCGAAGACGATTATCTGAAAGGGGCTTAGGTGTTGTAAGCTGTTGTACTCCTAGTATCAGTTCTTCAGAAAACTCAGGACTGAGAAGCGAAGTGTTATTGCAACATTTAAGGTTAGTCACTTAATGTTGAACCTCACTCCTCTTGTCTTCCTTCTTTATTCGCCTCCATCCCATCTACTTCCTCTTTCGTCCAGACCTCTCATGGGTCAAATTACTCCCTGAGGTAATATTATGAAACGAGGCATAGTGCAGAGTGATCAGAACATCTTGCCACACAGTCCACTGACTTTGCACTGCAGTAGAAACTCCTCACATCATCACACATTTCACCAAGCATGAATCACCGGCCTGCTATCTAGCCCACGCTAAACTGAGCAGTTCCGTAATGTACTGTACACCCATCTGCTTCTTACTCTTCTTCATTGACCTTATTAGCAGCGAAGACGAGTCAGATAAAGAGACGGAGCTCACAGGTGGACAAGGACCTAATGGGAAAGTGGGGTATGTGCACAGCTCACACCCTGCTTTCGCACCCAGTCACTGTAGGGCTATGCTCGTCTGAAGGGTGTGCACTTTGTCATATCCTGTAATGGGTGTATATAGGCTGGTGTAATGGAGGTCGGGAAAAAGGCAGGGGCATAAATCTACCCTGAAGTCTTTGATTAGGGTTATGATACACACATACATACACAGAGACAGCTTTAAGTGTTTCTGGCAGTGAAGAGGAGCTACCCGTGCAGAGGCCTGCCTCAACCCGCCGTCACTCTTTCTGCACTCTTTTTCTCGCACTTTCAATCTCCCCACATGCTAACCCCCCTTCCCCTTTTTTTTTTTTTTGAGCTGAACCCCTGACCTGAGAGTGTGTGTGGAGAGACATTCCTACTACCCCGAGGGGACTGAGCGAGGGAGGGGCACAGATCAGAGAGATAAAGAATGTTTGGAGGAGAGGAAAATAAAAGGCCTTTTTTGCCTTTTAATTGGGATAGTGAAGACAAGAAGTGAAATGGGACTCAACATGTTTCTGATGACTCTGGCATATGTATGTGTGTGTGTGTGTGTGTTTGTCCAGGAGGCTGACATCTACCTTTGTACTGTAATGGATTAGCTCACAGCAATCGCGGAGTGCATGTGTTTACGTGTGCATCTGTCGTGATTGATGAGTGGGAGAGGAATTAGGATGAGTCCTGTTAAGACATGCTGCTTGTTCAGAAGTTCCCGAAAATTTTAGCACTATTAATAATCAGAACTCATCTCTCCCCACTCCTTCCCACTGCTGCTCGCCCTTGGTGTTTGGAGTTCAAACAAGCCAAGCCAAATGCCTAGTGAGCCGGCTCACTGTTGCAGACTCTCTGGCTTTGTCCAAAGGATTGGCCCTGTCAGATTCCTCGTGGTCACTGCTTGTCAACCAGGGAAAGCCAGACATGATTTACTTTTTTTTTTGTACCCAAAGGGGAAGTCAGTTGTATACAGCAAGTATTTATGTGTGCATCTGTGTTTACAGCAGCTTAGTGAGATAATAAGTCTTTATCATGTTATGTCTCATGTGGGAATATTTCCAGCAGTCCCAGAACGCCTGTTCTGTTTCCTCCGCCTTGCATCAGCTCACAGGAACGCTGCTTATTAGGCAAAGAACTGAGGGAATAATACTGGGAGGGAGGGCATGCATAGAAGGAGAGGAGGGTGGAAGGGTACAGAAAAGAAATGTCTGTACCAGTATCTACACTCTATCATCCTTCTACTTTAATCTGACTATTGAATTATCTCTCCTGCACTCTGTTTGCTGACTTTTCCACCTCTGGTTATGGTAGCTGGTTCAACCCAGGAAAACATTAAAGTTTTCAACCCTGAAATAGAATCCACATAGGTTACTCCTCTGATCTTTCATAGTTCAATCAATATTGGTGAACAAGAGAGAAACACTCTCCCAGAGACAGAGTATCACAGAGCAGGAAGCCTAACCTGTTTTGTAATCAGGCAGTAGAATCTTGGGAAGCCTCTGTGGACTTGTGAATTTATAAAGTATTTGGCTTACTATTAGAGTGACAGGAATTTTCTCAAACTATAGGGAATCTAGACTAATGCAGGGCTGCCATCATTTATCTCTTTGCTGCACACTGCAAGACAACTGGCTGAAAGCAGAATACAATTTTTTTCTTGTACTCAGACATATTTCAAACTATTCTGTGGTCAATAAAAACTTAGTCATGGTGTACACACCACATGGGACTCTTGTTAAAGTAAGCCCTTTCTAAAACTACAGTTAAAAAGCTACACAAGCCAATAGCATGAATATATATATGAAATTCATATTTTGCAGACTCTGCATAGTTATTTGAAAATATTTTTAAATATTGCAGGCTTCTATTCTGTTTGCCTAAGTAAGAAAGTAGCAATAAATAAATTCAAAAGATCACATCATTATAACTGTATAAGATTAGCTGGGTAAAATTAGGCTTATATACTTTTCTTGTGCTTACAAGAAAGATTGTTTTGCAATATCTTCCAGTTGTGAAAATATGGACAGTGGGTTTGGAAAAATGGAGTGCAACTGAACACTCCTAGTATGGGGGGCTGCTTTCAAACTACATTTACTGAGCTACAACTAGAATCTCTGTTAAGCAGCGGACTGCAGGTCGACTACCTGAGTAAATAACTCCACTTATTATCCAAGAAACATACGCTTGTTGTATTTGTGATACTGTGCCGCAGTTGCTCTTTCTGTTTTAAACCCCAGAACAAACCCACATGACCAGATATGGGCTCTTATCTCAATCTTATTTTAGGTTTACATGTCAGACAAACAAGAAAAATATAAATGTCTTTGAAAGTGATTTACATTGTGGCACATAGACAGTTAGGTAAATTGTTTAATCTCTTTCACATGTAGATTTCCATGCACGGTAATCATCTGAACAGTTTCTTAAAAACATTCAGAATACAATTAAATATCGGACTGTCTGACACTTTTCGAAGATACAATCACAGAGATGCACTGCAGTGAGTCAGCCTATAACTTCCGTTTTATTTTTCATAAACTGCTTCAAACATTTAATGCAATAAATAACAGATTTAATACAAATTGGTTTTGTCTGAATGATGACGAAGAAAAAACATGGTATTCCTGAGCTGCAGCAGAAAAAAATGAAGTCCAGAGGATTGCAAAAACCTTTTTTTTCCCAAAAAACAATACAGCAAAAATAAGATAGATGACTTTGCAGCAGGAAACTAGACTCATGAGTCAGGTAGACTTTCACACAGAACTATAGCCAGCAGCTAACAGCACTGCTTCAGGCCTCTTTGGCTTCAAGCCATCGCTAACATGCTGGCTAACAGCATTTAGCTAATGCTAGATGTCTGTGGCTGCCCTGGCCTGACTTCAGCGCTAACAGGTGAAGTACATTATTTTAGACAGATAGTTAGCATGCAGTGAGTCCGTATCTACAACAGGCTGCCTAGTTAGTTATAAACAAGGTTGATAACTTAGACATAGAATTTAGTGGCAACAGCCTCCAGGTATAACCTCGAGTGTGCTCTGCAGCTGACTATGGAGGTCTACGTTAGTGAGCGGAGGGAAGAAAATGGGTGATTTTGATATAAAGTTATTTCTTAGGTAGACACAGGTTGTTGTTTATTAATTTCTTTATGACTTTCTGCCACATAGCATTTGATTTGACATAAGAAAGGAATTTAAACACAGAAATGTAATAGTGACCTACAAAATCATTTAAACTACTACAGAAACTTGCTCTTCACAGAATATTGTATCCAAGTAAGTTATTGGAAAGTTGATTGGAAGGAAAAAGTGTTTCAGAAAAAGATAATGAAACAACAAGGTCAAGTCTGCAGTCTTGAAAAGATTTTAAAGCAAGGTCCATTAAAAACTCAAGGAGAGATTCACAAGGCATACAGTGTGCCTGGAGTCAGTGCCTCAAGAGACACCAAACACAGACTGATCCGAATATGAGCCACAACTAAGCCAAAACTGTCATTTTAGCCCTTGCTGGCCAGTGGTCCAAAGTACTCTTTACACATGACAGTAAATTTAGCATTTCAAGTAAAAGTCAAGGTCCCAGAGTGGGCCGGGAGGGAGGGAGCTGAAGCACATTTTTTGAAATTGCCTTGTAGTCTGATGTGAAAGCTTCACGGTCAGTGATGACTTGGAGAGCAGTGTCATCTGCCGTTGTTGTTCCACTGAATTAAGTCAAGTACTGGTTTAATCATATGAGCTGGATTGACCAGAAAATGTCCGTTATTAAAATCAAATAGAATCTAAGGAGTATTAGCAAGAAGTAGATATGAGTCACCTACTGTAAATCAACACCACAGACTAATTGAAAGCTGCTACTAAAGTAACCTGGACTTAGGTCGTTAGTGAAGCCACAGCCTGATTTCCCTTTTAATAGACATATATCTTTCAAACATTGCAGTACATAATCTGTGTTAAAACTTTTTTTCTTTTACTTGGTAATATACAATATTCTGTTTATCTGAGAAACTGTATGGTGGGGTTGTCATTAGGCAAGGCAAGGCAAGGCAAGGCAATTTTATTTATATAGCACACTTTCAACACAAGGCAATTCAAGGTGTTTTACATGATTCAGTGATGATACCAAATACATGATTACAGAAGCATGATTAGAGAAAACCAGAAGCATATTGGTTTAACAGATAGACACCATCAATTAATAAGAAAAGATGATGTAAGGAACAATTTTATGCAATATAGGTTAAAAACAGATACAACACAATTTTATGCAATATAGATTAAAAACAGATTAAAAAAAAGAATAAAACTTAAACCACGAGAATCAAATAGTGATCAGAAAGCGCAATTTAGGGCTCAAAGGCAGCTCAGAATAGTAGAGTTTTGAGCTTTGATTTAAAAGAGCCTAACAATTCAGCCATTCGCTATAATCAATTTAACCAAAATAATAGCTTAATATATACAACCCAAGTTCTAATCTATAAAACAGAATTAATAAAATAAATGAATTTTTCTATGCTATTCTTATTGATGTGGAGTACAATACCTATCTTGCCTTCCTCCTAGGCATGTATCTTTGTTTGCACTTGCATGTGTGAACTGTGAGTCTGCTCCGGCCGCCTGCACCTCTTTGAAGACAAAGTCCCTGTTTACAGAGCCCATAAAGATTAGCCTCCCTCAGTCAGGTGGGTTCTGGAGCCATAGGTAAACACACAGCGCATTCCGCACCGGTGAGATCGCTCTGTATGTGTGTGTGTGTGTGTGTGTATATATGACCGGGGCAAACATACACTCCTGCCTTCACCCCGACCGTTACTTTAGAGTGCAATAAGTAATTTACCAGCTCCCAGATTGTTGTCTGTTCTAAAAATACTGGAGACAGATACAAATATTTGTAGAGGGAGCGGATTTCATGCGTACCTCATTTATCTGGAAATCTCACATTGTACATTCTTAAAGAGGTTAAGCACACGTGTGTGTCTCACATTTGCGATCTGGAAATTAACCTATGATCACAGAGGTGAAACCGCTCCAGTTTTCAACTTCATTTTTCAGGCAGTGGAGACTGAGGTCAACTACAACGTCGAATATCGCTTTGGCTGTATTTAACATGGTAGTACAGAGGTGAGGAACAATGCAGGGCAAGAAGTAGAAGAGCTGTTTAAAAAGGCGATGTGCCTTTATTTGGATCTAAAACCAGCCAGAGCGCCGCAGAGCAATTAGCAGCCGAATCCTATGAGAGCTCTTTATTAGAATGACCTTCACTGTGAGGGTAGGTGGGGGCCAGGGAGTGGGAAAGAAACAGAGAGAGGATGGAAAATCTGGAGGAAAATACATTAAAAAAGACTTATTGGGGAAACATATGGATGACATGAAGGTAAACTAGATGAATAAACCTTAGAGCTTGATCAAAATTCATAATAATAATTTAAAAAAAGATTCTCCCACCCGCTATTCCCTAAAAACGAATCAATTTTTCAGTATGATTACTTTGAGCATTATAGTTTCATTGAATTTACACAAAAATATGTAACATGATCGCTAAAGGCTTTTTTATACATCTTTCTACTTCAGTTAAAATAATATGTTTTTTTTTCTAAATGTAGTAGTAGTTTTAAAATGTTTTTTTTCTTGCAATACTGTTTTTTATAATACCATAACAACAAGCCAATATATGCTTGGGAATTAGTCAGAGTATCTACTGTGATTAGGGTCCAAAGCTGATTAAAAGGAATGCTGCCCATAGATTTCTATATTTTTTTGCAACCAAAAATGTTTGATAACACTAAAATTTGGACTATTCTTGTAAGTAATGAAAATTATAGGAGTTCTGTTCCAGCCACTTGACTGGCACAGCAACAGATGACGGAGGTAGCTGCTCTATTTTATGTTCCATTACAAAAATATATAAAAATCTGGTCAGTCTTTAACAATAACATGCTTGAAAAATGTTTAAGATTTTGAAACCAGGTTTTTCAGAGTAACATTGCTGTGTTATGTTTAGCCTTCATATAATCTGATGAAAGCCTTTCTCTCTATGGCAGTGCAAATTAATCTGTAAGTCTTTTTACTTCTGATAAAACTGCGTAACTCTATAGGTCTGCATGAAAAACGTAATTCATTTCATCTAATATTTTAAAATAGAAGTGACCTACCACTAATCAGATTTTTTCCATTGTCATAGTGAACATCACCTACTTCTCATATCTAATTAAATGGAATAAATTCAATTTTATTAAGAGGCAAAACTGAGGGGGGGGGGAAACAGAAGAAAAGAAATATATGGAATGGTACAAGTGCCAGTGGTTGCCTTTAGCAAAGAAATAATTTCATTTATGATCAAAATTTGCATTACAAGGCAGATGAAATGATTTAATAATACCTGGAAAATGGTCAACGGCAACTTCCAATAATAAAGTGTGACAATGGGCTTAAAAATAGTGCTTTAAAAATAAATAAATATCAAAGTGGACATGATATAATTTTATACATCGGCTTTCAAGTCGGGCACTTTGCATTTCCTAGTTAATTAATAGATTGGATCAGAGCGAGTTTAATCAAATATAATTGAATAAGTCGGAGGTTTAAAAAAAGAAAAACAGGGCAGACTTTAAAAGAGACATGCAGAGAGAATGATAGCATGTCCAGTTCTCAAATTAATTGAATTTTAGTACTTTTGAACTTGGTCCAAGCTGTTGGAGAGGTAATTAATTCATATCCTATCCAAAAGTGCTAAAAGAAGATGATATCCCAAGGCATTATGAAGGGATGAGCACACAGGCGGTAACAAAGTTTTTTTTCTTTTTCTTTCAGGAAACGCAATAAAAATAAACACTGTTGTCTGTAAATGACAGCCTGTATAATATATTGCATATTGTTGTTAGTTTTTGGTTCTTCTTCACCCTTTTTCTCCTTTTGTCTTGCAGGCCACAACTGAAACATTAATAATTTCTCAGGCAGTTCCATTGTATTAAAAAATGTCTCCTTTATAATTTATCAGAGAAAGAAAAATCTTTGTTATAGTGACAAGCGTGCTAATTAATAGAAGTAGTAGGAACATTGAGAGAGTTCATACTAATTTGGAACATGCTAATATTAATAGAATAATTTATGGTGTAGTATAAATAAATTACTAGGGTAATGCGTTTGAAAAAGGGATGCCTTCAGTTCAATTTAGGAGAAAAGAGTGGAAAAAATGTGTCTGGCTCTTGGACAGGGGCATTAATAAGACAGCTATTTTACCAGAGCAGAAAAAGAAAGAGACAAACTAAACACGCTCTGTTCACTTTTAAAAATGCATCAATATTTTAGTCTGTTAATGAAAATTAGATGAGCAACACTGGTATTTTCCCGCCTTGTTATTTTCATTTGGAGTTAAAGGACTTGTTTAGTGGTGAATTTGTGCAGAATCTGCAAAAGAGTGCCTGAATATATATATATATATAAAATTCAGTCTTTGAGGAAGCTATTCTCTTTGGCTTTATGTAAACTAAAAGCTGCGTGCCAGGCAGGCTTCAAGATAGGCGGGCAAAATAAAAAAGGAGAGAGAAGTGGACTGGGTCATTACCGTTCTTATTAATCCTCATTAAAACATACCCATCACAAAGACATTTTCAGCACGTGTGTCCGAATACGTGCGCGTGCACGTCCTCAGTGCCCCTGATGCGCACGTGTGCGTCCCCGTGCAGAAGTGACAAAAAAAGAGAACAATATAATTGGAGAAATGTACGCAGTAATAATAGGTATTCACAAAATGATAATTCATATTAAACTGAGTGCACAAAGTCAGCCTCATTTGCATGTTTTAGATTATATGCATTTCAAAAGTAATTTCCGCAGGGCATATGAATGACATTAATTCCCGAGCGGGTTCTGCTATAGACCTCAAACTATCAAACACTCAAACATTTAACAGATGAAAAAAAGAGGGAGCTGGTGCCTTGGCAAGGGGATATTTCAAGGTTAAAGTATCTGAATGTTAATTTTAAACTTCTGTCTTGTTTTGTTTAAAGTTGCTCCATAGCCAAACTAAGAGTTTCATTAGATGTATTTTTCTTCTTTTGTTTTCAGTATTACTCAGCTGTAAAACTGAATGTGTTTTCCATACCAGTCCGAGAAAGACACCTTTTCTCCTAAACAACCACCGTTTCCTTAATTACATAGCACTCGGATTTGTCTGACACACACCAAGTCATGTGCTCATTCCACTCCAGAAGCGAACTGGCCCAGTCTGACAGAGAGAGGGAGAAGAACAGTAGTCAGCATTAGGTAACACTGGCTGATGAGAGAGGGAGAAATGAGATAAAGAATGTGGTGACTGGAGACAAGGATCCTTCTCCTCATCTTTTTGTTCAGAGAAAGACAGCTCGAGGCAGGAAACGTCTCGATGAGTGTGTGATTCCAACGGAAAACTTGAATTCCATGAACGACATTCTTTTCTCATTAGGAAATCTGGTTTGCAGACACTCTCTAGCGCTTGTGTATCAGACAGAGACAATGTGTGCTGTTATCCACCTGTTATCCCGACCAGGATTTGGCAAAGGCGCAGCGTTAAAGAGAGGAAAAGAAAGTGCAGAAGAAAGGGTCTCGGCACGTCTGCGTCTTGTTTGTGGTTTGTCTTCATCTGTAAACAGAGCTGCTGCCACTGTGAGCGAGTTAACATGTCATTATCTCATTACGAATTGATGGCTTCTGCGCAGAGGATTCAAGCTGTTTTGTTTGTGAGCGCTCTGAGACTGATGCTAAACAAACAACAACCACAAAGCACACATACACTGAAAGATGATAGGAAAACTCCAGCAAAGACACCTGCGCTCACACAGCTTAATGGCATCTCTCTGAACATATCCAGATTTTAAAAGAAGCAGTTAAACTAGATGAGCAATAAACTAGATGAGCAATTTACTTTCCTCACTGTTTTTCTTGCTTATTTATAATCACTCTTATGAATTTATTATTTCATGTGTTCTCGTTTTAGAGCACACTAAGTTTTACTTTGCATTGAAAAATACTACATTAACAAAGCTGAAAAGTCTAGAAATTTGTCGAGATATTGATTGATTGATTGAAGTTGATAACTGTAATCGTACAGTTTCTATGCCCCATTGGCCCTGACTGGTGACTGGTCAGAAACAAAAACATCCAATTTGTTTTTTGTCAATGATAACACTACATGAAGGTGTACCAGGCAGTGCTGACAGCTCTCTTCAGTAAGTACTCTGTTATTTAGGGAAAAAGCCTGAATGTGAACTATTTTCAATATCAGTTGTTTGAAAACAAATTCCGAGATGTAAAAACTCTAAAATGTCTTTGACTCATTCAGGCAGCCAGAAAGAGCGAGTCTTTCGGCACGTAAGAGTAAAACCTAGTTTATACTTCTCTGACAGCAACTGTGCACCCAGATGCATACTTACTGACGGAAATGTTTTTTCGTTTAGCCTACTCCATTTCTTTCTCTCCATTCTCCGATCTTTCTGTGTTGCAGAGAAATTACGACCAGGACAGCTGGGGTTGCAAACTTTTCAAAGCAGGTCTGCCTACCATTGCAGCAGTTTCTGGTTAATAAGAGTTTTATTTCTTCAGCCTGTGAACGCATTTCCCCCTCAAGGAGCAATGGACGACAAAAAGTAAGTTTTGATTAGGCTGTAAAGATTTTTACAAGAAGTGCAGCTTTTAGAATACTGTAAAAATGCATGTAAACAAACAGCAGCCTTTTTTGTTGTTTCTCTAAAACTCCTTGTGTTCAAAATCGCCAAAAGACCATATGTGATAAAGTATCATTTCAATATAAAGCATGTAGTGCCCAAACGTTGCATTAACTACTGATTACAACGACTGTAGAGCCCTGTTCTGGTGAAACGATATCTCGTTGTTGCTGAACTGACCAATCACAGGCTGATAGAGATGGATAGTTGGGGCTCGAACCGTCCGTTCTTGCGTAGGTGACAGAGAGCCCTTGCATAGACAGATAATAGCGCTGCAGCAATTAATCTCTGTCAAAACGGAGAAGTATAAACTAGGCTTTAGGCTGAACAGCATACAGCAAAACTGCTCTGTTTTATTCTTTTGAATTGTCAACTTCTATATGTAATGGAAAATGTTGGATCTGGAAATAATGACAGCCCACTGGAAATGCGAACATAAGGCAAGTATCTACATTATATAAAGAAAACAGAATTATGTTTTAGTAGTTCTAGTCACAATGATTGTTAATTTACGAATCCAATGCAGTTTAAAATGTTAAATGAATCAAGATTTTTTTGTGTGTTTAAGGCTGCCACCAATAATTATTTTGATTATCAACTAATCACTGACATTTCACGATTAGTCGGCAAATCAAATCACATGTATATTGTATGTTGTTGCAGAAGCTCTCAGCTGCTCTAATATAATCATGTAGTATCTAAAATACTGACTATTAAGTTGATAGCTCATTTAACATGTATGAACTTACTATTTTTAAAAATATATGTTACAGGAGACACACGTTGTGTGCTTAGCGTAATGGAATTACAATCACTATTGTTAATGTCGCAGCTATAACGTAATACAACAGTATATTCAGTCAGAAGTATCATCAAAACCATTGTATTACAGAATGCTAAAAGATATTTCCTGCCCACAGCCATTTAAATTCTAAAGCCCGTATAAAAACAACATTTTGACAAAATAAGTGGCCTATTTTATTTTTGATGTAATAATAAATATAATAAGCAGCAGTTTTTTGTTGCAACACCTGAGCTTTGATGTCTTGTAAACAGCAGCAGCAGCACTATGCTGTCTGTTTAGTCTATGAATTGATCAGAACCAGCCTGTAGAAAGTAGCTCAGGCCAGAGATGATGCCACATGAGAGAATCTAGACATATTCATCAATCTATGAATCCCCCCAGATGACCTTGGGAGAACCGAAAAAGCCAACATGTCTGGGAAAAAAGGACATCGCCCTACAGTTGATGCTAATGCTAGCAGCTAATGAGTAATTAGCTTGAAGAGGTGACAGTCCCACTTTCCTTGTCAGGAACAATAGGCTTCCTCAAACAACACGGTTGTTCTGCAGGTCCTACCATGTGAATTTTGCATTAGACATGCTTCTCTTAGATTTTATAAAACTCTCAAGAACTCAAGAAAAGAGTTCTGTTGTCAGCTCATCGTGATATTGCTGATTGGTATTTTCCAGTGACGCCACAGCTGACCCTGATTGCAACAACTACGCATGTGACTGTTTTAAGAGAAAAACTACGTTTTAAAAAATAACGTTGATTACTACATCTGTTGTCAAAAATGTTGCTCGTCGCATCATGACAAATTGACTAATCTTGCCATCGTCATAGAGGTTTAAAATATGAGTAAAAATCACAACACTGATATGGCCAGAAAATTCTTAACTGTTTTTGTTTTTTTTTCATTTTTATAATTGAAGTTCGAAGATTTAACAAGATATACTGTATGCGGGATTAACTAGAGTGAAAAATGTTTGGGGGTCTAGGAAACATCCTCATTTTCTCTCACATGTTGAACTTGTTTTTTTTTTTTACCCCTTTTCAATTATTTCTCAGTCGGTCACAACAGATTTGTTCATCTGAGAAGGATGACAGCAGAAAACAAAGAGAATTAGATTCTAAAGACGCACATGGACCAATTTACTGTGCCATAGGGCAGCTGTGGGGCGCAAGTATTGAACAAGGTCTGTCTGTCTTAACTAAATGACCATCAGGGTGCAGAGCTCTCCGCTGGTCCATTCTGCCTTATCAATACTCCACTGCTTGCCCCATTCAGCGCCAAAGAGCCTTCCTATGGCTGTAGCTCAACTACAAATCAATGTCACGAGGAAATGCAGACAAACTGCTGCTAAACAGACTGGCCCCTGCCTGGAACCCTCACATTGCTTTCAGCTCCCCCTGGTTCAGATCGTTCCTCTAATGGAGGCCTCCGCTGGGGCCCCCGAGGGCCCACTAACCACCAAAAACAGGCCCCTAAGGATTAGCCCTTCTCCCTTTTCTTTTTGTTATCTCCTCATCCTTCAATAATTTTTCCAAATACAAAGCGACATCGATCTCATCCTCTTTAATCAGAGGTGCTGACTAATATTCGTATGCTCACACCATCACTGTTAAAGCAGAATCTGTGTATTTTAGCCATTTACCGGAAAAGTCAGTGTGAGTATTTGGGGTAACAAAAAAGCAGGGAGTGGAAAACTCCCTCTCTTTCTCAATCCCAGTGAACACTGCTGGGACCCCTCATTACATGGATCTTGACTAATCATTCTGCCGCATTTGTGTGCTCTGTAGTAACGTTGAAAAAAGAAAGAGATGAAAAAAAGGGAGCTATGGAAAGAACCTGCATATTTGTCATTTCCGATTGTTTACCTTTTACACGGTGAATTGATTTTTACATCTCCTGTTACTGGAAGCTCTGTGAGCCCGACTGCCAGGCCCGTCTGACTCTGGCCTCGGCTGCCAAACCCATCCAATGGGCTTTATGACCTGCCTCTCTTGAGGACTTTTAAGGCTTTCAACTCACAAGTCATTTCAGTGATACAATACTGCTTTTGTCCTGACCACCTTTGTTGTTTTTCTTTCTCTGTCTGTTAACTCCCACTCGCTTTATTTCTTTTCCCTCACTTTTCATCTCCTTCTTACAAAATCTTTTTCCACAGGCTGATGGTTGGTCACACAGACCTGGTTCATCTTCTTGTCTATTCCTGTTTGTTTGCAGAAGCTAGATTTGACAGGTGACCTCCCAATCTAAACCCCAGAGTTAAGGAAATCCAACAACAAAGTGCCCCAGATGACATTTGAGGGTTGCTGTGGAGCGAGACCAGCTGAAACTGCTATAGGTCACTGTGGTGGCTGGGTGGTGCACTGTGGTTGGGATCTTCCTGGATTCTGGCAGGACTGAGGTTTCCCTACAGGGACCTCCAGTGAGCCAGGCAGCAGGCCTGTGCTAAACCGAGGCCAGACCCAAGAATAGTCCCAAGTACAGAGGGCAGACCTAGTGGTGTATTTGCTTGGTAAAACCCAAACAAACAATATGAATTGAAGGCCTTGAGCAAGGTTCAGGCCAGATGCTACAGAACAGGAGAAATCCACACAACATATGCAAACACGACAGTAGGATTGAGCAGTTGCTTAAATAGACTTGCAGAGAAAGATCTGCACCTTGTACATCCAGAACTGAGTCATGCCACCAGCCTTGGCAGAGTGCAGTTGTGGATCTCTGCCCAACTCAGGGGCCTCTCCGGGTGTGTTTTGTGTGTGTTCTGCTCATGCTAACTGAGGTTCCTCAAGATCCCTTCCATATTCACACTAATGAGAGAAAGCGGCCAGAAAACCTCTGCTGTAATTACTCCCTAAGGACCGAGGCTTCAGCGTGGCCATGGTGCATGTATAAATACTCACTTTGCACACACACAAAGACACACACCAAAAATATACAGTGTGATGAAACATTGGAGACAACGTGAGGCTGACATTTAAGTGTGTTTGTATGTTGCGTACGGGAACGTTTGTGTATATTACCAGGAATGAGATCATGTGATTATAGGAAATGTAAGGGCATCTGCTAATTTGGACTGGGTTAAACAGGTAATTGTGTGCATGTAAAAAAAAAATGTACGTAAACAAATAAAAGCACAATTCTGCTCATTATTAGACTCTTAAATCTGCCTATACAGATGCAAATATCATTAAATGGAATCCCTACAAAATGTCAAATCGAAAATCCACTTTTCCAGAATAGAATTTTAAGATTTTCAGTTAAGTTTCAGTTAGGAAAATATAAATGACAATATATGTCGTGCAGATTTAGTGTCACGTTTAAGTTGGCTAGCCTGCTGACTGGATAGATGGAAAAATATATATTTATACACGTTCCTTCCAGTCTTAATTTCTAAATCCATCCATCCTTTGTCTATGTTCACTTAAGAGTCACGATAGACTGGTATAGATCTCAAGAGATCATTCGGCAAGAGGCAGATTATCTCCTGGATTGGTTGTTAGTCATTTTATTCCATATTCCACTTATTTTTCCATACTTATCCCCTGGGAAATAAAGTCAAATATATACCTTTTAGGGTTAACAGCAACTCTGTAAAAAGGCCATTACTATTTTTATGTTTGCCTGTGCATCAACACAAATCTTAAGGACCACTGTTGGAACAGCATTTTTTTGAATATCCATCTTTGCAAGAGTCTGAATCCTAACTCAAATTCTGCTCTGCTTCAGCTAAAGTAAGCTGCCATACTTACACTATGTATTTGCTTAGAGTCATGCACTGCAGCAGTGACACACAGCTAAATCAAACAATCCTTTTTTTGCCGTCTGAAAGCGAATTGTTCATAAGGTCTTGGACGTGCACACACACAAACACACACACACAGACAGATGCACACCAAACCCTGCCCTGTGTTTGTGGTGGCGACGTACAGCTGGTAACATCTGGATGTGTTTTAGCAGTGTTTACATTTCCAAAATGCTGAAAAACTAAAAACGAGAGACTGAACTCTGAAAAACATTGCAGGTGCCAGAGGAGTCATAAAAAACAGAGCATGTCAAAAAATGAAGATTGTTTAAAATCTATCAGTGGAGTTAGATCACTCACATACAAACACACTCTCTCTCACACACACACACACGCACACACACAGATGTGATTATTAGTTTTGGCCAACTGTAGTTATTGCCATAATCTGAGTCCAACAATAACTGACATCTGGTGTACTAACTGGCAGACTTGCAGCCGCGCCATCTCAGTTTTGTCCCTTTGAGCTTTCCTTACTGGAGTTGCTCAAATGAAAACTAGTGTTCACCAGCTGACAACCAGTCTTACGCACCCACCGCGACACACCGCAAAGCAATTTCCTCTGACACACAAACACGCACATACACGCACTCCAAACAGCTGCATTTCCATTTTGTTTCCCCTAAATGACGAAAACACAAAAAATAGTTGGACTTCATTCAGTCTAATCAAAGCTGACATCGGGAACAGTGCTGGGGGATGACGTCAGCAATTAGGTTCCACACACACAGAGGGCCCGAGTGAAGTGGGAGAGTCTATAGGATGTAATTTCAGTGATTGGGTGTAATTTACCAGCGCAAGTTGAAACCAGACAGGGTAACCTGAATGATCATTGGCGCAATAAACTACCAAACACACACAGGCACCCCCCTTAACGTAAAAAGGTACATTGGATATAAAAAGTCTACACAACCTGGGAGAATGAGTTTTGTGGCGTAAAAGGATTTAACCAGGTTAAATAATCTTCCCCTTAGTTTGACTTATAACATATGCAAGTCAATTGAAAAACCAAACTGACACATTTTAGCTGGAAAATAAAGCATAATAAACAGAAAAAAATGTGGTTGCATGAATGTGCACAGTATTAAGCTAATACTTTTTAAAGCCCTTCTGATCTGACTGATGTTTAGAACTGTTTGTAATTCTCCACATCATGGCAATTCTTCCCCTTTAGGAGAAAAAATGCCCTCGAAGCATGATGCTGCCATCACTGTGCTTCCCAATGGGTAAGCTGTGGTTTTGGTTATGTGTAGTGTTGTTTGTATGGCAAGCCTACCTTTTGAAATTTGTCCAAAAATGTCAATCTTGGTTCTTCCTGCAATGCCCCATTACAAAGACATATAAGGGAAACTGGAAATTTTTTACAATTTAAGCAGCTAGAAAATTCCCGTAGCTCCTTTAATAATAGTGTAAGCATCTTTGAGGAACTCCCTTGCAAGGTTTCCTTATGATCAATTTTTTAAGGACACTGAGTTCTTTGTAAAATCACCGTTACACCATAATTTCTCTCTTTGATGATGAATGTCTTCACTTTTTCCCCTTTCTCCTTTTTAAAATAAGACCCCTCTAAGGCTCTGCGGACTAGTTCCTTTGCTGTGAGATGCAACTAAGAAAATATCAGGAAAAGTCTACTAGAACATCAGAACGTTATTTGGGCTAAATCAGATGTCCGTCATAAGAGGATTTGCATGTTTAAGCATCCAAATTGTGTTAGTTTTCCTTCTTATTTTTTCTCTGTGAAAAGTTTCAGTTTGTTTTTAAATGTAGGAAAAAAGTTCTGAAATTTCTTTTGCATCACAAAATTTAGGTATTTTAAGAAGTTTGTAGACTTTTCATAGTGACTTTATGTTCACCTGACAGTAACTTTGTTCTTATTGGCAAAAAAGAAGGCCTATGGAGTGTGAGATGTTATGGAACAGAAATGTGCTTGAATTTATGAGAAATTCAAACATGTCCCACGGATAAGTGTCCATGGGATCATTCTAATCCGCATAGGTATGCTCCATTCCCATGGCCCACCATAACCTCACCACACACACACGCACACACACACACACAAATGGAGAAGCTTATTAAAGAAACCTCGTGGCACACGGAAGGTTTATGATGGATTTAACATCAAGACTGATTGTTAACTTTTAGGACTAAAAAGACTTGGAGAAAGTGCTGAGAAAAACAGAGCTCTTAGCCAGACGCACGGATCACATGACAACAAGGCTGCCGCCACCGCCGCTATAGCAGCAGCAAGGATCCTTGGGAAAAAAAGGCACAGCGCCATCACTTAGATCATAGAGACTCAACCGCCAAGCTGCAATGACGCTCTGCAGATATATCATATTTAGGTATGAGTACACCATTCATGTGCAGAGTGGATTTTGCTGTGAATATGCACATCACAGTCAAGTGTTAAAGGAGAAGAAAAAAAAGATAATCACTGTGAAATAAATTAAACCTATTAAGAGGAACGTATGCTCAAGGTGACAGAAGAAATTAATTTGGCTCAACTATTGAGACCCATACCTCCACCCCACTATAGGATTTCTACCAAACTAATTACCACGCTCCACTTTCAGAAATAATAAGAAAAGTGCTTAATAGGTTAGGATTCACCCGTGCATTCATATGTCCATTTAACATCCCTGCTTTTATGCCCACACACTCTTGCTTTAATGCAATTTCAGATTCACAATTTAAAAAAGAGGAAAGAATTATATTTCAAGAGTTGTCGGGATTAGAATGCACAAGCAGTGATATTAAAACACTAGCTAGTTCTCCTGGACGTGTGCCAAGCCTTTCCGAGCAACTAAAGCTGAAGTAGAGAAGTTACTTTTTTTTTTAGGAGGGGTCACAGTTAATCGGAATAGAACTGTCAGTCTCTGATTAGTCGCTTCTCCTTGTATCTTAAATGTTTCCCCTCCTCTGTTTAATGCTTGTTAGAAGTAAAAATTTTAAATAGCGCAGTTTCAAAAAGACCCCCAAGTGTGCACCGCTGCAACACAGTCAGAAGCCTGTTTATCAAGTCAGCACTTCCCTCCAATTATAACGACTTCCTAAAGCAACTATTGTTTCATCTCAAACATCTTTAAAAATTAAAATGACCGTTTTTTTTTCTGTTTTTATCCCCCATCTTACCACAGAATTAGCATTTTTTACCTGCCCTCCCAAGGCTATGCAGACAGTCAAAAAGACCTGTTTTTCATTAGCAGTGCAGCAAAAGTTATGCAAAATGCAAAATGAATAAATAACTTGAGCAAGCTGTTTCAAAAGGTTTATTAAGAGTAAGTTTCCATATGCATTTAAATGCAATTAACATTAATTTTGCATTTGTGAGGATCTGAATCTAGCTCTATTGTTCTTATTAGAAAAAAACTTTTTTACCTCCTTTGCTGAGTTCTATGCAATAGATCAACAGGGTTGTGTGTCCCTGTTATTTTGCTGCCATGTGAAATCCAACAGTGAGTGGAGTGAGGAGTCAATATCCTGCTGCGACCTGAAGGGATTACTGCTCTGTATGTTACTTGTTCAGAGTATAACATGTATCATATCAATTATAAACAGAACTAGTGTGAAAATAATATACGTCAAGGTACAACAGCTGAACCTCACACACAAGAAAGTAACAGGAATTGTAAAGAAGAGTCCATAATTTGAGTTTATTATTTAACCTTTACATAATGCTAAAATATTGATTGTCAGACAATAAATCATTTATTTTATTTGAGAGTTTTACTTGTTATATTTAACAATTATTTGAGCATTGACTGATCTTCTCTTTTTACTATCACAATTCATACATTAGGCTTTTTTGGCCATGTAATTATAATAAACATAAATCTAGATTTTACATTTCAATCACACATTTAAACAGCATTTTGCACTTTTACCATTTTCAAAACGGTGCTACAATTTTTTCCACTTTTTTAAAATATCTTTACAGCACTATGCCTTAACATTTTATTAATGCAATTTAGTTTGAATTCTAAAATTAATTTCCAAGACCTCACTTTGGTCCCAACCACTGTTTTACACTTGGAGCATTTTTCTGTTTATAAAAGAAGAGCTGCGTGAATGATTCAAAATGGGGGGTTTTATATAAAAAAATACTGTATTTACTACAAAGTATAAATGTTTTTTGACCAATGCAAGTTCAATAAAATTGAGTAGAAAAGTTATAGGGCTCAATGACAGATAAGTCACAATGTCTTTTATTCATTTGCGCCCTTAACGGTCAGTTCTTCCACTGTTTAGTACAAACAGATGGGATCTCCTCCTTCTCTTTTTCCAGCTTGTGTCTTTTTAACTGTGGCTTTTTGGCCTCTGCAACATCAGCACAGCAATTATTAAAACAGCATGTGGCCCACATCGCAGACACACGCATTCTTGTCTCGCTAGTATTAGTGAGAACCTTCATTGACTTTCATTCATTTTAGTGACTGTTTTATGCCTAACCCTGGCACAATTCCTAATCCAAACCATTACCAATCTATCCCTAACACTAACCTTTGTTGAAACATCAGAATATATTCACACAATACCTCTAAAGCCAACCAAAAGAGCTCAGTAAAATTGTTCTAAAGTGAGGACCAGGCAAAATGTCAGCACTTTGTATTAAACGGTCATCACTTTATAGGTGAAAGACCTGAAACAGTGAAAAAAATTCCTCAGTTATAACACTAGACCGGAGAACACACACAAACACACACAAGACAGATGTACTATTTTCTTGACTTTTAGTATCTTTAACATTAAAATCTAGAGTATCAAGTAATGGCAAAAAAATTGCACAATATTTATCAACATAAAACTTATCAAAAGATAACAGAACAGTGTAAGGATACCATCTATCCCTAGTTCTTTTAGGATATTAGTGATCAGCGATTTAATATGCCAGGACACAGGTTAGGTTGTAAGATCCTGCTCTAATAATTCTCAGTATCTACTTTTCAGTATGTGTGTGGTGGCTTGGTTGAATTAGATATGCACAATTGGACACAGCTTGTGACAAACCTAGCACCTTAGCAGTGACTTTTAATATGCAGAGATATTCATCGGTAAGATTTAACCCTGATTTTAGCTCACATATGTACACACACACATCGAAACTTGCACACAGAAATAGTGTTGGGTTACAAAAACACGCTGTCACTCGGTGATCTGTATCTGGACAGTAAAACTGCGATAAAGTCACTCTACAACTGCGGCAATCGATGGAAGTAATTTATTTACCTCGCTAGGCAATTTCTGCTCTGTCTTTTGTGAGAGGGAGGAGACGGAAAGAGAAAGAAGAGGTGAGGAAGATTTGGCACGCATTCGTGAGTGGTGTGTAAATTAATTCAGCAGCAGTGCGTTCCAGAGCCATGTATAAGTCTATAAAATAAGGGGAGGTTAAAGCAACTCATATCATGCTCACACACATCAGGCAAAGGTCCAACACCAAAACCACTTCTTCCACAGAGAGAGACAAGATGTGAAACGTCATCTCTGTTCCATTAATGTGATGTGTGCTCCCTGGATGCCACTAAAAAAGGGGAAAAAAGAACAGTTAAATTGTTCTTTCTCCTATTTTTTCCCCTTCTTTGCTTTTTCTCCCATTCAAAAGTAGTATAGTCACCGGAAAGAGGCCTGTCCATGGTCCTTTGCCTCCAACTCAGTGAAATAAAAAGCACTTAACTAAGCCTCAGTGATCGATACGAACAACGCTGTGGGCTGGTTTTCACACACACACATATACATGCACACACACTTATCCCACCTCCTCAGATGCTCATGCATATGCATGTCCATTGTACTTTATGCATCCTATTGGGGGTGTGAGCCTATGTAAGAGCAAGGCCAATACACAGGTCAGTTAATTTGTAAATCAGTTGCCCATTTATGGATCTAAACACGAGTGTTTGTGTGTGTGGATGCACACGTCTGTGGATGTTTGTGACAATAAATCCGTGGGTATGCACCTGCTGGCTGAGGTCATCATTGGCAATGGGCTCATAATCACCAGTGTCTTCATTCATTAAATTTATTGGAGGAAGCTTTTGGCCCTGCCACGTGTAAATCATGCAAGTCTCCATGGGTTAATGCTCATTCAATACAGTGCCTTGTTGAATGTTCAACACTTAGACTTTTTACCTTCTTTTTTTTTACACAAGTATAAAGAAAAAAAAAATAATTCCTTGCAAATGGCTCATGCTCAGCCAGACTGGATGGAGAGCATCTGTGAACACCATCTTCATGTGTCACCAAACCAGTGGTACAATCAGTGCCACTGTTGACTTGCAGCGGGAAGGTCTTGGGTTTGAATCTCACCCTGGGATCTTTCTGCATTATCACCCTGTGTATGCCTGGGTTTCTTCCAGCTAATCTGGTTTCCTTTCCCATAGTCCAAAAATAGGACAGTTGGGTTAATTGGTCTAGTTTGCCATGTGTGTCTCTGTGTTGACCCAATGAATCGACTGGCAACCTGTCCAGGATATATCCTGCCTCTTGCCCTCCCTGCAACTATACGTAGGACAGATGGTATAGATAATGGTCAAAAGCTGTGCAGGAAAGAACCCCAACAGCATGATGATTCCATATTTCACAGTGGGGATAATTTGCTCAGAAGAAGCACTAAAGAGTTCTGTTACCATTGTTAGTTTCTGCAATGCGCAGTGCTTTACATGCAGGCCCAACAATTCAACTTAAGTCTCATTTGAGCAGGGCGCTTTCTTCCACCTGTTTGCCGTGTCTCCTAAATAGATTTTGAAAAACTATATAGGGGAGTTTTGGGGGGATTTTTTTCAACATTGGTTTTCATCTATCTCCTTTTTCATAAAAGTCACATTTGTGGAGTACATGGCTAATAGTACTTGTGATGACAGACAATCCAACCTGAGCTGAGGATCTCCATAATTCCTCCAGAGTCACCATGTGCCTTTTAGATGCTTCTCTGATCAACCCTCTTGTTGCCTGGTCCCTCAGTTTAGGTAGATGTCAGTGTCTTGGACGGTTTGGAATTGGGCCATCGTCTCGCCATTTTCAAACGTTTAATTTAACAGAGCTCCATGACCGTTAAACTTCTCAACTACTGTACCCCTGACTGAAGTGTTACTTGGTCTATTGTGCACTGATGTTCTCTAGCAAACCCATGAGGCCTTCAAAGGTAGACTCTGTTCACAAATTAGGTAACATATGAAGGGAAGTAATTCCACTGAATTTAATCAATCAGAGTAAAATGTGCTGTTAAGTTTGTTCTTTTCTTTTTCATAAAAAAAATGTATAATTGTCCTTCCAATTCACAGTCATCTGCTTTGTGTTGGTCTATCTCATAAAACCCCAACAAAATACATTGAAGTTTTTAACTGAAATGTGGCAAAATATGGGAGTGCTCAAGAGGTGTGAATATTTTTTGAATACTTCTTGCGTTTGTACATCCACAGACATGCTCAAAGAGTCTAACTATTGCTGCTGGCCTGCCCCCTGACCCAGGTCTTTTGCTGCAGGAAGTAACCCTGCTTGGTGACCTCCCTGAGAAGGCAGAGGAAAAGACGTCACAAAAACACCTTCCATCAGAGAAGCTGTCTCTTAATGGGGTCCCTATGGTCTCTTTTGGCCTATATGTCTAGGATTATGGGTAGAAATAGGACAAGATCTACACCTGAAAAGGTGAAGGAGGTTAAATATGCTTTAATTTGTGACAAACTACAAGAACATAGCCTTCTTTGCACAAAGGGTGGGGGAAAAAAAGTCTCGTACTCTATTGTGGAAATTCATTGGTTTTGCTCCACCCTCCTCCCCACCTCCTCTGAACAACTGATTTTGGACTAATAGGGCAGCTGCTTGACCCTCCTCCTCTTAAACCATTCTACCCCATCTCCCTTTAAAAAAAATCTGAAGAGACACTGTTGTTTTCAATTTGTTTTTGAAAAAGGCTTGGACGCAAAACGTTAAATTCTTGGGGTGTTCATCACAAAACAAGTTACACTTTTAATCTCCGATGCTTTTATTGATTTGTCCATGTGACTTTTTTTTTAAAGAGAGGAATAGAAGATTGTGCTGTCTGTTTATCTGTCTCTTTTACTATCCAGCTGTCCTGTCCTTACTTTTTTTGCAGTGTTGTGAACACAGACTGACATACAGAGACACCACCAGAAACATTTGAAAACGGTGGTAAGATGAGGTCAGTTCATAACTTTCAGGGTGGTGCACTGAAACCAAAAACCACAATAGGATTTTATTAGCACTTTTTATATTTTACAATAAAGAAAAATTAAAATTCTCCCCCTCTTTTTGTATCATTTTTAATATGAAATGGAGTTATCTGCCACCATTTACTTTGTACAATGTGTGAATTTGTACCAGTCAAGCACCTATGTCCAGCTCATTTTGAATGATTTAAATTAATTTCCTGTAATCTACTCACAGTCTAATGTAAGAAAATCAACACTGTTTTTACTACCAACAGGAATGTGTTTGGAGATAATTTGGTTTGATCAAAAGTCTTAATCTCTCATATTTTGCAAGACTCAGCATTTACAAAATATTTTGAGCAAAAAATTTACAATCATGGGCAAAATAACCAACAGCCTTTATGAAAATATTAAAATACTTGGAAAAGTAAAGTGATAGATGTGAACAAAATTGGTTTGGTCACAGGTACAAAATGGAAGTACAAAGCAAGACATGGCAATGCATAATACAAAATGGGGTCAAGAATTGACCTGCAGCCCAAAAAGTCATATATATATGAATAAATAACAAAAAAACAACATAAATGTTGCAATCTCTTCAAACATGTCTTAATTCATTAGCAAAGAATAATTTCTGCATTAATAATACCGTCTGATTAGTAGTAGTGGTGGTGGTGGGTGGGTGGGGTGTGTAGAATGCAAAAGGAAGAAAAATAAAAACATTGCAGGCTATTGCAGCAAAAATAAAAAAATGCTTCCAGGGGAAACAATATTTAAAAAAAAAACGAACAAACACACACAGCCATTCCCTCATGGGATATGTAAGCGAGATCATGGAGATGTTTCAATGGATTGTAAACCATTGCGCTTATGTGTCCAACCACATCAGACGGTGGGGGATGACCTCTTTGTATGTCTGGAAGTGTCACTTTGTGTGCGCGTTTGTGAGGACGCGTGCAACCGGAGCCAAACTGTAAGCCATATGCCACTTTGGTGCTGGTGCCAGCCACCCCCCTACCGCTCCCCCAACCTCCAAATACACAAATGTTACACACACACACATGCCCTCTCATAAACAGGCTTGGATGTACCCACACAAGCGTTGCTGTATGAAAAAGCAAGCCCCTCCACTTCATTAGGAAAGTAAACACAAGTGCTGTCTGAAGTGGCTAATTAGAGACTAATTACTCCCTGCTCGTTACTAATGCAAATTAGATTATGCTGCTTAACTTCCTCGTGTCCACAACGCTGCTGTTAATTGAGGCCTTTTGAAATTAAATTACCCGCTAATTAGCATATCAAAACCATTAATTCAGAGCAAGGAGGGGAAAAAAAACAACAACAAATGCCAAGTTTTGCTAATGAGTTTTGCTAATTGAATATGTGTGGGGTTGGTGCCAGGAATACCTATTCAGCTGATCAGCAAGGCTTGTGACTGTGTGCACGTGTGTGTGCAAGCAGCCAGAGAAGAAACTCCATGCATCATAAGAGCAGCGTATAATGAAAGGAGCCATTCCATCTCTCCAAATGCTTTGTCAATATTTCCCTCTGAAGGACATACTCCACTGATGTTCAGCACGCAGGGAGCAGGGGATACAGCGAGAGGGGATGGATATTCATCTCATGAGACGCTAAAGAGCTACTGGATGTGGAGTGCGTCTGCGTTCTGGTAGCATGTGAGCATGGTTAGCGTTTGTCCTGGCTGTAAGCTGCCTTTGAAGTATAAAACCCCATCTCCATCCAGCTATGTCTTCATGTCTCCCCCTTTCTCTTTTCAACTGACTCTTCCTCACCTCCGCTGCAATCCATGTCCAATTAAAGAAGCAAACACACACTCATGTGTATGTGTGTAACTGGATCTTACCTTCCTTCTGGGATAAATCTGTTTTTTTCCTCTTCTCAAAGAACTGAACAGGTGATTTTTGGATCAGGAGTGGTGAGCAAATTTAGAGTCAGCATTACCTGTTCATCAAAAAGACGTACAGAGAAACCTGGAACTATTTGGTTCTTTAATCTGTGGCAATCTAAAGATCTTAACCAAGCGTTCCGTGTATAACCAACTGAAATGGTAAAATATACCCATTTTTTTTCTTTTCTCTAAATATCCATCTAAATGTAGCATGTAAAAAAAGACCTTTTCAGGTTACTTCCTACACAAATCTCATCATCCTACAGTCTACGACTGCTTATTTCATTATCTCTGGGATGACAGATGGGAAAATGGGGAACAGGAAAATTTAGAAGTAGCCATACAAAAAAAATAAATCTCCATGATAATTAGATGTAAAGATATTATAATTCTTTCAACAGGATGCATAGAAACTGCTGCTTGACAGTATTTGCTCTAATTGCTGGAATTATCATATTAACTAGTTACCATTTTAGTAAGTTGATTAAAAAAATTGATTATTCGTCTATTTCTTTTAGGAGTTTCTTAATCAAAATCTAACATCCTTGAAAAATTAATTTGAAGCCGTTTCTTATCAGTTAATTAAATCGGGTGGGAAGTCTTTTTTTTCTGCACTCCATGATTAGAACGGTTCTGTTCTTTTCTGTTCAGACACCATGACGTTAGAGAGGCAACTTTTCACTGTCTCATCAAACATTCACGACCACAAGAATAGGACTTCTTTGAAGGGGCCCGCTGTCTGTTTTTTTTCTAATTCTTTTCTTTTCTTCGTTCAAACCTCTGCCTTTCTGATATATTGTGCTACACCCAATAGATCTTTCTTTCTCGTTAACACATTCTCATTAACGTACGGAGAAAGCACACAGGGAGGGGAGAGGGGAGACAGAAGGGGGGGAGCAGCACCGGGGAGGGGAGAGAAAACTGAATCAATGGCAAAGATAAAGTCAAAGAGATGACTGAATACACCAGCAAATTTTAGTAAGAAAACTAAATAATAGGAAGAACACACAAGTGCCCGCTTACAACGTTGCCAGGGTGACAGCCTTGGGGCGAGCCTGGGCTGAGACTACATAAAAAGGAGCCGGGAGCTAAAACAAGACCTGCTATTTCTGCAAGAACTGTGAACATCTGTAACAATGTTTTCATTTTTTCATAATCTATTTGTACATTTGAGAATTTAATTAAACTTGCATAAACAAAAATCTGGTAAAAAAAGTTACCTCCCTTATAGAATTGATTTTCTATCTATCATTTCTATCTATTCAGCTATAATATCATAAATCAGAGCATTTAATCATACTGTTCCTGCAGGTTGAAGTCTCTGCAATAAGACACTAGATCAAATATTTCACTGACTGGGTCTTTCTCTGGATGGGCAGAAGAGATTTACCCAGCCCTATCCCTTCTCATTTTGTTGCTGAACACTGCTGGTCAGCTGCCTTAAAGAAGGCTCCTGCAATTGTCCCTTGCTTACAGAAGGAATGGTCAGAAAAAATGAAATTGAAATTAAAGGAGCACCACCTATCGTTCCTACTAAAGTAAAGCTGTTGGCAGCTAAGAGCAGCTATCTGCTCTAGCAGAGTTGAAAGCTCAACAAATAACCATCTTAATAACACTTTATTATATTTGTGGTATTATATTTAACACAATGAGAAAAAGAGCACAGGGTAAGGCAATGATGCCTGAGTATCACCTGTTGCTTTGCATTCTCATTCAGCTGGATGAAAGAGGGTTACAACAATATTAGTTATTATTAAGAAAAAATCATACCTGTGTTACTCTGTAAAAAGTTAACAAGAAAAAAGGTTTAATATTCTCACTAAGAATGATAATAATATATATTTTATTTAGCAGGTCTTTATACAACTTTCACAAAGCTGTATAAATAAAAAATACGTTGTGTTGATGAGCTAATTTTAACATCAAAATGTATCATTTTTGTAGCTGTTGGAATAATTTCAGAATTTGTTTTTAATATTCAGAACTGCTACTAAAGCTAGAGTTCTTATTTGAATCTGTTAGAAAATCTATGAAGGGGATAAAGATTAGGATCATGGTAAGGAAGCCATCCAGCCTCTAAGACTTTATCACCAAAGATGAAATACCAGTGTAAAAAAATGAAAATAGCTTGTGAGCAATTAAAGAAGGATTTGATTTCTGTATGTCAATAAAGATTTTTCCATTTAATGTTAGGAGGGAAAGTTAAACATATTTTTTGCATGCTATTTTTAGTAAAATACGAATAAAAATGTACACATTCTTTTCTTAATACCCAATAATCATCGTTTTATTATCTTTTGAGATATGCCCCTCTCATCTACTGTTGGAGATGAAGTTATTAGTTTTATAAAAATAATTTTTAATCCACATCTGACAGGGGTATTAATATTTTTGGGCTTAAAATGCTAATTTTACTCAAAACAGTCACATAGTAAGAATCTCACACCACACGCCTATGACTAGTGACATCACAAAATCGCCGAAGAAAAACTAGTTTTCTATTTCTGGAAAGAGACTAATTACATAGCTCTGCCCCCGGGAAAGAGAAGCCCCTCCTGAAGGACAGAAAGAGAAAAAAAAATGAGGCATAGTGTCCAGTCACCGTTGGCAGTGGTGGATTATAAGTCTCTGTCCGCTTCAGCATGCAGCGGAGCAGAACCGAACTGAGATGGCGCATTCCACTCATCTGTCCATCCCAGACTCCTTGGGGAGTTATGGGAGGATTGGAAGGAGAAGGGGGTGGGAGGGTCGACGGGAGAATCAGTGAGCGGGGGAAAAAAGCCGCACTGCAAGTCTCCCTGATTGGCTAATGAATTGAATGATTATCAGACCCTAGTTTGTAAAGTTTTGCAGAATCTCAGTTCATCAGCCAACCAGCTCTGCGCCCTCATAAACCAATCAAACCCCAGCTGGATGGCTTTGGTGGGGGGGTGGGGGTCTCAGTCGGAGTTTCTAAATTTTTCTTCCATCTGCTTCTCTTGCTCATATTTTTGCGTCTGGCTTTCGCTTACAGCCCATCGCTGTGTCTGTGCTACTGCGGCCCTCTCTCTGTGGGAGACAGAGAATTCTCAAGGCCACAATTACCGCACAGAACTATCAATTTATCTTTCAATTAACCCTGTGGGAAGAGAGGGGGACAAGGAAGAGGAGTGTGCAAAGAAAAGGGCTAAAAATTTGAAATTTGTGATAAAGAGGATCCGTCCTGCTCTCCGCTCACTCTCCCACTGGGGTACAGTCATATGTTTTAGCGGAGAGAGGAGAGAATTAGTATCTCTTTGGGGTGAACTTGACCCCACCATCAGAGGTCAAACAAGTTACTATACAGTGCAGGACCCCCTATTCTCATTGCCTGCAAATAGGCTCAGCCTGTGTTCCTTTAATGCACTACGGTATGTCAATAGGAAGCACTCAAAGGGCAGCGCAGATCTGTGGGACGCTAAAGGCAGAGAAGAAAATAAAGTGAAAGGGAGACAAAAAAGGACACAAAGAAAAGACGAAGACTTTAGCCAGGAGTTGTGTTTCTTAGATCAGCGACTTAGGGCCTTTGCCCGGTTACAATGGACAACTGTGATGGCATGTCTGTTGTCTTTCGCTCTGCTCTCTCCTCTCTTTTTTGCATTCTCACTTCCCTCCTCCACTCACTCACTAAGCAAACCGCCCCAGGGGAGCTGCTCAAAACCAAACCCAGCCAGCCTTCAGAGAGATTTTTGCAGGGAAACTTCGCACAAAGACCCCAGAAGCCATACACATGCCTGACACCACAAAGCATGCTGGGGTTTCATTGCCACTCACCCTCCCCTCCTGTCTCAGTCCTGTCTTCGTTTCTTTTCTTTTTTTTGTACTTTAGTCCTTGGTTCCTCCCCCGGTCCCCTCCCTCGTTTATGCTAACAACTTTCCAAGGCTAATGCACGGTTCCTGAATGACCTTTAGACAATGGAATCCTGCCCCAGCAGAAGTTGCCGATTAGAGCTACAGGTTGCACACTGCAGTTCTGACCTTCAGTGAGCAAATGAGCATTTTTGGCATCTTCTTATCTAATGACCTAGCAAGCACTTTCAAAAAATGGTAGAATCTGAGGAAATTTTCATTATAATTACATAATTTTCCTCCATGAGACAGTTTTTCATCACAGCTATATATATATGATGGCAAACGGTTTCCTGTCATTCCATTCCCGTGCTTTAAAATCAAAGTCCAATTTTGGGAGGGTGGGAGAGAACATGCCACAGAGATTTGTTCTTTTATCCAGCTGGTGCAGAAGAAAACCGCTTCCCACCTTCTCCCACCTGTTAACACACTTTGCCAGGCAGCTGGCTAAAATAAGCCTACTGCTTATCTTTTTGCTTATCGAAAAAAAATTTAATTTGGAAATATTTCTGGTCACAAAAAGCACTGATTATCATCATGTGGAAAGAAAAATAGCAAAACACCATCACAGCTTTTTTTTCAATCTATAAACGACAAGATAAAAGATGTGTGGCCCAGGGATGAGCAGGTGTCCCACTTCTTTTTTTACCTAAAACATTTTTACATAAAACATATTTTAGTCTTTTTAAAAAGCAATTATTATAATTATTTTTATTATTATTATTTGTATATAATTTGTATTATAATTATTTGTAGCCCATGAATAGTACAATTAGAGCTTCCTGCTTTAGATCAACATAATAGTAAAAAGTGAGTAAAATATTGAACAGAACAGATACATTGAAATGTGTCTGAAAACAATCTGAAATAATATTTTTATTCTCAAATGTTGTTTTTAATATTATTATCATTTCTTTTTATTATTATTTTTATTTACTTTTAACAAAATATTTCGTTTTTATTAGCCTTACTACACAAAATATAACCTCAGAATAAATCTTGCCACTATTTATCCTGGATGAAGCAAGGCCTAAGCAGAAGAAGCAATCGTTGGAGGTGAACTACAAGATCCTGGGTGTATGTAAGGAAGATTGCAGAGGGAACACAAATACAGACAAGACATGCATAGGAGGGGGGGGGGGGGGCAAGAAGCCTGGCATTGGGGGTGGGTAGATAGTAAAAAAGGCAACACAATAAAAAGCTTGGGAGAGAAAAGAGAAGCAGCAAGTGTTGAGTCCTTCACACAGAGTGGCTATTGGAACTCCAACAGAGAAGAGAAGGATTTTCTGTTCAGCCATGAAGCAGGACCGACGGAAGCCAGGGAATATATATGAATCTTATGAACAGAACAAACATTTATCTTAAAATGCTTAAAATAACAAAAAATAAAGAGAAAAACAAAAAATGACTAAACTTCTGTGAATGAAAGATTTTCTAATTCATATAATTATCTCTCATTCAACATCAGCTAAATTTGATCATGAAAAGCAGAATTATGCCTGTTTTGTGTTGACATAAAGGGGAAAAGTGAAAGAATTGTTTTTAAGTACTTTGAAAATATAATTTACATTAGGTTTTACTTTTTTGAAGAGGTTTAAAAAATAATTCTAAAAACAGCTGCATTAGATCAAAAAAAGAAAAAATATCAGGATTGGCCAAAAAATTTAAACTGCACACGCACAACATGGTGGGCCTTTTCCTGTATTTTTTCCTCCCTTTTTTGTTATTCTTCTTTGCCCAATGTCCTGCCAGCAAACAGTTAATGCTGCTTCACAGGCCAGCAGTCAGGCCAGCACAAACACACCCACCTCCTCGCTGGCCCCCTTCTCTTTCCCCAGGAACATGAGAGTTGGCTCTAATTCACAGGCTGGTAAAGCTGTGGTGGACAGCAGTCTTGATCTGGCAGGATTAGGCTACTTTTATTTCCCCAAGAGCCACAGGGGTGGGAGGGAGGAGTGGTGGAAGGAGGCGCTTAAATCCTTCTACAAATGTCAGACAACGACCGGTGACCGGGAGGCTTCGGAGATACATGCACTCTGTGCACGCACGCACGAAAGTAAGGAAGTAAAAAAAAAAGGGAGTGCGGCATCCAAAGAAGAGACCCATCACTCTTCGTCTCATCAGGTGGTGGAAGCAACGACGTGGGGGCAAAGAAGGGAGCAAGTAGAGGAGAAGAGGGAGGAGTGTCGTGCAGGCAGGAGGGGGTGTTGGGTGGGGGATACACAATTATTCAGATAACAGCTGGGAATAATCTAGTGGCAGATGTCTCTTGGTCAACAATGCCCACCGCACACAGCCGTGCGTGCCTGTGTGTGCGCATACACACTCGGAGTCTCAATGGTCGCACATGAACCAGTATGAGCTCCAATTTTGGTATTTTTACTTATTTTTGTTCATATTTTTCTTTTTTTTTAATTTTTTTTTATTTCACTTATTCAAGTTCTGTACTGGAGGAAAAAGTTTGCCGGAGTCAAATTCCTTGTATGTGACATACTTGGCCAATAAACTGATTCTGATTCTGATTCTGATTCTGATTCTGAATAACCACACTACTCCCTAAGACTGGCTGGAAGACTTAAATTTTATTTGTTTTGGATGAATTTATAGCTAAGAAAAATAACACATGTTTTCTGATTAGTTTCCTGTTATCGCCAACGTATATATCTAAAACAGAAAAGCCAACAACTTAAGGAAATGAATAATGGAGGATGGTTAATTGATGTAGGATGGAACATTTTTTTATCAGTTTTTGGTGTATATAGATTTTAAAGATCAAAACAACATCAACCTTCCGTTATACTGCTCCTACAGTTTAAATTTGTTTTACTCAGATTCCAGAGAAAATGAGGGAGAGACCCTGGCTTACAACAGGGACTGAACGTCTCTGTAACAGTTTTCTCTCTTTGTCATTTAGCAGTGCATTTTAGCAATGTATGACTCTTGAAAGTAAAACTTTTTATTGGAAATGGTGGAAAAAAGTTGGCCTTCCAGGAAGACCCACTAGATTTCCCTAATTTTATACAGGTTTCTACTTTTCACTGTTTCGTTAGGAACTGCAAATATGTGAAGCCTCTTTTCTTGAATTTAAGAATACATTTGACCATCCCTGATAGAAACATCGTTTTTTTTCCCGTAATTTTTGGTCAAGTGAATATTTTTTTAGCAGTAAATATTATAAGGGATGAAGGATTAACAAAGTTTTAATTTTACAAATTTCAATTAATGTCTTAATGTTCCATCGGTTAAAAATCTGAGTAGAAATGTCTCAGAAAGTTTTCTACAGCTTTATGGAGGTTACGTTAATCTCAGTTCAGCTCCTCTCCCACCTGGTCCTGCCCACTGCTAGTCAGCTGGCTTGAAGATCAAATATGGAAATGTTTCTGGTTGTAAAAAGCCGTGTAGTCATGTTAATGAAGCACAAACTATTACTAACACCAACACACTCAAACTATACGCCTAAAAGCGTAACCTTCTAAATTCACCTTGTTATACTTGTGAAATTATTTGAAGATATACAGATCTATCTTTCTGTGAAAGTCTATTTATCAATCTAAAAATAATGACAAGTTAAATACATTTGTGTGACTTTAACAGTCAATAGAACGATATGCTTTAGCAGCAGAAAGAATTACTGTGCGTTGTTTGAACAGCACACACACAAACAAATCATCATTAGGTTACCTTAAACCAGAGAATACTTTCAATCCGATGCATCTGGAAACAACTCCTTTGGCAATTGTAGCAACTATCATCCCAACAAAAGTATTTAAGTTTGAACACTACAGTTTGAGACCACAAGTCACTTCTTTTTAAGGGGAAAGCAGAGCAAAAAGCTGAAGAATGGGGGGGTGAAGGTGTGACATGAGCATTTATTCTTCTACCGTTTGCCAATTCACCTAAAACCTAAAAGTGTTTCCTCCAAAAGTTTTGAGGAAGTATTTTTCCCCAGCTCTACTCCCCCTTAAGTGAATCAATCTTTAAGACGTTATGTAGCTGTGGATGGAAGGAAGGAAGGGGGCGGCCCAGACGAGTGGTACTCTGGAGCTCTGTCAATCCGTCAACCCCGGCAGCCCATTGTGATGTGGTTTAATACTGGCTAACAGCTCGTCCTGTCAGGGGATGGATCATCCCGTGGCGCCTCACATGCTAATAGCTTAAGTAGGCATCGCATGTCCCCTGGAACTAATACCACAAATACTAATACCATAAAAGAGCAGTGCTCCAGCCTCACTTTCGCCTGAGTTAGCCAGCATCTCGATACTTTGCGGATTAGAAAACATAATGAGATGCATTTAAATGGTTATTACCTCCTTAGTACAGGAAGGGAAGAAACACGGGGAAATGCAGCGTGGCTAATTTCCTATCAGTGTATGTTAATCTATGCCAGTTGAAAAAATTCAAATATTCTGGTGTAACAGAAGATATGAAAAATACCGAAATAAATCTGCTTAACTTTTTTGAAGTAGAACTTCAGGACTCAAACACACAGACTGAGAGGAGAAATCTGCATCTGAATTCACAAGATACTGCATACTCTTGAATGAAAATCTAATTGTCTCTCTCTCGTCCACTCTGAACATTTTTACCATATAAATAAGCGATCAAGTGCTGTGCAATGCTTCTCCACACGATCTGAAATCTGCGAAACCCGCGGGCTCCGAGTGTGGCACACTCGGAGTGTTGCGCCTCACAGCTGTCACCAAACCTTTACTTCTCAGCCATCCCTTCAATACACATTAAAGCCGAGCTGCAGAAAGTTTGAGCACATTGTTGTTCAGAGGGGAGGCTCTTCGCCAATGCGCTCGATTGACAGCCGCCCTGTCAGTTTGTCGCGGGGCTTTAGAAAACACCAACGGCTCTCTGATGAAGTGCTTACAAAAGGTCATAGGGTGGTGGAAGGGGGGTGAGGGGGTTTGGCTGGGGGAGTAACAGAGAGGGAGCAAAAGGAAAGGAAGACAGGACAGACTGAAGGGAAATCCATAACACAAATATAGCTGTCAGAAGCAGTGCGGAGTTAGCGGCAGAACACAATGAACGAGGAGAGCCTTTTCGAGAAGATGCTCTGCTGGATCACAACAGGCGTCCTCTCAGCTACATTCTTCACTCTCCAGCCCACATTGACCATCTTGAGTGCTCTACCCGATCTGCGCCAATGACCTCTTGATCTACCGTGACTCTGAAATCAAACTGCGCACCGACTGCCTCGCTTCACGCTCCACTCTTAGTTCTCCACAGCCCCCTCCCCTCTTTTTCCTTCCAGCTCTAACTCTCAGGTGCCAAGCGCCACTCCGGAGAAGCTGATCTAATGCTTCCTCGGCCACGACAGCTCCGGCATTGAGCTCCCACACAGTTGTTTCCTTCACATCGTGCAGGTTTTCTCCCTTATATTTTCTATCTCTGCCTGTAGACCCAAACCAACCCCTCCACACCCATAGGAAACAGTCTCTTCCGCTCTCAGCTGTTGGGTCATTTCTTCCCACATCCATCAGCTGGTAATGGGGCTGCGCTCTGATAGAGTCAGTGAAATGTCTGCATAACTGAAAAATGCAGAAAAACTCTGAAAATGTTTTATTTTAGATGTGGAGATGTGTCAACGGCCACATGGTATGACACCATGTCAAGTTAAAATAACAGTTCTTTTAAAAACCAAATAAGTATAGAGGATTCAGGATTCAGTTTGTTATATTTTGTCCAAATAAATATGATACAGAAAATAGGTGAATGTGCTGGAGGTTATCTGATAGCTGTAGTAGTTTTGAAACCAATAAAAAGCTAAAAAATAAGTTACAACAATGGTGATTTTTATTAAGCTAAAAAAACTGCAGTAAAACACATGGGTTGCTTAGGGATAAAAAAAAAATTGTAGGTTGAATTTTTAGTTCTGATTAAAAGAAAAAAAAAATAGAACTCTCTTGGCCTCCTGATTAGCGACCAGAACCAATCTAAGGAAAACTGGTTGATTCAGATCTCTGATATATCGCTGCGTCTTTAGATCATATCAATCTAACACACACAAAAAACAAAAAAATAAACTTAAAAGCATTTTTCCTTCCCGTCTGCTTAACAGCAATTCTATGGCATGGCACCAATGCCTGAATCACTGCGAGAAAACACATCTAATATTGGAAAAAAATGTGTTGGATTAATTATGAGACAGACACACGTTTTCGGCCCCTCAGCTTCTCCTAAATAACAGGTTCAATTAGAACCACATGTATAATCAGGCCTCAGTCTGAAGCAGTGCGGCCGTAGTTTCACTGTGCAGTCAATCACTTACAGAGTAATCGCAACTTCATGAAAATCCTTCCATTTTAACTCATAATTCACAAAAAAAAATTGTAATTGCATTTTTGCTGCATTTGAAAGGAATTTATGTCAGTAAAAAAAATCTTAAGCCATACCTGTTCCCTACAGTTCTTTAGCTTCAAGACCAAAATTTCAAATACCCGTCAGGGAACATTTTCAATATAACTTTTTCTCAAAATCCAAATGAAAGGATATCAACAATTTAAGCATTTCAGCTTTTAAACATGTGAGTGTTCTAACAGGAGTAAATCTAACACAGGTCAAACCCTACATGTATAGCTGCGGTATATCTGTGCTCTTCAAAATCACTTTGAGCTAAAAGCCCACTCTGACTTGTGGGTTTGGGATGACGGGAGAGAGTTTTAATGAAGAGAGCATCAGAGATGTAGAGACAGACAGCAATGAGCTGTCGATATGCTTCCAACGCACAGTACATTTAAAAACCTCAAACACTATCCATTTTAATTTCCATTTTCAGGTGAATTGAGGAAAAAAAGCACTACACACACTGAGATGCATACACTGTTCCACATGAATCTTCACATGTACTCATGCAAGAGGTAAGGGCTTTGTGAGTGAGTTTATGGAATAATACAATCACATTGGTGGCTTTTAATCCTATTGAAGGGGTTTTAGAGCACATGAGATTCATTATTATTGCCTGTCTCTCTAGACAGTTTTCCTACACGGCTCCAGTCACACCCCACCGTGCACAACTTAATCCACATGCTCCAGGACCATTACAAAAAAAAAAAATCATAATTTCAGCATTGTGTAAGAACAGAAACAATTATGTGAAACTGATAGGAATCTGGAGAACAGAAGCAATTCAAACACACAATGATATAAAACATGACTTTCAAAAGACACACAAGCTGTTAAGTAGTGGTAAAAAGTAAAGCAAAGAAGGAAATGTGTTGCAGCAGGTCAGACGAAAATATGATGGAAATATAGACAATAGTAAAAAGCAAGCAGAGAGTCAATGTCTCAGATACCTTCAGCTCCATCCACTTTTACACTTTCTCCTCCTGATAACTAAGTAATTCAGATAAAATAATTATCATATTCCCCACACCATAACCACTTCAACGTGACTTTATGCTGTTCATGTTGCTGGTTTTACACTGGAAGTTGAAATCTTCCTCTTCAGGTGATCAGTAATGATCATCAGTCTGCTTTTTGCAAATATAAATATTCAAAGAACATAAATGAAGTTGTTTTAATATGAAGCAAAATAAATTAGTTTTTAAAATCAGAAAAAATTACTGATACATATATTTAAAAAAGAAGTGAAAATCATCTACTTCGAAATTTAGAAAAAAAGAACTTGAGAAGGTTGTCTTTATGGTCTATATATTTACTCGGCATACTTCACATTTTTAGAGACCATTTGTGTAATAATGCTTGACTATGAAGTGCACATTTACTTTCTCCCTCCTACTAAATAAAAATAACTATAACAAATGTAGGATTCTTAAAAATGTGCTGTAAAATGTATAAAACTAATTCACAACTTTGTGCATTAGAATAAAAAAATGCAATGTTAAAACACTATTAATCCCAGCAAAATCGAAAGGCCAAAATGTAAAAAAAAAAAAACTGCGCAGATCTGCATTCAAAATTTGAGTGATATAATATAGTTATTTGTTTTCTTTTACTTGTTTTAAGATATGCAGCGCGCACCTTAGTGTGTGCACCACAAAAGAAAAAGGAGCCTTCCTATTTGACTCCAGAACTATGGCAAGGTCATAAAATATGATGTAAAGCTTCTTTTTCATTCTCGCTGGATCTTCTATTAAACCGCAATTAAAAGTGTGTCATCACGTCGCGAAAATGCCGCCACAGAGAACAAGGAGGTTGGCGATGGCGAGGCTCGGGGGGGGTCTGGTGTGGAAAGGGGGAGGGATGGGGCACAACAGCGCAGAGAGGACACACTAAATAAAATTAATTATGCCAAATGCCCCCGCGCCCATCAATCACAGGGCAATAATGCCCGTGTCAGGGTGTTGCACCCACACGGCCTGTATCCTTTTCTCTGACTGACAGACAACTAACAGCAATTAATTGTCATTTCATTTCTCAGCCTTTTTTATGTCCAGCTGTCACGCAGAGATGTGCTGGCCGATTTTATGTCAGAGGTATTTTAATGACACAAAAGCAACTTTTTTTTTTTAAACTTAAAATTGTTGCTGTTTACATAAGCATGTACGCTCAAATCATGTATGTTATTTCAATAACATTTGCAAATTCGTTGTTTGTTTGTTTTTTTCCCTTTTGGAGAATATATTTCCTCTGTGGTGGAGGCCTACTTTGAGGAAAAACAGAGATTGGGTTTTAGTTTCCACATTAAGATAAAATCAGAATGAAATCTGACAATGGATTGTGCACCTTCTCTAAAAAAGGCGTGTTTAGTTTATCATATTATTCTTATTTATATAGTCAAACTCATTTAGCTTCGGTGCATCAGATAGGACTAATGCCCCCACTCTAGCACATTATTCACATTATTAGTGTTTTACAAGTGTTTTTGCATCAGAGCTCCAAAAAAACGATATATTGTTTTTTTCAAAGACTTGAATTCAATAAAACATATAGACAAAAAGAAATGAAGGAAGTACCGCGGACACTTCAAACCTCGGTGAGGTCTCACAGAGCGACTCTAGTTTCAAAAGTCAGAATCTTTTTAAAAGAAAGTATTGTTCCCCCAAACCTATTGACCATGTCAGCTCAAAAAGCTTTTTTCCCCCTCCCTCCTCAAGACAAGAGCCCTTTTATCTCCGGGCAGAGAGTGTAAATCCTTTTCTATCATATTAATCGTTATAGTTTAATTATTAGTCGAATAAAATAGGTTAAAATTTTTAAAAAAAAACGTGTTTCGGGGAATCTCAATAAACAGAATACACAAAATCACTAAAGTTTCCTGTATATATAACAACTGTTATGATTTTTTATTTTATTTTTTTTGTTGCCTTCCTCAGTTTAGATCCCGACATTTTAGTTGCTTCTATGACAAAGAGAAAAGTTTTTGTTTTCTCTAAAGGAAAGGCTGCAGGCAATGAACCTGGCCACGAAACATCGCGTTAAATATATATATATATATATATATATATATATATATATATATATATATATATATATATATATACTACATATACTACACATTTATAGTAGCAAAAGATTTTAAACAAATCTTGACAAATATTTTCTAATCTTGTTGAAAATAGCTAACAGAAAAAAAACAGCGAGCATACCACAAGTGTCCTAATAAAGGGGTTTTTTAAAGTTTCGGGTAAGAAATGGTGAAAGTTGGAATTAAGCTGTGACAAAAAAAGAAAACTTGAGAAAAACAATAAAACATGACTGTTTCCCTTGTGTTGTAGTTTGCTCTAATAGGCTAATAATACTTGTAAACTAGCAGGGAGAATGTTAAAAAAAAGTTGTGTATCAGAGTTTCAATGGAAGCGCGGAGGGAAAGAAGGAAGGAAGAGCGAAAAAGTAAAAGTGCAGAGATAATGCATCAACCTGTTCTCTCGGTTTCTGAAGAAGTCAACTTTCACGCCAGCGGTTGGACCATGTGGACAGCCCGCTTCTGCTCCTCTGACCACGGCGCGTCCACCCTCTTTCTTCACGGCGACAAACAAGGGGGGCACACAAGCCGACGGGACGCGAAAAAAAAGTATATATCGGAAAAACAACAGAGAAGAAAAGAGAGCGAGAAACAGATAAATCTAAGGTCTAAAGACCATTACTTCTTTAAGCGTAGAAAAAGCTTGCTCGTCAAGTCCCTTTTCCTATTCCCCCTTTTGTGTGCGTCCTCTCTCCTCGGAGTGGCCCCTCTGGAGTGAAGTCGGAACAATACTGCTGCTAAAAACTCTGCCACTGAGGGCAAGTTGCAGCGGGAGAAACAACGCGCCTCTCTTTGGTGTTCTTCACTTGCTGCTCCTGCTTTCACCGGCTTTCTTCTCAAAGAAGCCCGATCAGCGCGTAAAATCTCCCCGCTGGTCTGCACTTTTTGGCATCCTGTCTTGTTGCTCGCTTGGAAATCAGGGTTGAATCACTTGGGCTGAGCGCGCGTGTGTGTGAAGTGTGTGTGGCAGGGGGACAGTTTGCTGCGCTACCGTAATGCCTCTAAAGCAGGTGCGCTAAATCGTGGCGCACAGCTTTCAGTGATAGCTGGCTCTCTGTCCCTCTACTAGTGAGCGTAGTGCGTGTGTGTGTGTGTGTGTCTGTGTGTGTGTGTAGATGAAGGGAAGGCACTGATCTTTTGACCTGCTTTGCATCCTTGCTGAGTTGTGCTATTGTGGAGCCAGAGAGCAACAGATGTTGGCCTGCACAAATTATGGGCCAAGAAACCGCCAGAAACAAAGCACAATCAAGTCAGTCAGTGACAAACACCCCCATATATATATATATATATATATATATATATATATATAATATATATATATAAATATATATATATATATATATAGATAGATAGATAGATAGATAGATAGATAGATAGATAGATAGATAGATAGATAGATACTGACTGAAGATAGACTTAAACTCCTGACCTGCATTCAAAGACTGTATGAACTTGTATGAAGCCCCATTGTACATTTAATTCTGGGGCCCACTACTAGATAAGCTGTGAGTTGGTGGTTCCCAAAGGGCCACACTTGCTACTGACGCAGGATTATTACCTGGACTCAGTTATTTGAAAAAGAAAAAACAATTAATGATATACTCTTAATATGATTTTTATTGGCTCCAAGTAACAGTACTTATTACAAATAAAGAGTAAATTTGGTTTGACAGAAAACATTATACACACTGAACTTGACTGCACTGAGACTGAATATGAAAGCATGTAACTAATAATGTTGGGGTTTTCTTTGCATTGACTGATCTGTTATTAATGGGACTTGGTGCTACATATATAAATAAGGGAATTAGTAAACATACATTGATTTGAACTTAGATGTGACCTGGCATACTGTCAAGTGATACTTTATCTTATTTACCTGTAAATGATCCTCCTTTAAGGAACAAATAATTAAAAAGAGTTTTGAAATGAATTAATGAAAAAGGTAAAAACTGTTCTCTGGATTCCTCATCTTACTGGATACTGTCACTGTCTTTGCACTCTGTTCCCAACTCCTTAGTAAGGCTATTGGTTGTCATAAAAGTTGCCAAACAACTTTACATAAAAATAATACACATTTCCATTTGCATTTAACTAGAATGGATACTAAGAAAGAGGAATACGGAAAATAATTTAGTCAAATAGTAATCAATAGGGATGCACCAATACCAATATCGGGTCTCGGGACCGATACGATTCTAATGTACTGTATCGGTTAAAATTAACTGATACCATGAACCGATACTTAAAATGTGTAAACTCTGCAAAATTTTCACAGACAATCTTTTTCAGTTGAAACAAGTTTTGTGGTCTTTTTTATAAATTAAAAAACATATCTAATCAACCATCATTTGATAAAACCTGCCTTTCAATTCATTGCATTGTTTTTGTGTGATAGAAATATCGGTATTGGTACTCCATATTGGTAAATACTCAATTCAAAGTATCTGTATCATATCAGTTTGAAAAAAGTGGTTTCGTTGCATCCATAGTAAAGAAGAAATTAATATCCATATGTTGAAAAACTGCAATTTAACTTTTTTAGGTCACACTTCCTACCTTTCTTCCTGTATCCAGGCTCAGGGTTGGCAAAAGAAAGCCAAAAGAGACACTCTTTTTTTGTCCTATTATCATAACAACAGGTGTAGCTTAGTATAAAAACCCAATGTGAACATTATAAACAGTCCAGGTGCAGAGAGATGATTATATTCTGCTCTGACTGGTGCACATTTTTCACTAGCTGTAGGGTTCTAAATACGCTGTAAAGACAAAAAGAAAGCTCCTAAATTGGCAAGACTGCCATCGACACAGTTATCTGTGTGAGGTGTAGACACTTAGAGCAGTGACAATCCAGCAGACTGAAGAACTTATTGTCATGTAAAATGTGTAAATATGTCAAAAGAAATGTTAAGGGCTGAATCTGGCTCATTGGCCCTAAAAAGCCCTTGTCTGAGTTAAGCCCACCGGAAACCACAGTGTTGTTTAATGTAGATCAACCCCCCCCCCCCAAACCCATTTAAACTATTAAAAAACTATTAAAAACAAAAGTTTGACCAAATGGACCTGGCTCCAGGCTGGTCAGGCTTAGCAGGTAGAAAGACTTTCTTTGAAGAATGATTTCCTTGCCCGGACAGAAGCAAAAGAAATCAGATATTTAAAACGTTACTCTGGTAAGACACAATAGACTCCTAAAAAGGTACACATCCCTTTTTAATTCAATGTTGTTGTTGTTTTTTTATGTAAAAAAAAAGGGAATAAAACAAAGCTCTTGGAAGGAAATTAAGAAATAAAAAATGCACACCCCTAAACTAATTATTTATTTATAGTACCTTTCATTCATTTATTGTGAATCAATCTTCTATGGAAGCCATCAACCATATGCTATATCATCAATAATATTTACAGATTGGAAAAAGACTAACTTAAATGACCTTGAGACCTTAAAGTTCTCTGTAATGTAATATTCTGTCCATAACATGTTTTCACACTCAGATTTAGTCCTGGACTCTGGATATCGTTTTGCAAAACTTTGATTTTGTCCTGCTAAAGCCATTGTTTTGTTGGTTTGGATGTACGTTTGAACTTACTAAAATAAAAGATCATCTTTGAACTATGCAAAGGAAACATGGTATATCCTCTGAAGAAAAGTAACCCCAGAGCATAATGCATTCACCACCATGTTTCATTGTAAGTATGGTGTGCTTTCGTTCAAGTTTGTTTAGATTCCTTGGAATCACTCTTCAAACTAGATGTAGTTGAATAACAGCAAATTAACAAATGTCTAGAAAATTATTTTATTACAACTTAATATTATTTCAGGCTGATTAAATGGACTGAACTTATATAGTGCTTTTCTAGTCTTACTGACCACTCAAAGCGCTTTACATTGAAGCTGCATTCACCCATTCACACTCGCATTCATACACTGACACCCAACATGGCTTGATAGGACAATGTAGAATTTGGGGGTTAAGTGCCACATTGACATGTGACTGGAGGAAGCTGGAATCAAACCTACGACCCTCCGATTGCAAGCCAACTACTCTACCACTGAGCCACAGTCGCCCACTGATTAGATTCACACTATTTGATGACAGCTGTCCAAGAAGATTGAATGCTGTAATTCAATCAAAATGTCCTTCATTAGAACATTAGTTTAAGTGTATAAACAGGTGTAGGGGTGTGGGGTTTGTTTTCCGAAAAAAGTAATAATAATAAAATAAACAACATAAAAATGTTTTTGTCATGTTGAGAGGAAGATGGGCCCAAATGCAGAACTCTTGAAATTGATGTTTAATGACAAAAGAACACAGGGTGAACTTACAAAAGAACTTGAAGGTAAACCAAGGGGGGAAAGGATGGAAAATCCAGCTTGGTAAGACTAAAAATCAACTGATTTAGTTCACTGAGGGAGGATGAGAAATGACACTGAAAGCCTAAGAACCAATTAGTGACAAACAGATGCAGGTGAGCATCAGCTGTAAAAAGGACTAGAATGGTAGAGAGAGCAAACAGGAAATACTAAATAGAAGAAACAAAACCATCCTAAATGAGAAACTAGAAACTAACTAAAGAAAAAATGCATAAGAAGAACTTACAAAAGCTAATACACAAAAGAAGTAAAGCAAAACACAAAACATGAAACAAAAAGGTGAAAACATCTAAAAAATATATAGTGGGGAAAATAAGGAAACAAAGAAGTGCTTAAATCAAAACCACTAAAGTCCTACAGAAAAGCATAAACACCAAGAAATAAAATAAAACTAATAATTTGAACTATATAAGGGAAATAACTCAAACCCAAACACAATTCATAAATCATAACAGTTTTTATATCACAGTTGAATCTTACACATGCCAATATAAAGGTGACAATACTGTTGAAATAATACATATTTTTTTATCACAGAAACCTGGAATTTTAACAAAGGTTCTGTGAGCCACTGTAAAGGTTACACTGAGATGCTTTTTTGGGGTCCCCATACCAACAGTTAGCCCAAACACTTGCAATGCGACTACCCTTAACTTTGGCACATTTATTGAAAAAAAACTTTCCTTTTTAATGGCTAATAATATTGATTTTTTTTCTAGAAAGATTTATACCAGCATAGATAAGTCTCCATTACACAAATAAAAGATAAAATTTAAGTGGATCTCTTTTTTTTCATACTCCTGCTTTGGTTTGGACAGTTATATAGTGATTAGATAAGTTTTTACTGTCTGCCTACCTCAGTATGTCCTTTATGTATTTTGGAAGCTGGACAACTCCTGTTGCTAAATTATCACTTCGTCTTTTCACTGCTTCCACATTCATTTACTAATTGACACCACATCAGTGTGCAGATTACTGATGGATTTGGGAAATTACGTCATACTTGTTACTGCAACATGAAAGGGGACAAAATTCATAAATCTGAGGAAGATTTATATATATATATATTATTATATATTTAAGCATTTCATTTTGGAAGATGAAGGTGGTCCATCATAGCGCGACCCAACAATGAGCCACAACACATTGATATGTGTGATCGATACCATTGAATACCATTATCATAAAAAAAAAAAATCTGTGCGCCTGTATGTACAAATGTTTGGGTATGTAAATCTGTGAGGCCTGGTAGCGACTTTACTCCTAACTTACTTACTTAGCTTCTCCCGTTTCCTGTGAGCCTGACAGATTTAGCCAGGGGGGACTTTGTCATCATATGTCTCCGGTAAGTCTCTGCAGAATTGATGGGTGCTAATGTGGGAAACTGGATGAGTGAGGAACAATGTTTTCAAAGTGTTTTTTCCTCAGGATGGAACACTTTTAAGTGTAATCTGGGAAAAAAAGGCAAACCCCATAGTAATAAGGTAACTCACAGGTTTGTACCAAGTCTGAAACATAATTTCATATGGTTTCAGTATTTTCCAGGTCTGGATATCTATGTAAGAAAGAAAAGAGTAGGGAAATATTTTTATTTCCTGATAATCATTGTGTCCTTTCTTCCTGTATTGCTAATTTTCTTCCTTTCTTTTCTTTTTCTTGATTGTCCTTATATCCTTGAGTCCTACCCATAATTTTTGTGCCAGGTTCCTGCTGTCTTTCATTCTGTTTGGACAGTGTGTCTGTCCTAACTTTTCTTTCTTGTTTCATCCCTTCCTTGTGTTTTTCCTTCTTTCCTTCCTTCCTTCCTTCCTTCCTTCCTTCCTTCCTTCCTTCCTTCCTTCCTTCCTTCCTTCCTTCCTTCCTTCCTTCCTTCCTTCCTTCCTTCCTTCCTAACGTCCAATGATTTTTTTTCAACCTGCCCGCTATAAAAACACACACTGTAAATCTATGGTGAACATTAGTATTTTATATTTAACAATGAAAGTAAAAGTCAGAGAAGTCTGGAAGGCTAAGTCTGGAAATGTTTGAAAATTCTATGTGAAGAATGTTTAGGAACCATGTACCCTGGTAAACTGTAACAGTGTAACCAAATCATTCTTGAGGTTGTTTTTGTGAGACACATTAAATCATTTATGCTTGCTTGCAGACCCAATATCTGCTTGGTGTTATTTGTTTGTTTTCCTATTTGGTTGTTATACCATGCTAAGACAATGTTCTGCTGTCTCTGGAATGACCAAATGAGAAACTGGTGGGAAAAAGTGCAGACAGCTGGAATTAAATGCCCTCTTTCTTGTGAAAGAAGGATAACACTGTGTGGGCCTCTAACCTATCCTCCATCCCATTTAGGAAACCTTCCTTCCATGTTAATCAGGGGGAATAATTATCAAAGTGGACAGGTAATTAAATTAAAACATAAGTGGCTACATGAACCGGGTTGGCTGTACTACAAGGCTTTTCCGGGCTTAATTAAAGAGAAATATGGGAGTGCTCGCCCACAGTGTCACAGAGCTGGTATAAATGAGGAAAAAAAACCTTCTAGTCACCAACTCTAATAACTCATTTCTGATCTGCTCAATGAAGGATTTTGGTCTTAAATAAAGAGCTAGTGGGAGTTTGCTGTTTCAGTCTGACCCACAACACTTGTTTATTTCCAGAAGAAAGCAAAAGCATGTGTGGTAGTGATCATGAGTTGACGGAGTGCAGGCTGTGTGGTACCAAAGCAAAAGAAGAGGGGGGGGGGGCAGCGAGCTTTCAAGGCCATCTGGGAATATAGTCATAAAATAAAGCTGCAATAAAATAAAACTTATAGCTGTTGATGTTTACAAACAAGGCCCACAAAATCCCCACAGTGCCTCAAGAGTCAAATCCAGCACACAAATACAAACAGAGATATACAAATAAACAAAGTCAGTGTGGGAATGCGGCACACAGCAGAAATTACCCAAACATTCTCAAACACACTCAGATGTGCCCACTCCCACTTCGCTGCACATATGAGTGTGCATGTTTACAAATAAAGACAAAGTGGGAAGATGGCACACACACACACACACACACCGCTGTTGCCTCTGTGGTTGTGCAAGCACAACAGCACACTGTAGTTTGAAGTAAATTAAAAAGTAAAAATATTCATGCACTCTTGAAACTCTATGTTGTCATCTCACAACCGCAAAATTAGGATTTCGATTTTTTATGATGTACAACATAAAGTAATCCCTAAGCGTAAAAAGGAAGGAAAAAAAATACTGTGAATGGTTTTCAAAGTTTTTTATGAATAAATATCTAAAAAGTGTGGTGTGATTTGTAGTCTGTATAGATTTGATGCAGTTACAGTTTTTTCCTTGTAGAGACACACAGGTCTGCCCCCTCTTCTTTACATGACAGCCCAAGATCATCCATGCAGCAAGAAAGCATCTGCTGAGGGAGAGGATGAGCTGCTGAGTTCTCACGAGAGCTGTGCATAGGTGAACATGGCGGTTATGTGGTAATGTATACACCCAGGTAAAATAAGACAATCATTTTGAATCAAACGCAGCTTCTAAACTAACCATCAAGTTACTTTTTCCTCTAAACAACCTGGACGAGGAAACATTGGATTCGCTGGAGTGTTACCTAGACGAGTGCTTTGATAACATCGTTATGGGTAAGTCACGGAAACCTGCTTCGGATACAACAACGAGCACACCGTCGCAGAAGCGCACTCGTTCCGAGGCTAGCACATCCACCGACTCGCCAGATAGAAGCTACGGCGACATCCTGGACTCAATAGACAAGAAGCTAACCAGCCTGGACGCCCGTCTCGCGCTGGTTGAGGTTCTTCATAAAGAATTTCAGGCTCTGAGGGAATCGCTGGAGTTCAGCCAACAACAGGTAGCTTCACTACTTACAGAAAATCAAACACTAAAAGAAGACGTTAAGAAACTCACCGAGGGAATGAAGCAGCTGTCTGGAGAAAACAAAAGCTTCAAGGAGTCTATTCTAGACATCCAGGCCCGATCAATGAGGGACAATCTTGTTTTTTCGGGGATACCAGAGCAGGCTGAGGAAGATGCTGAAGTAGCCGTGCGAAAGTTCATTCAACACCAGCTGAAACTGCCAGACGACACGGTTAAAAGCATAACCTTCCATCGGGTTCACCGACTCGGAGGTAAGAAGCCCAACAACACCCGCCCGCGACCAATTGTTGCAAAATTTGAACATTTTAAACAAAAAGAACATGTCAAAGGACGCGGGAGAGAGCTACGGGGGACGAATTACAGCGTTAATGATCAGTTTCCGAAAGAAATCCTGGACAGAAGACGCGTGTTATTTCCAATTAGAAAAAAACATATTAGTGAGGGCAGTAGGGCTACGGTTAGTGTGGATAAACTGTATGTTAACGGTCAGCTGTTTAGGGACCCTCAGGTTACTCCTTGGCTTTATTAGTCATATTTAACAGAACCAAGACAGAATTAGCTTTATCAGACAACTATAGTTTAAAAAAAAGCACAGCTCAGCAGGCTGTTTTTGTTTGTAAATGTGGGTAGGGGCAGGGCTGTGCACTAGATTGCTTTTTCTTTTTTTTTTCTCTTTCATTTTTTCTTTTTCACTATTATCTTTCTCACATTTGTACCACCAAATCTCTTTATCACCTTTTTTCCTTTTTCTCTCTCACACACACACAGACTTTTATCATGGCATATTCATGTTTTTCCATCATACTTTCATTCTGTACACACCTGTATGGTGCATTATTTACCCGCTTTATCTCTGCTTCTGGTTTTTTTCAATCTGGCAACCCCATGGACAAACCAAAATTACACCTATATTCATCCTTGGCGATAGTACATGTCTAAGGTTTATCTTAGCTCTATGAATCCTGTAAAATTTATAACATGGAATATTCGCGGCGCTAGCTGCAGAGATAAAACCATTAAGATTTTCAACCATCTTACAAGATTGAAGGCAGATGTCGTCTTACTACAGGAGACTCATAAATCAAGTTCAACAGCTAATGATTTAAAAACACCAGAGTATCCTAATATATTTTCTTCATGCTATAACTCTAGACAACGAGGAGTAGCAATATTAATAAATAGAAATACTAATTTTAAAGTAATAGACACAGCTACAGATCCAGAAGGTAGATTTATAATATTAAAACTATTTATAAATAACCAAAAGTTATGTATAGTTAGTATATATGGTCCAAATGTTGACGACCCCTCATTCTTTCATACTTTCTTCTCGGTTCTGGCTAATCACATGGATTGCTCACTTGTTCTTGGGGGAGATTTCAACTTTGGACTAAATGAAGAAATAGACAGGCTCAGTACAGCAGGGACTCAGCGCAGATGGCAATCCATAGATATAGTTAAACAGTACATGAGCGATTATGGACTCTGCGATGCATGGCGATCGCTTCATCCCAACGACAGAAAATACACTTTTTACTCAAACGTACATCATTCTTATTCTAGATTGGACTATTTGTTAGTCAGCAGCTCACTGTTGAATGACATTTCAGACACTGAGATACATCCTATAGTGATCAGCGATCACGCTCCTGTTTCTTTAAATTTAGCAAATAAAATTGCAACCCTTCAATATAAAAATTGGAGATTTAATACATCATTACTTAAGGATAAAGAATTTATTAAATATATTGAAAAAGAATGGGCTTCATACATGGAATTTAATGATCTCCCTGGTATGTCGCCATCCACTCTATGGGAAGCAGGGAAAGCTGTGATTAGAGGTAAAATAATTTCATTCTCATCAAATAAAAAGAGAACAGAAAATAAACATGTTCAGGAATTAGAAGAAACTATTAAATCATTAGAACCTTCCCTGGATAAAGAGAGCTTAAGTAAAATAAGGAAAGCAAAATTAGAGTTAAATGAAATTATTAATAAAAGGACGCAGTTCTTAATCCAAAGACTTAGAATAGAAAACTTTGAACATAGTAATAAATCAGGTAGCTTCTTAGCTAATCAGTTAAAAATAAATAAAGAAAAAACAACTATATCTGCAATCAAAGACAAAACTGGGAATATAATATATGACCCTGAAAAAATAAACAACACTTTCAAAGAATTTTATGAGACGTTATACACACCAGAGATAAACCCTTCAAATAATGATATTGTACAATTTCTGGATAAAATAACTCTTCCTAAACTTTCAGACAGTCAAGCAAAGGCCCTGGATTCACCGCTAACAGTGTCTGAACTCCAGGAGGCCCTCCAATCTATGCCTAATAATAAAGCTCCAGGTCCAGATGGATTTCCAGCAGAGTTCTATAAAGAATTCTGGAATATTCTGGCACCAACATTTTACAAAATGTTACAGGAAACAAAGGAAAATGGTCGAATACCACCAAACATGAATTCTGCCTACATCAATCTTCTATTAAAACCAGGAAAAGACCCTATGTCTCCTACCAGTTATCGTCCGATTTCTCTTATCAATGTGGATCTGAAAATAATTTGCAAAGCTCTTGCAAGAAGGATAGAGAAAATAACACCTCTAATAATCCACCCGGATCAAACAGGTTTTATAAAAGGTAGGCTCTCTTCCACAAATTCACGTAGATTAATAGATTTAATAGATTATTCCCACTGTAAAAACGTCCAAACCAATATATTATCTTTAGATGCAGAAAAAGCATTTGATAGAGTTAACTGGAAATTTTTATTTGCAGCCTTAAATAAATTCGGATTCAGTAATTCTTTTGTAAACTGGTTAAAAATATTATACAGCTCACCAACAGCATGTATTAGGACCAATAATCAAACATCATCAAGGTTCTTTCTTCAGAGAGGTACCAGGCAGGGATGTCCACTTTCTCCCTCCCTCTTTGCTATTTTTATTGAACCATTAGCAGCAGCAATCAGGCAAAATAATAATGTTAAAGGTATACAATGCAACAAAATAGAACATAAAATCAGTTTATACGCAGATGATGTACTACTTTTTCTACAGCATTCACAAACTTCCTTGTATCAGGTAATTGAGTTAATAAAATCTTACTCAAGAGTTTCAGACTATTCCATAAATTGGTTAAAATCTACAGTCCTTCCTATCAACTGTTCTTACCAGAGTCCTGTTGCTTTACAGCTCCGGTCGGGAAATATTACATATCTAGGTATCCATATCTCACCAAGACTGGCAGACTTATCTAAGCTAAACTACGTCCCACTTTTAAAAAAAGTGGAAGATGATCTGGCAAGATGGAAATCCCTTCCAATATCACTTATTGGAAGGGTAGCTACAATAAAAATGATGGTTTTGCCTAGAATCAATTATTTATTCTCAATGATCCCAAGCAAACCATCACCTGATTGGTTTAGATCTCTGGACTCTTCTGTTTCTAAATTCCTTTGGAAAGATAAACCCCCACGTATCAGCTTAAAAACACTACAGAAGTCCAAAGATAAAGGAGGTCTAGACCTACCAAACTTTCGTCATTATTTCTTAGCCAACAGACTCCAATACACATCAAGATGGGTAAAACACAGTTATATCGATGAGTGCTGGGTAGATGTAGAACAGACACTATGCAATAAGATAAAACTTTCAGATCTACCTTTTGTTAGCTCAAATATAAAACAAAATGAATGTTTCAAAAGTATAAATATCAGCTCCTCTCTGACAGCTTGGTGGGAATTTCTTAAAATGACAAAGACCTCACTAGTCCCATGCAGGCGTACACCCATCTGGAATAACCCGGATATCTTACAAAAAAAATGCATGATTAACTTTCCAGGCTGGAGTTGTAAAGGAATTGAATACCTGGAGCATATATTTGATGGAACAGACTTTATCCCCTTTAATACATTGGTTACACAATTCGGAATTAACAAGAATAAATTCTTAGAATACCAACAAATTAAATCAATTATAAAAAATAAATTTAGGCTCAATACAGTTGATTTACAAATTCCAGGAAAAGTTTTAGACTTCCTTAATCTTAACCCTCCCAAACTGCTATCTAAAATATACAAAACATTAAATAGAATAGATGAATCAATAGCCCTTCCTATTTCAAAATGGGAGATGGACTTGTCCATCTCAATAGACCAAAACCTCTGGTCTCAAATTTCATTAAGAACCTTCAAATTTCTTAAGAATCCTAATCTACGATTAATACAATATAAAATCCTTCATAGAGTGCATTATACAGGGCAACGGATGTTCAAGATGGGTTATACGCCGTCTGATACCTGTTTACAATGTACAAGCAATCTACCAGACAATTATATTCATGCTCTTTGGTTCTGCCCACCTGTTAAGAAATATTGGTACCAGATATGTGAAGATCTATCAAAGTGTCTGAAATGTAATATCACACCTGCTCCCAGAGTTTGCTTGCTGGGAAATATAGATGAAGTTACCATGGATACAAAGTCTATGCAATTATTTTACATCGCCTTATGCATCGCTAAGAAAAATATCCTCTTGAACTGGAAAAATAAAAATACTCTGAATATTAATCAATATAGAGATCTCCTTCTGGATTACATTGGTCTAGAAACGGCATCTGCCTCCACATCTGATCAATCTTTCTGGTCACCCTTGATCAGTTCCATCACCTAGTGGGGTCGGGCCCTTGATTCCGTTCTGTGGGACACGGTTGCCGATGTGGAGCTTAAGGGTTGGTGGTGACTGCGGGGAGGTCCTTGGGGGTGGGTCCGCTTGCGGTTCGGCGATAGGTGCCGAGACCCTCGCCTGGGGTGGGACTTTGGGGTCTTTGTGTGGTGACTCCTAGTGGCTGCATGCGGCGCCTTAGAGGGGTCGTGCTGGCGGACACGGGTTACTGGCCTGGTGCTGTGCTGCTCTGGGGGGGTCTGGACTGGGCCTGGGGCTCGGGGTTCTGGGGCGGCGCGCCCCCCGGCTGGGGCCCTGGCGGGGCTTGGCCGGGGGGGGCCGCTGCCGTCGGTGCCGGCTGGGGGGGGGCTGTGGTCGGCCGGTGGTTGGCGGGCGCTGCTGCCCTTTCCATCTCCCCGGGCTGGTTCCTGTCGCTTGCTCCCCGGTGGCCGCTTGCCGCGTCCGGGCGTCGGCGAGAGGCCGTGGCGGGTGGCCGGCGTCTCCGGGCCCGATCGGCTATATTGACACTGGACATGGCTCCTGGGTCTTGGTCTTAGCCCTCGCGGGGGTGCTGGGGTGGGGGGCTCTGGCCGGTGTTGGTCGGCCTCCACGGTGACTGACCAGTTGGTGGGGTGTGGGCTGGTGGGTGGACGTGCTGGGTTCTGTTGCCACCCGGCCATCGGGCGGTAGTAGCAAGGCTGGAGGATGTCGGCCTGGGGATTGGCCGCCCGGGACTTCGGTCTGCTCACGGGCCTGGCGCGGCATGTCCGGGGTACCCGAGTCGGTGGTGCGCCGGGTTCCGGCCTCGGCCCGGGGGTCCTCGGACGCTGGCGGTGCCTGGGGCGTCTCTTATTGGCGGGGAGGCTTTTTACCATCTAGCACAGGCGCTCTTTTTAACGGGGTGCGCTTGGGACGGGAGGGGGGAGGGCGTTGAGGGTGAGGGGGGGCTAAACTCAACCTGGGTGTCTAGTGACATGTGTTTTGTTAGCAGTGTGAATGTTGGGGAGGATTTAGGTATGCCCCTGGCATGGGGGCTGGTGGATTGCCGGGGCCCCCATGGGGCTCGGCGGTACCGCTGCCGTGGGCCCCGACTGGACGTGCTGGGGCCTCCCACCCCTGGTGGATCGGGCCGAACGGGGGTGCCTATTGGAGTCAGCAGGGGAGCTGGCTCCCTGGGGTTGGCAATGGTCACCCCAGTTATTTTCTCCCCATCCCCATGCCTCTGTCCACCTGCTCCTTCATTCTACCATTCACAAGGCCTTGGGACGTGGGCACGTCACTGGGGTGCGGGATGGAGCTTCCGTCTTCGCTACCCGGTGGCGGCCTGGGTCCCGATTTTATTGAGCAATTTAGACACTACACTTGCAACATTTACAGGGAACGCACATGTAGGGACCTGGCGGTGTGGCGCCACAGGCGAGGCCCCCCCGTTGAGGGGGCCTCGCCTGTGGTGCCGGCACCCACTGGTTAAACGCATCTAGACACTGAGGGCCCGGGGGGGGAGATGGGGGTACCCGGCAGTATTCCCATGTCCCCCCCCTCTGTTTTAAGTGCACATTAGAACAACACGCAACAACACCACATTGAGCTGGGGGAGAGAGGCTGGGGGGTCTTTCCACACCCCTGTTCGTTGGACCATCAGGGGTCGGAGCCCGGATAGAACATCACGCCGTCTGGTCGGGGTCCTGGGCTGGTGGGCTGCTCTTGCCGGTGTGGGGGCCTTGGCGGTCTACTTGTCCCCGTCCTGGTGGGCAAAGGGGTCTGTCTCCTGGGTGCAGGGGCAGGGTTCTCTACTGGGGCGTCTGTCCCTGGGCCTGGGAGTATGGAGTATAGTGTACGTATGGGGGGTATGAATGAGGGTATAGCGTCCTTTTTTCGTATGTCCTGTATTTGTAAGAATGTGTACACATGAGAGGGAGGGTACGTATGAGTGTCTCTGTCTGTCTATGTCTACCTGTCAGGTTGGGTGTTTGGCTGCTCTCTGGCCTGATGCATCTTCTTCCCTCCCCGTCACTCCCCGTCGGTGATGGTTGCTCCTGCCCGCTGGTTGATGATGACTCTCGATGCATGGGGCTGGGGGTCCCGGTTGCGGCCCGGCTCGGTCCTGGTGCATGTCGGGCGGGTCCTGGGTGGTCCGGTGTGTCGGGCGGCCGCTGTTTCGGGCCGATGTCCTCCTTGGATTGACTGGGGCACCTCTTATGGGGGTGCCGGGGTTGTAGAATAGGTTGGTGCCGTCCGGTGGATCGGTGGGGACCGTGCCTGGCGCCCAGTCCTCCTGCCGGTTCCAGGACTTCAGCTGGCTGGTCTGTTCACCTGGTGGGGCTGTCCGGCATTGGCTGGGCCCCTGATCTTGGCGCCCCACGTGGGGCGGGATCTGGACCCTGGAGCTGGAAGATCTGGATGTCCAGGTGCCGGCTGGGCGCGGCCTGGGGAGGGCGTACATCCGCTGTGGCTCTTGCTGTGGCTCCCTGGCGTGTGGATGTGTGGAGGCGGGCCGGGTTGTTGGCGGTGGGTACTGGTCCGGGGTGGCGGCGGCGTGTGTTGTCCGTCGGTTGGCTGCGGGTCCTCCTTGCCTGCGGCGGGGGGCCCTTGTCGGCTGGTCCCTGGTTGGGGCCCCGCTGGGGGGCGGGGTGCCCCTGGTCCCCGTGGCCTCCGGTTCCTGGTCCGGGCCCGCCCTGGCGTAGCCGGTTACCGGCGGAGCCCGTGGGCTCGTCACTGCGATCTCTCGGGCCCCAGCATCGCGGCTGGTGGGTGCTCCCCTGGGACTTCCATCTGTTCCTCTCTTGGTGGGTGATCGACCCTGCGCTGATCCGCCTGTGGACTCTGTACTCTGTGGGACGCTGGATGCATACATCTCTTGCCTCCTCCATGTCTGTGCCGATTCCTGTAGGACGGATTGACGGTTCCTTACACCAGCTATCAATCACTTGCATGGGGAAACCTTATTCCGACCTGCATGCTCGCACACACATAGGTGTGGGGACATAGGTGAGGACGGACATATCTTAAGCTGAGGTTATCATCATTAGTTAGTTGTTCACAGGAGCTTACCAGAAACATTTGTATTATGTTCATTAATCAATGCTTGTGTGTAGTGAATGTGTAATTCTTTGTTTATTCTACCAGATCCGAACTATTGGTTTGGTTCTGTACAGTTTGTTGTTTTTGTTTTGTATTACTGTTTCTCTGCCGTCCGGCAGAGGTGGAGGACTGGGATGTTTTCTTGTGTTCTTTATTTGCCTCCCTGTCTTGTGTCGTCGGTTCGCCCCTCTGTTGGTCCGGTTTCTTTTCTTCACCTTCTTCCTTTCTCCCTTCTTGTCTCAGTTTAATGTCCATGACGTCAGGAAATTGAACCCACAGTAATCACTAATAAAGATTTTTCATACATATACATCAAGTGGCGTACTACAGCGAAGCTGTAATACTCTGCTTGGGAAAGTAAAACTGTTGGGCTTGTACTTGGTACTCAGACACCAATTCTGAGTAGCATACTGCTAGACAGGACACGTAAAAAAAAAATAAAAAAATAAAAGCATCTGCGAACAGCAATTTGTGAGTCTTTCCACATATTCTCAATTCGATTCATGACTTATGATTTGACTGGACCATTCTTCCTTATAAATACGCTGTGATCTAGACCATTCTGCTGTAGCTCTGATTGAATCTTCGGACTGAAGATGAATCGCTGTGCCACCCTCAAGTGTTTTTTGCAACCTCTAACAGGTTTTCTTCATGTATTTGTTACCCTTGCATGATTTGGACTTTGTGGCTTTCCTTTAAGAATTACTTGGTACTTACCACTCTTCCATAAGGGCAGGATTTGTGAAGTATGCAACTAATGGTTTTCTTTTTGGCAGATTTCTCTACCTGAGCTGTGGTTCCCTGTAGCTACTTCAAAGCTACATGGACCTTTTAAGTGCTTCTATAATTGATTGAAGTATGTGGTTCTAAGGTGTCAAAATGTAAAAAAGAGTGTTTAATACTTTTGTTATGATCTGGTCTGGGCTTTCATTCAGAGATTAACATCTGTGTAATTGTCTAAATATATATATTGCTGGTCATCTAAAAGCCAATCACATGTTTACTGTCCCAGCTGCTCTGCATCAACATACCACAGACACACACACACACGCACACCCACACACACACATGTTGGGTTTCTATGTCTTGTGGGGACTTCTCATTGACATAATGTTTTCCGTAGCGCCTTACCCTAACCTTAACCATCAAAAATTAATGCCTAACCCTGACCCTTACCCCAACCTAACCATAACCTAAGTGTAACCCTGACACTAAAACCAAATTTTAAGCCTCAAAAATTGCTTCAAACTTGTGGGGACCGGGATTTTTGGTCCCCACAAGGGAGGTCGGTCCCCACTTGGATAGTAAACTTCCAATTTTTGGTCCCCACAAAGATAGTAATACCAAGTCCACACGAGTGTGTGTGCACCCACACACACACCCACACACACGCGCACACACAAATTGAAACAGAAGCGGAGATACACTTAGATGATGTGTTGATCAGTTATCTCTGCTTATTGGGGCCTTTTGTTGGAAGAGAATAATCAGCAGCAGTGTACGTGTTAACAAGCTATTTTAACACACACTTCTCCATGTGCAGAGGCAGGATCATGTTCTGCCCCTAAAGGACTCGCGGTGTTTTAACAGGCTTGCGAGCCAGTGGTCTACTCTCCAGACAGATGGTGTGAGAATCTAATAGCAGGTATCCACAATGGACTGAAAGTACTCCAAAACAATAAAAAAATCAAAGAGGTGAAGATATAAATGAGAAGATTTATTTCTTCAAATAGTAATAAAACTCATCTCTTTGAAAGTAAATTGTCAAAAACATAGTCTCTAATTTAGTAAAAAAAAAAAGGGGCTTGTTCATGGCTGTAGGATTAACCGTCCAAGTGGCTGTTGACTCAAAGATGAAGAAGGATTACGTCTGTAATTTCTTTTAACGTTCTAACTGAAAGTCAGTTTTCCACATTGCTATTTTGAGTTTTAAGCACAAGGGAGGATACTCGTTCATAATTAATCTTGATTTTGTTATAGTTTTTTACTCAAAAGTTTCCTTTGATGATTTTCAACATGATAAAACTAAATAAAAAGTTAGGGGAACCAAAAAAGAAAACGAAATGTCCATTTTCTTTTGATCTGTTCTGCGGGAAAAAGGATTTCATCTTTCCATACCTGTTTTGTTCTGATCAAAGGATTCTTATGTAATCTAAAATAGCAAGGAATTCGATTTCTCTGTCTACCAGATCTGGAAAAGCATAGAAAGAAAACTTGTCAGGGTATGGAAAAATATTTGTATGTCCAAATTTTATCTCTCTCAGATTGTCTAAAGGTCATCATTCTTTCTTTGTCCTCACTGTTTCCATTGTTACATTCTTCTCTTCTATCCTTTCTTCCTTCCTTGAGTACTTTTGTTGTTTCTTACCATCTTGTATCAAACCTTGTTTATTTTTTCTGTCTTCAACATTTTCTTGTAATGAGTTGTTTCCATGCTTCCTTCCTTCCTTCCTTCCTTCCTTCCTTCCTTCCTTCCTTCCTTCCTTCCAATGATTTTTTTCAACCTGCCCGCTATAAAACGGCATACTTCCATACCATACCATACCAATTTATTTATAGAGCACCTTTATACACAGCCGAGGCCGACCAAAGTGCTGTACAGTATTAAAAACATATATGAGCAAACACGCAAAAAATAAAATAATTAAAATAGCACAGTGAATACCATAAAATAAAATAACAAAATAAAATAAACAGGGCTATAGCCGACTAGGTCAAGTTAAAAGCCAAGGAATAAAAGTGAGCCTTCAGGCGTGATTTAAAAACAGAAAGAGAGGGGGCCATCCTCACTACCAGAGGAAGCTGGTTCCAGAGATGAGGGGCACAGAGCGAGAATGCACGTTCTCCACGTCTCCTCACCCGAACCCCAGGGACCTGCAAGAGGCGGTGGTCTGCTGACCGAAGGATCCGACCCGGTATGTAGGGCTGAACCATCTCAGACAAGTAAGGGGGCACATACAAGTAAAGGGATTTAAAAACAAAATCCCTCCATCCATTGCTTGTGTCCCTATCTTTTTTTGCAAAAGAGATATTTTTTGCCTTCATTGTTCATCCAAACACTCTTGTATTAGAACTTTGCAAAGAGAAAAGAATCAACACCAGCTCCTGTAAAAATCAGGAATTTTACAGTCTACACTGGTTATAAAATTAGATGCATATACTCAAGCACACAAAACCACACACCACATATTCCCTCATGTCATATTTATTTTAAATATGATAAAGCCAAAATGGAAAAGTCTGTGTTTTCCCTCAAAACCTGTGTACAACATGTAAAAGAAAACCTCACATTTTAAAGACAGCATACTTTTATTTTGATTTGCCAACAAGCAAAGTTATTGGCCACCCAGTTAAGCACACAGAAGGAATGGTTTTCTGGTGATGTATTTTGAAGCTCAACACTGATTATGTAAATTATATATATATTCTTGAATCTGATCAAGTTTTTTAAAGATGGCGTTTTCATTTAGCACGAGACTACGTCATACAATTGTGTGGCATGTAAGGCCTACATGTGTCTTTGAAAGCAGTATGGATCCAGACACAGTATGGATCCGAGTCCTGAAGATACGCTCCTGGAGGATGGCCAGGTGGGTGTCCCCTGACAGGACGTGATCCAGACTGGTTGAAGAGACTGGAAGGCTGCATCGGCTGACTGAGGCTGGAGTTACCATGGCATCTTGGCTGAGGACCAGACCTGGAACAGTGATTGAGTTGATGGCTAGAGCTGTGACGTCCACTGAGCTAGCAGAAGCTAACCATGATTGAGAACCAATCCTGGGTAAGCCAACCCCAGAGATCCTAGTGTGGGCAGGCGCTTTCCCAGCCATTTCAGGATTGGATCATTCTGTGAGGGGCATGTGTCTCTGGAAACAGTATGGATCCACATGGAAACATGGGTAAAAATGCAAGGTTGTTTATTATGATGAGGATGAAGATGGCAGGAATGGTAACAAAGAACACTAGGCTGACTCAAACAAGTCGGAGGGAAAAAATGGAGGTTAAGACATAGCATGACATCAGTGGCAATGATCCGAACAGGAGTGAGAGTCATAAAGGGTATAAATAGACATGAGTTAAGGAGATCAGGTGTGACAGATTGAAGACAGGTGTAGACAATGACTATGTTTACATGCAGCGAATATTTGGGTAATGGTTGGGTTAAGGTTACTATTCGGGTTTCTGAAATATTCAGAATAATCACTTTACATGGGTGAGCAAATAGAGTTAGAGACAGAACAGAGAGACTAACTCCTGTATACATGGAATTAGTATGCCAGAGGGTGCATACAAGAAGTTCCTCTACTCAAAAGACCCAAATTCCTTGTGAATCGAACATGCGCAGAACACAAAACAATGTTCCTTTTGATGGGGATATGCCGATACGCGTTAACATGACCAAATATTTGGATTAGAAAGGGGGTATCCCAGTGATCATACTAGGGTTTTTGCCTGTGTTTACATGGCCGGGTTTTTGCTAATATTCTGGTTTTGAACGGGTTATTGGCTGCATGTAAACGCAGTCATTGATTAGACAAGAGTGAACAAGACATAATGCTGTTGGCTTTGACAGTACAGAAGCAAATAGGCATGGAGCAGGTACTGATGTCAAGGTATACAAAGGTTTAAAAATGTGACAGGCTGTGATGAACCAGCAACCTTTTCAGGTAGCACTCCATCTCCTACCAGTTGACCATTTAACAACCAGCCCCACTTCCCACCGCTCTACATTTAGGCAAGAATTAAGCAGAATGAAATAAATGGATGGAGGGAGGGACAGACAGATGGATCAACAAACTGCAGCATTATTTCACATTGAAACAGTCTGATGTTTTGGAGTATTTGAGTACTTCTATATGCATACTGAAATGTAAGTTAATATGTTAACTTAGGTTCGTGAGCTGGACCACGCCTCATATTCAGTATTCTCTCACTAATCTACTCTGATCCGACTCACCTGGCATCTCACACCTGAATTCCATTCCTAATTACTCTGTGATCTATTTAAACTCAAACACCTAGCCATCAGCGTCGCTCCGACTGTGGTCTTGTAAACCCGCGTTGGTTAGCGAAGACAAGCTCTATTATCATGGATGTGCTTACCCTTGATCCTTCCGAATACGATGAGGAGCTCTTCTCCAGCAAGACTTCAATCATTGGACCATCACCTCCATCTGTGGTCCGTCAAGTCTCTCGCCGTGCCAGGTTTCCATCGGCTCATCGGGATTCCAGCCAGTGCTCTCAGTCAGCCAGAGCTCTTCCATCTCGCTCTGGTCGGTCGGATCCCTCTCCAGTGACTTCTGCGCCTCGAGGCCGTACACTAGGCCGTACACCACCTAGATCGGCGCCCTTCAACCATCTCCTCCCCGCATATCTAACTCCCCTCATTCTCGTCTCGAGGCTTCGCCTCCCCGTTTTCCTTCTCTGGCTAATAAATCTAGCCTCTTCAAGATCCGCAGTCCAAGTTTCATCCCATTCCCGCAGTGCATCCTCGTCGCACCCCAGGACTTCTTCCGGAGTTCAGCGGTCCTCAGTAGGCGCTGCAGGCCGATAGGCTCCGAGATTCTCTACTTCCCGATCACTTCAGGCTCCCTGTTCACCACGAGCTCAGCACTCTCCTCCCGATCTCTCTGGCAGTCCAGCTCAGAGGGCTTCTTCTCCCCGTTCCCGTCCTGCTTCATTTCGGCTGAGGAACTCACCCAGAGTTCGTCGTTCCTCCGCCTCCATCTCCAACCATCCAGACATGTCTGGCTGGACAGTAGCCCGCTTGCAATCTGCACTCGGGAAAAGAGGCATCCCCTTTAGCCGTTCTGCTAATAAATCTAGCCTCTTCAAGATCCTTTTTTCCTCTACTTTGCCGTTAACCCAAACTTCCTCCTCTCATAATCCACTTCCTACTTCAGCCTCAGTCTCCACTTCCTCTCAGGGCAGATCCCAGCCCTCAGCTGCCGGGCCAACACCCACAGCTCCCCCTGCTTCTTCTGTCTCATTTCCCTCAAATTTTGCCTGACTAATTGACTAATTATTTCTCTTCCTTAGCCTCTCAGTCCGCATCTTGATTAAATCAATCAATTCCTCTCCCTCACATTCCCCCTTCTACATTTCCTACAGGTTCAATTCAGGCTTCCATCCATGCTCCAGGAACCTCTTCTAACCCTTCAGTGTTACCCGTAGGCTCAAATGTTGAACAACCTATCGTCCGCATTACCTCAAAGTTCTACTGGTCCGCTGTCTCAGTTGCCATCTTCATCTATTTACACTTCAGCCTCTAACCATTACACTCTTTCTACAGCTCTACCCCCCATTCGGCCACCCTCTTCCATCAGTTGCCCTTCCCCAGTTTCAACCGCTCTCCGTCAACAAATTCTGAATGGTAACTACATCGATTAAGCTCTCCTTCTCCAACCCTCTCTAGGTCTCTCAGGTCAGCCCCGGGAGTTGCAGACCGGAATGGGGCTGATGCAGCTAGGTTCCGCTCTTAGCTCTAGCTCCAAAGATCTGACCCCCACAGAGTTTGCTTTTGTATTCTCTCTTTACAGGCACATCATTTGCCCAGTGTTTCCTGACCGGTGGACTGAGTTAGACGATTATTTGTCTATTGTCCTTGACATGGCCTTTAGATTTGGAGGAACGGGCTTTTACCAATATCACGTCCTTTTCTCATCCCAGGCAGCGAGCCGTCTCGCCCAATACAATCAAGGTACATACTGGGGTTGTCTAGACTCCGAGTTATATTGCCGCATCTTTACGGCCCGGGCATCCCTATCTTCCAGCCGCTGCGGCACTCCCTCCCACCCTGCTACTGCATGCACTCTTGTCACTCCTCTCCGACCTCGGCCGTCATCATCACACAGCTCATCAATCCCCAACTGTTCGTCATTACCTTCCCCTCCCCCTTCAGTGATTCCTAAGTCTTTTCCACCACAGTCTAAACCTAAGGCACCTGTCTCCGGGGGCATGGATAAGTGCGGCCGTCCAATCATTTTCCAGGGTTGCAGGATGGTGTGTAACAATTTCAATGACCTTGGCTGCTCAGCCTCTAGCTGTAGGCTCTTGCATACCTGCTCTTTCTGCGGAGGGGCACATGCTAGGAACACCTGCCCCCATAACCCCACTTCCAAAACAGATTGGCTATCACAGCACCTCGCCACTCATAATAAGGTGAGCGGTCTAATTTCTGCTTTGGCCAGCTACCCCTATAGGGAACTCGTGGATTTCTTGGTTAAGGGTTTCAAACACGAGTTCCACCCAGGTATTGAAGTTTTTTCCTGATTCTTCTTCTTACTGTTCTAACCTATTATCTGCCCTTTCCGATCCCGATTCTGTAGATTCTTTACTCCTCTTAAAGAGGTTAAGGAGGGTTTTATGATCGGTCTTTTCGCTCATCCGCCTTTTGCAGTTTTCCGAATCAGCCCACTTGGGGTAGCAACCCGCAAATACTCAGAAAAGAAAGATTATCAACCTGTTCGCACCTCACAATTCCTCTGTTCCCAGTATCAACAGTCTAATACCTTTTCCTGATTTCTCCATGCAGTACATCACTATAGACCACGCTATTCGACTTATCCGTCAACTTATCCGCATGGCTTACTAGTGCCTGCAAGGTCCTTCCCCCTCATCCAGACCTCTGGCGGGTCTTTGGGGTCTTTTGGAAAGTACCATATTACCTACTTACTCTCAATTCTTCCACTTTTCAAGCATCTCTTCACTCGAGAAGGTTCACAGAATTTCTTTGATTCTTTCTAACTTCATCCTTGCCGATTCATGCTCCAAACAACAGATTCTGTCTCTCTTAGGTCATCTAAACTATGCAATGTGAATTATTCCTCAGGGGACATCATTCATTTCTCCCCTTCTGTCCACAGCCGTCAACATCCCTTCGCTTCATGGTCGTCTTGCCATCGAGAACCTTGCCAGATGGAAATGCGCCTTTGGCAAGAATTTCTTTCATCTTGGAACGGCATTTCATTCTTCTACAATGACGTTATGAATTTCTCATCCAGATGACATCCGGCTATTTACCAATGCAGCACCCTCTGCAGGCTTTGGCGGTTACTACAATGGAAGGTGGTTTGCTTCAACATGGCCCCCCGAGTTTGAATGTTTGCAGCTCCAGTCGGCCTCTCTCTCATCCGCTCATTATGAAATCGATCCCATTGTGATTGCAGCCCTTCTTTGGGGGCATGAATGGTCTCAAAACTTTATTCTTATCCATTCAGACAACTCTGCCGTTGACGACATCATAAACAAAGGCTGTTCACTTTCATCCTTCACCATGCAGTTCATTCGTACACTCAATCTGGCGTCAGCCAAACATCAATTAATTCTCCATGCTGCTCATGTACCTAGCCATCGAAATTCAATCGCTGATTCGCTCTCTCGCCTCTCTTTCCAGAAATTCAGGTCCTTGGCTCCAGACGCAGATCCTCATCCAACTCCGATCCCACCATTTTCAGCAACCATCTACAACTAACTACACAGCTTCACGACCTCTCCATCATTTGTCAGAATGCTATCCTCAACAGTATTGATCCTAGAACTCTCTCATCTTATCTTTCAGGATGGAACAGTTTTTAAAAGTTTCTATGTCACGTATACCCTTCCATTCCCTTCACTCATCCCGTCTTCTATTCGTCACTTCATTACCTATTCACATACAATCCTACAAATCCGCGTTTCCATTTTTCAATCATACCTTTCTGGCATTAATTTCTTCATTAAACTGGCTACCGGCAGCTCCCGTCCAGCTCTCTTCCATAGCCACATATCCATGCTGCTCAAAGGTCTTAAGAATCAAGAAACACCTACACTACATCACCGATTCCCTATTACCTCTGACCTCCTTACCCGCTGCATCCACACAATCTGTTATGGTTACTCTTGGTTATGGTTACTTCCTCCGCATAGGCGCAGCCACTTCAGCTTCTCAGTCAGGCATTTCCGACAAGACTAGGTTGTTTGTCATCTTCAGCATACCGTTCTTACATTCATAATAATCTCGACGATCTGCACCATGTTCATTCCTTGCTTTGTTAAATAACGACCAACTTTGGGGGTACTGAGCAGGCTCGAGAAGAAGACGGATTTCCGAAGACTGCACCCCACACAGAGTCTTCAAGTCTCGATCAGTGCATCCTTCCAGACACACCATCTATTGAACCTTTTTGTCAATAAATGTTTGAATGTAAACAAATCTAATCTCTGTAAGCGTGGTTCATGCTAATGAAATGTAAATTGATATGTTAATTTAGGTTTGTGAGCTGGACCACGCCTCATATTCAGAATTCTCTCACTAATCTACTCGGATCGTACTCACCTTGTCATCTCACACCTGAATTCCATTCTTAATTACTCTGTGATCTATTTAAACCCGAGCACCTAGCCATCAGCGTCACTCAGACTGTGGTCTCGTAAACCCCAACCTCCCTCCCCCTGATCCATTTTCTCGTCTCAGTATTACATCCCCATTTTACTATTCCCTCATCCTTTCATCCCCTCCCTCATCCCTTCATCCCCTCCCCCTTCTCATCCCTTCATCCCCTCATCCCATCCCTCATCCCTTCATCCCCATCATCCCTTTTATCCCCTCATCCCCTCCCTCATCCCCTCATCCCAAACAGCCTTCCATCTACTCATCCCTTCATCCCATCATCCTCTCATCCCCTCCCTCATCCCTTCATCCCCTCATCCCTTTGATCCCTGCGTTTTCTCCTTCATTCCCTCCCTCATCCCTTCATCCCCTCATCCCTTCATCCGCTTATCTGCTCTTTCAAACTCCAGCACTAATATCTGTTTCTTTCAGGTCTCTTGTCTGGGGGTGGGGTCCCAAGCAGGCTCGAGAAGAAGACGGACTTCCTAAGACTGCATCCCCACACAGAGTCTTCAAGCCTCCATCAGTGCATCCTTCCAGACACACCATCTATTGAATCTTTTTGTCAATAAATGTTTGAATCTAAACAAATCTAATCTCTGTAAGCGTGGTCCATGCTAATGAAACTACAACGTAAAATGTAAGAAGTCAAGCTTGTTGTGCCAACAATATCTGAATGAAAGAAAAATTGTTATGTGCATGTGCAACAGGTGTTAGGAGCCAATGGTAACAAGCACAAAACATGAAAAAATAGTAACTGTCTTAACAAGTGATCATGGCAGAGATTGAAAGACAATAAGGAAAAAGGTTTCATTTTAATTGGTAAAGGTATTACATTTGACATGGTTTTTCACATCTAAAATTAATGATAATGTAGTATCATAATATCATACTGAAACATATATTTGACTGTCAAAAATTCATGATGCTTCATTAGGCTTTAGAAACTCCTAAACTAAACCCGTTACAACTGTGGCAGTATTAAGATTTATTTGCCTATGTGCAAATTAATTAAGAAACCTTCCCCAAATCCTGTTCTTTCTCCGCTCACCTACCAGACATACAGGCCCACTGTCAAATGGAAGCACATGGATACCCTCCACCCCCAAACACACACACGCGTACACATCTACACACACACATGCAACGACTTCCATCCACTCCCTTGTGCGATCTTGTATCAAAGCAAACAAATGACATGCTGTCTCCTCTTTTTTCTCCCCCACTGTCTTTTTTGATGTGCGGTTGTGTAAAATGACACGGCGTATCTCTCCAGCTGACATTATCACTCGCCAGCGTGCTCACATCTTCCGGCCGCACGCCTTTCCCACAGGACTCGCTACAGCAGGGGTCTTTGTCTCTGAAAGAATCCCACACACACATTCAACACACACACAGAAAAAAATGTGGAAAAGCCTCCATAGTTTTACCTTTGTATTGTGTACTGTCAGGACTGGTTTAAGCAATGACAAAGAAACGATGTATGGAGAGATGCTGAGGAAGGATAGTAAAGACATGGTGTTTCTAATGATGTGATGTGCAGCTGTCCATATTTCTAATGCAGCAGACAGAGTTGTAACCTAGAGAGCTCTGTCACATTAGTGTGACTGTCAGTGTGCAGGTGACAAATGTAACTAGCTTCATACAATAACCAGCTCAAGACCAGATTGGCTGATAGGTGACTGAAATGTTTGTTTTACCGAAACACAGTTCTAGATCTGATAGAGATGCAGTGTATTCCAAAATATTCATATCTACTAAACATTTTGCTTTGCTATGTTATAAAATTCTGCTGTATGTTATTGATTTTATCTGATGGACAATTTTTTTCTTTACAAATACATATCTGAAAAGTGCGCCCTACATTTACATTCACCCTTCCTGGATAAATATTTATTAGAATATCTCTGACTGTAAATACCTCTGCAGGTTGTTATGATCCTCAAGTGTTTGTGTTTTTAGTTTAGTGTTTTTAGTCTTAGGGTATTTCCTCATTAGCTTTGCACATTTGCAGATTTACATTCTTTTACATTCTTCCTTACCATTTTAACATTTCCCATTCAAATATATGAATGTGCGTTGATTTAACTGTTCCGTTTTAGCTTTGGCTGTGTGTTAAGGATCAGTGTCCAGCTGACAGATGCACTGCCACGCTGAAGTCCATTTCACCCTCTACCAGAGCTTCTTTCAACAGTATCCTGTATTTAGCTTGAAACATCTTCCCTTTAACTCTGATATCTATCCTGTCTCTACTGAAGAAAAAAAAAAAACACACATCACGATGCTGCCACCACTATGTGTCACTGTAGATAGTTTTCATGCTAATATGCAGAGCTAGTTCCTTTTTTTTAATGCCATAAACAATGTTTTACATGTAAGCCAAAAAGTCTAATTTCGGTCTATTCTGACCAGACAACTTCTTCATGTTTGCTAGGTTACCCTCTGTGGCCTTCTATATGCCTTTTCTCAACAAGGCCGTTCTTGTAGCCACTCTTCTCTATGGACTAGTTTTAAGGTGTTTACTGATTACTGATGGTAATAAATAGATGTTTAAACCTTGGGCTATTGGTCTGGTTGATCTAGTCCTGCTTTAAATCTTTCCACAACTTTATCCTCGACCTTTCTGCTGTGCTTTTTGGTCTTCATGATTTTGGATAGTAAGGTTGTGACTCATATGGGTGCAATTATGTCTGGTTTACATAACCATCAATAATTATCATTAATATATTAAAATAATTATTGATGAAATTTAAGTTTTGATTTATCAACTAAGTTCAGAGCACTAGTTCCTTGTTAAGACGAATAACTTAAGAACCAGACACTCAGGGCCTGATCTATCAATATTCCAAATAAAGAGCGCAAATTGTGCTCCAAAAAGTTTGTGTGAAGGACGTGCTCCTGATTTGCGGATGATCTACTAAGATCGTGCGTGCAAATGATAATAGGCACAAATAGTATTCAAATGACAACTTTGCTGTGTGAGAAGGCATAGGTGCAGTCGATTCATTTTGGCAAAAGAAGGGAGGAAAATGTCTGTCAAGTCTATGACTACGATTTGGCTAGAATGTCTGTGAATTATATTTTTCGTTTGTCATTATTAAACTTAAAGCATGTGGTGTACATGTGCTGTTCCTGCTCCATGTAAGCATATTCTAGAATCTGACTTATTAAAGGCGCAGCTTGTCTAGAACAAGGCTGCTCTCAGTTCTGAGCTGTCTATATTTTACTAATATTGTTGAAATGTGCCAAACTTCATCATCGCCTCTTTTAAAAGTATTAAATTAATGGTAAAACATACACACACACTTCATGCAAAAATATGCTGTCTACAGAGCATCTCCAAAATTTAATAAATTATCTAAACATATTAGATAAATAAAGGACATTTATTCTTTAAAAAAGTATTAAAATCTAATTTTACCATTGGATCTACCTGAATGTATTAGGTATTTTATTGTAGGTTGGAAATTTACAAGTTAATCACAGATGGGAGATCAGTATTTGATACACTGCTGATTTTTGAAGTTTTTCCAGTTACAAAGCATGTAGAGGTCTGTAATTTGTATCAAAGGTACTCTTCAACTTTGAGGGACAGAATATAAAATAAAATACGGAAAATCACAGTGGATGATTTTTAAATAACACATTTCTGTTTTATTGCATGACAAACAGAACTCAATATTTGGAACAGAAACCTTAATGCCTTGAAATTAGCTGCATGTCCCTTTAAGAGCCTCGGATATCCCCCCCTTGCTGTCTTCAACGTCATCACAAAAATTTGCAATAACAATTGTGATTTATTATGATGAAAACAAATTCTACCTGATGATATTTGGAAACCCTAAAAATTAATATTATGTTTATTACGTTTGCCATTTTTCCCATAGCTGGTTTAATGTGAGCATCAATTAATATCAGTATATTCAAAAATATATTCTCTGATCGAGAACAATAAAGCACTTTTTGTGATTGTAGGGCTCCGACTGAACTGTATGCAATGACAAAGAGTCAAAGCTCTACAATCCATTGCAAAAGGACTTTTGTAAATGAAAAATGTTTTTCAAACATTTTACCTGATCACATGAGGTTGACTAAATGAAAATATATCTGATATTATTTTTATTGTCACTTTTGAATTGCATTATTATTTGGATATTGGGATAGACGTTTGAGGCCATATTGTCCATCTCTAAATACTACTAAAAAGACAATTTTATTTCCACTTCACAACCATGTGTTTCTTTAAATTGATTTATCACATAAAATCTTAATAAATTATTTTTGACATTGAACAAACACACACTTTCCTTCATTTATTTTAAATGAGCCACCTCTTCTACCCCCACAACCATTCAGTAAAATATCTTTTTTTAACCTTTTATTTCTTGCTCTGTTCTCTGCAAGAGTGCACTTTATACACATTCATTCATTTAGACTGAATAAAACACACACACACACACACACTGATTTAATATCCTGTGGTTTCATAACCTTGGAGGTTTAACACCATTGAGGGCAACATGTTATGCTTTGATCTGGAATTTATTTTAACTGGTTATTGACATTTATGTATCTGTTTTGTGTATATGAGCTCTGATTGTAGAAGGGTTAATGATTTGATTTGATCTACACGTGTTTGCATCCAAGACTATTCATGTGTTTTTCTTTACCTTCACTCGCCTGCTTAATGCCAGCAGTTTCACCAACAACTGTTTATGAATACTCTTTGTGTTTGTAAGATGAAGGGAAATAATCCTTTAGAGTAATGTCCTTGTTATTTGCGTCATGTAGGCACAAAATAATATTCAGTACTGCAAATAAACTAACCATTTTCTATATTCTAGTTCAGGGTCGTGGGGAAAAAACGAGGAGGCTCACAGTAGTCAGCGGGCATAAGAGAGGACTCAATTGGAACAGGCTGCCATTCCATCAAGGGACGGAGTAAATGAACACAAGCAGTCATATTCAGTTTTTAATCCCCATTTGCATTTTTCTGTACTGTAGTATAATACAGTGCTGAAACTTTTATTTAAAGGTAGCTTTCCCTTGGTATATATAAGGCAATGCACAAAGTCACATTTCTTTTAGCCACTGGACACCTGGCTAGATGTGGAGCCATTTTAAATTTGCTAACAAACACAGTAAATCATCAACGACAGAACTTTTGGGATCACCAGGTCTGCTTGACAACCATTAGACACTATTCCATATACTAACCAACTGTAAAAAGAAGGTTTTTCTGTCCCACCACCAAAAATATGAACATGCAATGTTGGCTAAACTGTTTTTTAACTGCAAATTGTCTGATTTGGTAAAGAAAGAGTACAATTTATTAGGTTTATCCCAACCAGTCTCTTGGAATTTAATTCAGGTAGGGGTTACATATATTTTATTGAACAATGGGACACTACTTGAAAAAGCATGTTCCGTTCTTACAAATGTTTATCATGTAGACATATGAGATTTAATAAGCTACCGTCTCAGTTATCAATCCTGCAGCACACATATTTTTATGCGGAAGAAAAAACTATAAAAGTCATGTGTATACAATTGACAAATATATTTTAATTTATCTTAATTTTCTCTATTACAGGTATTCTAAGAAAAATATACTCCATGGTAAAAAAAAGAAGAAAAGACAACACTTTAAATGGGTTTGATATGAAACAAAGAACGATCATGTGGAAAAGCATCTCGTCTTTCGCTTGAAATATGATGGAGGACATATATTGTTCTCAGCCATTTTCTCTTTCAAAGGGCATGGAAGACCTTTGAGAGTATCCCTTTATAAACATTGGAATACCTGATTTTATTAGATTTATATTATATGTATTGACCAAGTGCTCTCTTATAAACAAGAAGTAGCTTTACAAAAATTTAAAATAGGAGAACCAAGAGTTGTGCAAATGGGGATTTTGTTAAGAAAGAAAGAGAGAGTAACTTTTGTTTTTCCACTTGTACTAAAGTTAAAACCATAATTTTTCCCAATTATTCAGCATGAGGATTGTGTTATAGCATTAAGTTTTATATCAATATGGGAGGAAGACAGGAAGGACTGCCAGAGGTCATCCAATTGCTCCGATGTGTCTTGTCCTGTCAAATGCTCATGTGAGCCCTTCTTGAGAGAATTTCAATAATCATCCTAAGGGACTTTTCGTCTCAAGCCACATTCTTCTAAATGTATCTTTCTGGTTTTAATTCCCTTTCACAATACATCTTGCTCGGGCTCCTCATGTCATTTGTCCCTTTTCTATTTCCCCTGTGTTTGATTCTTACAAATACGCGGATTATCGACCAGGGGAAATTTTAAATATATGGCTAATGTGAGCTTTCATGCCTGTGCTTTAATCTGCTGAGTATTTAAAACCAATCTTAAGGACGGAGGAGAAAACGCAGAGGTCAGGCCTTTTTTTTTTTCCATCACCAGGCACCAAAGAAAAGAGAGGGAGCCAAGATGGAGAGAGGAGCTGGAACAAAAATGTAAGTGAAGACAGAGAAGAGAGAGAAGACAATGATTTCCCTGCGATTTAAATTCTAGTAAGGATTAACTGTGAAATCGCAGGTATCAAACCTCATCTGGCAGCACGGCTAAAGAGTAGTCCTTCAAAGGAAGAAAAAGTTTGTCTCACTAAGGTTGTGTGAGCGTGTCAAAGAAACTCTGATTTAAGGCTGTACCTCTGCTTTTTCACTTTTCATGTGCTGGCCTCTCTCACAGAAATTAGACTTTGGAAGAAGTGTCCCTCACTTGCTTTTTAAGAAGACAATGGCACATTTCTGGGAGAGATGAAAGCTCCATCATGTGTCCATGTCTGTCCAGATCCTACACTGTCAAGTCGTCATCTTCTCATTTACAATTCAGATGCCTTATTACGTCTTTTCTTCCCCCATTCCTTTCATCTTTCTTCTTGTTTTTACACATTTCTTGTCCACAGGTATTTGTCTCCTGTACTTTCAACTCCTCCTTTTCTCAAGCTTGTCATTGTGTGTGTGTGTGTGTGTGTGTGTTACAGGCAGATGTGGCATTTGGGCAGTTAAAGGAGCCCTGTGTGTGTCTGGTGTATCAGGCTAAAGAGAGTGGCATTACCCCGACAGCTTTAAACTACATCAAGCAACGTTCAGACCTTTATTTTATGGCTGTAATATGAGGTACTTAACATATTGCAGCCATAAAGTGCAACAGATGCAGGGTCAAAGAACTTCAACACACAGGGCTTGCACATACTATAGTACATTCTACATATAAATTTAAAAGCATTTTGGAGTGGCAGTCTGTGGCTTTTAAACTATGACTATGAAATGATCTGAGAATAATGCTTTTTCTGTTTGATTTCACTGTATTCAGTCACATTCTGGACTCTGCAATTGTGGTGATCTATGTCTCTAAACCTGATATGCAATTATGTTGATTGTTGTCATGATGATGATATGAAATGCAATAAACTAACACTGACTAAACAATGTAAGTGTCTTTTGGATTTGTATGTACTGCAAACATAGATCACAGATATTGAAGAGTCTATACAGATAACAGGGAAAAAGGAAATACATTATCTCAGCAACATAGTTGAAAAAGTTGCATCTGACTCCACCAGAATTTTTGGTTTCTGACTTTTACCAGAAAATGTTCATATCCTCCTTAAACAACTAACATCACACCTACATTACTCGCACTGAGAGTCTAAATGCAAGGCAATTATATAATTGTGTAATATTTATTAAAATTCTAGCACTTATTTGCTAAATTAAGAATGCATAACAATACATTTACCACATATTGAATAGCCCAGGTGTTAGGCATAGACTTCAGAAATCTGACTTTATGGAAGAATGGAAAGAATAAAAGCATTGTTGACAGATGACTCCGGATTATCCCTCAAGGGAAAAGCCAAAAGAGAAAAATAACTTGAAAGACATCCTTAAGAATACAAGACAGGGGCAAATGTTTCCTCTTCCATTAGGAGATCAATTCTTAACAAAAAACAGAGATTAAAAAACAAAAACTATTTAATGGTTAAGATCAACAAAAACAAAAAAAACATGAAAGTGTACTATTCGACCTGCCTCCCTTTCAAACAATTATTCTGTTAAATGTTGATTGTAACTATTGTTTTGTTTGTCAAATGTTTTTTTTATGTTTTGCATTTGTTTGTTTTTAAAACAAACGCATGCATGTATTATAAAAGCCCAATTATTTTACATTAACTGCTACTGTTTTCCTTTTACCTCCTTAATTATACACTCTTGTTGTTGGTCCATCAGATAAAACCCAACAAAAATCCATTAAAGTTTTTGTTTGTAACAAGTCAAAAATTTAAAAAAGTTGAATGGGTATGCATAATTTTGCAAAGTAGCGTATGGACTGCAGCAAGCAGCTCGTGCAACTAAAAAGAATCTATACAAAGTATAAGTTTAATAAAGTTTTTATGGTACTGAATTGTATGTCTAACCCAGGACTGTTAAGTAGGCCAGGGCTGATATCATCAGATACACTTGTTTGCTTGCCAACCATACAATCACAGCCTTTCCCTGCTGAGGAAGCATTCAAACTGCTGTTTGAACATCAATGCAGCATGCAAATAACATCCACCACCCCTTTTAACATCAGATAAGATAACCCACAACGTGCCGTCTGGCAGCGCAGAGATGTGTTCCGCATCCTAAGGCTACGCTGCTGTTGCAAAACACCATAAATGAACCTTCTCAGCAACTTTCCTTGTGAAAAAAACCCCCGCAAAAACGGGAAGTTAGTGAGAATGGTTTGTATTCATATGCGTGTACGAGTTAAACTCTAGAAATGGCTTGATAGGAAGAGAGAGAGAGAGAGAAGGAGAGAGGGAGAGAGAGAAAGACCAGAATAGATAGAAGAGTGAGGGGTGAGTAGGCGCTTTAATTTGAAAAGTTTGATGTGACGATGCACATCAGGCTCTCCATAATGATGGATTCTGCTGCATGTGCAATAGTAAAAGTGACCCCTCCTCTCACCCCCAATTAATCATATGCCATCCTTCTGCATTTCCAATCACTTGCATTAGCTGCCCCTATAATCACATACAACAACTAGTTTTTCCCTACTTATGGTCTTACAATCTTCCTGCCAGACAAATTTAATATCTTATGAAGCAACATTACGGCTCTTTAGATTTGACAAATATTGTAAAGTTTCAAAGGGTCCACTGTCTTTTTAGTTATAACACACCACAGCCACAGAAAACACTGCCACTGTTCCTACTAACATACAGCTTCTTTTTGAAGAAGTCCTTTTTCAATGTGGCAAATTTAAAGATAGTACAAATCTGTCTTATCATCAACATTTTTTGAGTTTAATATGGTTTGAGTTCCTCTTGTGAAACTAAACTACTTAATTTTAAAGAGACAGTGTCTAGTTTTTACCATTAATCTCTAGAAATATCCATCAAAATATTGTTGAAAATGAAAAAAATAGGCCCAATCCTTGAAAAGTATTGACTGCTTCATAACATAACCATAAAAAGTATGGGATCAAGACAATAACAGTTTAATATAAAACTGAAACAAAATATTGGCACTGAAAATAAAATTTGGCATTTATAAGTAGAAGTGTAACTAAAAATCTTAATTTTGAATCTGAAATTAAAGTAGTAGTAATTTCTCTATTGAAAATGAAATAAAAGTTGAAAGTGAAAAAAATGTCAATGAAACTCAAAATATGTGCATTAAAACAATTAACTCACAACCAAGTTTTTTTTTCAATGCCAATCTTTTTTTTCAATGCCAAATCTTTTTTTTCCAATGGAAATCTTTTTTTACTGCTGCTGCTTTTCAGTTTCATTCAGCTGATACTCATTTCACGTCGTGCAAGCGATGGGTGGGGCTTCAGAGTGGCTGGTGCTTGCTTACAGCTGTCAGTGAATCAGCCATTTTTTACCCGTTCTCTAACCCAGTAAAGGTCACTTGTGTTTTTTTTATATTTGATGGTGTAAGTTCAAAACCTTGTGTGAACTTTGTTTTTTTATTAATTTATTTTTGCCTTGCACACAAGTGCACTTCTATTTTTTTCATAACATTTTTATACTGAGGTAATGTTATACCAACTAAAGCCAGCTTATGCACAAGTTTTAAGATAAGGATGACAGAGCTCAAAAAGGTAAAAGTTTTGTGCAGCCTGCAGACCATCAGCCGACTGAGGGATCAGGTTTGTTTTTATTTGATCAAAATGGTATTCAGTGTTCAATGTAAAGATGATTTTACTTTTTTTCTAATTAGCATGATCACTATTTTCTTATGTTGCTGTTTAGTCCTTATTCCTTGAGATCCCTTTGCAATGTATGTTTGAAAATGCTCAAGTTTTCACTATTAAACATAGCTATCTGCTATATATATATATATATATATATATATATATATATATATATATATATATATATATATATATATATATGCTGGTTTAACGTAGTTAAACCAAATGTGTAAATGATCATCAATACCGTATATTCAAGATTTTTTCTGGTCACATCTTTTTTACAGAGATGACTCCCCACAATCCTGCCAGTTTTTAATTATGCATTTTCTTTGCTTGATGTATACAAGTGATCTGTGAATTAGAAACATAAAAAGCCACAGATGTGTCTTCTGAAAATGGTTGTAAAAGACATGTGAAGATACTCACTGATAGCCTAGAACTCTAGACAAACTATAGCAGTTGCAAAAATTCTGTTCTGTAGGTTTGTCTAGCCACGCTCCATTGTTTTGCATCAGCATGTTTACCTTTGGCTCGGCTAAGTGTAGGCCGGGCCTGTCAGTTCTCTATGTTTGTAGAGAGATACTAGGCAGGCTTAGCACAATCATGGCAGAGTTGCAACAACAAAAATGGTGGCGGGTCCAGAACCGAATACTGTCAGTAAACCAAGTATTCTCATGTCTTTCTGACAAAAACGGCAGAAGTTGTTGACGTTAAACACCATGACTGCCCTATTCTTCTTCCTCTGCAGTGTATGGGAGTGATTTTGCTGTTATTTGAGCTTATTGCTTTGCTATGTTCGTCATTTCCATATAGGGGGAACTAACCCCTCAATAAGACAAAGTCTTTCAGCAAATCCTTCTTGATGCTGGCGGAAGTACTGAAGCACTCTTCCTTCCTGCTACCAAAAAATATGTCCCCAAAATATGCTGATAAATTACCATAAAAAATGAAAAATAACCAGGCACTTTGCAGAGGTTCTAATGACCTTTCAGCTTGTACTTCCAGCATTCCTGAACTTGGACTACAAACCCACAGCAAGAAATAAAGATGGCGAATTCACTCAATATTAAGCCAGAATTCCATAAACTTGTTTCTTAGTTCCAGTGCAAGTACGGTGACGTCATAGTTCAAAAAAATGTAATAGACAGCAGAGGAAACTGAATGGTTTAAAAAATCTAATCAAAACAGTATATAAAAATATCTCCACAACACCTGGATCGACTAACTATTGTTTTTTTCCATTCCTAAATAGAAAACTCATTGCAATTAAGGGCTAAAAAAGAGGAATTTTCATATGTGCCCTTTACAGACCCACTCTGTAACTTTTGCACCATGAAAAAATTGTGTTTTTGTAACGTTTTGGTGACAATTTTTTGATTGATTTTGATTTTTGATTTCATTTTCGGACCTGTCACTACATGGGAGGGTCCTCCTGCTGAATACCGCACTATAGAACTTTTCACACATGGACCACTTCCCTGGAAGTACTGACTGAGTTTTGCTTTATGGCAGTATGCTATGTGGTACCTAATGATATAAACAAACCCGTGGTTTTTAGACTTGAGCCATGGCAGATCCACAAAAGAAACCAAAAAAATACGCTATCAGAAGAAGCAAGAAAAAGGAACTGTTCCCAAGTTGAAAGATGCCAGAGTTTCACTGCTGAAAACAAGAAAACATGTTTTCTTGTGTTCTTTGTTTGAATCCTTGTCTTGTGTCGTCAGTTCGCGCCTCTGTTGGTCCGGTTTCTTTTCTTCACCTTCTTCCTTTCTCCCTTCTTGTCTCAGTTTAGTGTCCATGACGTCAGGAAATTAAACCCACAGTAATCACTAATAAAGATTTTTCATACATATACATCAAGTGGCGTACTACAGCGAAGCTGTAATACTCTGCTTGGGAAAGTAAAACTGTTGGGCTTGTACTTGGTACTCAGACACCAATTCTGAGTAGCATACTGCTAGACAGGACATGTTAAAAGAAAAAGAAAAACGCGAACGGATGCATCCGGTGTTAGCAGCAGACAATATTTCCTTCCCTTCCCTTTCCCTGCTGTGAAAGATCTATTCTGTTAAACTCTTGCTCAGTTTAGATCAAAGTAGGATTAGCTTTGAAGGACTTTAGGGAATAAAATCAATTCTAGTAGGTACTGTATGTAACAGTCCCAACAGTTGTAACATTTTCATACTTTGGATTCTGTACATTCAATACATTTTTAAAGTGAATTTATCACAAAGGGTCGTGTAAACATAAATAATGTAGACAATGAAAGGGGAAACTTCATTGCAAACTTCAGTTGGTGTTTTTTTATAAATCTAAATGTAAAAGTTAGCTACAGTGAACTCCATGTCTTATTTATATTTTGTCATGTAGGTTAATTAATGATCAAATGCACTGTGTGCACTGAATGAATTGACACCACTTAAGAATAAAAAAGTCATAAATATGATTTGAAAAGCGATGTCTTCATCATCTATGTTTTAACCACCTAAATCTCTGCTACTCCAGAGCTTTAGCACTCACCACTAAAGTAAATTATGAGCCATCTCTTTGCTTCTCTTTCAATCTACAGATGCGTGACCTCGAAGTCTGTGTCCATTCGACACTGTCGGCACACTGATGGATTTGTAAACATTAGGACCAACACCTTTGCACACACTCACCCACATACGTACAATTTCTCCCTTTTACTTTCATTCAGTTCCATGCCTGTGTCCAGATGATTATGGGGTCACAAAGTGTCCTCTGACTCCATCAGCACAAAGGTAATCCAGAGAAGAATCTCCGGGCCTTTTCTGCCTTCTTACTCAAACATAATTCTCGCAATTTGGCATTTTGACATCATCTCCAGTTCCCCAACCCAAGTTGTCTCTTTTCTCTACCTGGCCGAAGCGCAGCCACAATAACTATTTTCCCTCCCTTCGCTCCAACAGACACCATTCAACCCTTACCTCTATTCTTTTTAATGTGTTTTTTTTTGCCCTCTACTGCTTTCTCTTCTTTTCTTCCCCCTGACTTCCAAGGTCAGACAGGACAAACAATGCCACTGGTGTCTGTCTGAGCACAGCTCGCTACCCACCGCCGCTGCTGCTGTTGCCTTGGCAACGCACTAACCATTAATTTTCAATTAAAGCAGACAAAGAGAAGACAGCTCAGGGTCCATGGAAGGTGTCAAGAAGCAGTATTAATATACGACAAGTGAGCATAATTGTATGTCCATTTTCCTCAGCTCTCATCTATGCTATCAGTGAAATGTGAAAGTAGCAGATAATTTAGGGGTGTGAAAATGCCGGACACTGTTTTTCTTTTAACCAAGACGCTTCTGATGTATCACTCTGAGAAATACAGCATTCATTATTACCTTTATGAATATTTTGTCAGGGATGTTATTATTTTCATTAACACTTTAACAAAAAAAGATGCTATTTCACTCAGTCCAAGTCCTGACATCTGAGCGCATGCACACGCACGTGTGCGTACATACACACACACACACACACCTGAAAGATGTATGGAGTGCAAGGACATGCTGCTGACTGCACTCCGTAGGTTGTTATTTGATTTCCATTAGCCGGCCTTTGCAATGACACCTCCAACTCATGCAAATGCACAAGCGCCTCTTCATCCCTTTGTCTGGTGCTGGAGAAGCAGGAGTATGCACATTAAAGCAAGGGTGTGGGATCACACAAAAACACACAAATTATATATACACACACACATACACACACTAGGGTCAATACGAATGGACTTTACACATTGTGGAGCCTTGGAAATAATAAAAACATGCAGGACAATGAGACGCTTTTCACTCTAAAATATCTGAAAATGTTTTAATGTTAATAAAATGAGCTGGGTGGTGACCGAGTTTTACTCCCACGCCAGACACCACCAGTGGGTTCATCATTTCTATTTGTTGATTTGGTTATTATCTGTGTTTAGAGCCCACTGCAATCTTTCTACAGTGAACATGAAGCACCATTGTTTCTGACCACAAATGGAAGTAGAATTCAAGCAATAAAAAATTTATTACAAGGGACTCTGAAGCCTTTTTAAATGATCAGTATCAGAGTTCTTACTACATGCTGCTCCCATCAACAGCTCCTTACGAACTTACTGTGATTTTATGCCATTTGCACTAATAGCATCTGCTGTGAATGTACATTTTGCATGGCAAATTTTAAAAATTTACTTATTTTTGTGTATAATGATTTGTTAATCTAATAAAGACGTGTATCTGTGTTGACACTATTCCGCTGATCTTAGCAATGTTTTTCAGATGGTAAAAAGCTGTTGATGTTATTACTTTGATTTGGCTGTTTAAGTTCAGGTCCGAGTCCATGATTACCCTTAGATTTCTAACCAGATTTTTTGGTTGAAGACAGAGAGACTCAAGATGACTGATAACACTTTCTCTTTGTCTCTGTGATAATAATAATAATTCATATGAGTTAACAGATACAGCTACAAATAATGCTGTACTCGCATATATATATATATATATATATATATATATATATATATATATATATATATATATATATGCAGCTTGAGATCATAGGCAGTTGCAAATAACATGCCTTGCAAACGCTTAGAGGTTTCTTTGTGTAAACAAGTCTAAGATTGTAGTTTTGAAACAAACACGTATATTGAACATATTAGGATCTCTAACTAACCATACCAAAAAGGTCACAAGACACAACATGATAACAGCTTCTAAAACTGTTACTGTCCACTGTTCTGGATGTAGTTTATAACTTTTGGGAAGTGGATTTCTATGGAAGAATTTTGCTTCTCTCCAGTGGAATAGAGAAAATGGACGAAAAAATAAAGTCACGATAAACCATAAAATATACATACAGTAGAACATCTCAAATCACACAATAATGCAGTAAGAAATTCCTGAAATGCAATCATCTCAGAGCATTAAAAAAATATATTTGTTCCATCACAGTCAACATTATTAACTTTACTTTTAATGCATTTCAGAGAACCCCTTCAAACACTATTTGTCTATTTATATCTATATATATTTATTTGAGGACTATGCAGACCACTTTAGAAGAAAGGTAGACACCATCAGGTGTAATATTTGATCTTCTCAAAGTAACATGGTTTTTGACAAATCTGAGTATGAGTCTTTACCAGCGGAAACGTTTGACAGATTTGTCCTGGTAGAAGCTGGGACTCTTGATAAAGTTTTCTCCTCAGTGAGGACTACCACTAGTGTTTTGGACCCGATCCCCAATATTTTTTTAACCTGAATATGCTCCCTCTTGGCAGTGTCATTAGAAAACATGGAATTAACTTCTACAGTTATTCTGATGATACACAGTTGTACATCTTCATGTCTCCTGATTACACACGGCCAATGGATGCACTTTTTAACTGCACTTTAGACATAAAATCCTGGATGGCAGAGAACTTTCTCCAGCTCAACCAGGACAAAACTGAAATTTTATTATCCGTCCTGAGGCTCAGAGAGAAAAACTTTTACCAAAACTACAACCACTCTCTTTTAATCAATTTTTCAATGTGACGAACCTGGGGATGATTTTTGACTCTGAGCTGACTTTTATCCCACACATTACAAACATCACTAAAACTAGGTTTTTATCATTTAAAGAACATTGCTAGATTCCACCCCATTCACTCTCTGGCCAACATGGAGACACTGATTCTTGCTTTTATCATTGCTTTTTATTGCAATGTCTGCCATCAGATGCTCTCATGTTCTTTATGTTTAGGTATCTCTGTTTGCTCAGTAATCTGGATAATATCCTGTTGACAGAGTAACATTAACGTTCAGTTAAAGAAGTTAAATCAAGGCTCCTGTCATTTTTTTTTATCATGGATTTAGGTGACCAAATAGAACAGATTTTGTCTGCTGCTGAGCCCTACCAAAACAGCCCTACTAAAAAAATAAGAGGGTTTTTAGTCAAAGTACAGTGTTTCCCACACATAGAGGAATGTGTGGTGGTGGGCCACAGGTTAAACTCCGACCGCCACATATTGCGTTTTGTACTTCTTTTTTACGCTATTTTACTGCAACTGTAACACCTCTGCCTCTTCCTCTTTCTCAGACAGCTTGTGTCTGCGTGACAGCAGGGGGATATTTCTGCAGGCGGAGAGTTTGCCCGATGTTTGGATTTTGTCCTCAGCCAAGCGCAAGCGGGGTGGGATATTAAACTGTTTTTCCAGGTTAGGAGGAGGAAAGCGGGAGAAACCATAAGACACTGCAAACATGGGCATACTTGCTAGGGGTGTGCGATTTGACGATTTAAGACCGTGAAGCGATCTACACGTGTGACGATCTGTCATTTTTGGGAGATCGTTTTATCCCGATTCACAGTTCTGCTGCTGTATTTCTGCCTTTGTGTGCGATTAAAATCCTCCGCTCTCTCTCCCTGCTCTAAGCTAATTACCCTCCTGCCCTCTCTCCCCTCCCCCTTTGCATGTGCGCAGAGAAGGTAAATTAAGTTTTTGTTCCAAAGTCGAAGTCCTCATCCATTGAATGGAACTGGTTTGGTTCTTTACCAGACGACAAAGAGCAAACAAACATAATTTTCAAAGTTTGCAAGGAGAGCGTCAAGTGATCGCAACACCTTAAACTTGTTTACTCACTTGAAGAGAAGGTATCCCAAACAATACAATGAGCCGCCTGGCAGCTAAAGCTATAAAGCCGACTGCAGTGGCTAGCGCTTCTTCTCCTTAGTTCAGCTAGCGCTAGAAAAAATATTCATGAAACGTACCCCCTACGACACAGACAGTAACTATAAAAGTACATCTAGAATAATTATACCTGCTTACACTACAGTCTACCTTCATTATCTTATGTAGCAGCAGCACTTTGTATACCGCTGTGTTTTTACACTGCATTGTTATCACTTACGTTTTTATTAGGCAGCTTTATGTGTGCCTGTTTATAATATCAGCATTCTGCAGAATACATAACATTTGAACCAGCTAAAGCTGCATTTACCCCGTTGTATGAGTATTATTAATTGGTGTATTATAGATTGCACAATACATATTGCACATTTTTGCAGCTACATATTAGTCTTTTATTCTAATAGATTTTATTATATTTTCTGAATATCATATTTTTAAACTAAAGTAAGTTCATGTTTGATTTCTGTTTTAGTAGAAAAGTCAAGATTAAAATTTTATTTAATACATTTAAATATGTTTATGATTTAGATGTATTTTTCGTTGAGTTTATTTGAAAAATTATATATATATATATATATATATATATATATATATATATATATATATATATACAGTGTATGTATAGTTTCATTCAGAACTTTCTGTGCATTTCTATGATCTTTGGTGTGGGAAAGACATATCAGTATTTTAGCCCTGTGTTGGCTATTCCTAATTTGAATGAATTTATTAATTTAATGTTTCTCTTTTTTAATGTGTAATTTAAGATTTTTTGGTGATAATTTAAAAAAATTGTGATACATTATTTTTGTTGAAAGTTTTTTTGTAAAATAAATAAATATTGTTAAATTCTAGTTAAAATTCAAGTATTTAAAAGTATTTAATATTTCTTTTTTAAACTCCCCGGCCTGTTTGAATGTCTCCCTAATTCTGAGGTCTCAAGTTTGGCAAGTATGCTTTTAACACAAAATCACAGATTAAAAAGTGCTATAAAAATTTTTCTTCTGAATACAATAGTTTCATAGCGTTGATGTTACTGTAGGTACTGGCCCTTGACAAACAAGCGATTGCGCAATCTTTTGAAAGTTAACTATAGTCACAAGCGTGCGTTAACCCCACCACCACACATTGCTTTCAAATCTGTGGGAAACACTGAAGTATGTATGTTTTCCATTCTTTAGGCACTGTTTTGAGCACCGTTTAAGCACTAGCGTTGTTTAAAAAATATCGGCTTGGCTCCGGTTTTGGATAAAATCTAAACAATACCCACCTCTACAAATCATATCCCATAAAGAGAGCAAGATTTCTATGTTAATCTATTTTTTTCGATTACATTTCTCATTTCCTGTACATTTTTGAGTAGTTTATTTCTATTCTTTTAAATCAAAGCTATTGTAGCTAAAATCTACCAACTTTCTGAGTCAGATCTGATTTTCATCTCTGCCTCCTCCCTCCTTCTGTGTAGAAGGTGCTCCTTAAATCACACAGTCCCTAAACTGCCCTATAAAAGAAGGCAGGTTCTTCCTTGCCTCTCCCTCCTTTTCCCCCTCTGTCTCCACACATTACTGCTTTAATTAAGGTAATTACTTTCAGAGTAAAACTAATCAGATCCTCTTCTTTTGTGGCATCCACTTGTGCGCACACACATGTATACATATAAGCATAAAATTTATTGATGCACACTCTTTACTCAGCACCATAAGTGATGTATATTCATCCCTGTAACCAGCCACTTCTGTGTAAAATGAACTCTGAACTTCTTTGTTTGGATGAAAGATGATTAAGAAAAAGATCCAAAACTATGCAGGTAAAAAAAAAAAAAAAAGTCGAAGTAGAAACTTTTAAGGCACCTTCAAAAAACATTTCTAGGTGGAACTTTTTTTATATAATAAAATGTTACAACCAGAAAACTTTTATTTATTTTATGGCAATTTTATGTGACAGACCAAACCTATATTAAAGACAAACTTCCCCTAAAAAACCTACCCAATGTGCATTTGATATTAGCATAACTTAAATCACAATATTGAGAAATATTGTTGCAATTACATGCTTTCCTCATACCATGCAGCCTTTGTTTAAATCAAAGCATATTGATAAGTTAATGTGGCACAAAGTCAAAACGTAAATCCAACTGAGAATCACTGTTAAAACAAAAGAAATCCTGCTCACGTAAAATCTTTGCCCAATCTGACTGACCTTGAGAAATTTTGCAAAGATTTGGCAAAACATCCATTCACTAGAGGTGCAGATCTTGTAGCTGTAATTGCTGTGAAAGGTGGTTTTGCAAAATACATTGCAAATATGCACTTAAGAATGCACAGTAATTTGTCTGATATGTCACATTAAATGGCAATGAGATACTTTTGTTTGTTGTTATAATCCAACAATTTTGCAAGGCAGTGTAAAGCATTTTCCCAAGTAAATTTTTTTTTACCTTTTCCAAACAGACAATAACTGTATAAAATATTATATTAATTTATTCTTGAAAGGAATACTTTTTTTCTTTATTTCTTTTGAGTCATCAGATACTCTGACTGCATCAGCATATTTGCAGTGTTCATCATTTCCAGGTGTAAGGAAGATAATTGTTTAAACCTTTTACTTCAGCATGTTAAAACAGCTGGGAAGATCATCACACTGAAGGGAAAATAAACACCTAAGTCCACATCTCGATCTAATAAATATTCTAAGAGAAAAATTAGGATACTGTGATCTTGCCACTTACAAAAAAAAGACCTTGGCTGACAACTGGTGTTTTGACAGCTTTATTATAGAGAGACAGAAGTCAGCAGTTGCCTGAATTTGTCCCTCTTTCAGTCTGGAATGTTTGTTATAATTACAGACTCAATAACAAACATGAGGTGTTATTTTAACTATCAGAAGTTTTATCGGTAAGAGATATTTTGCAGGATAACTACCTAAGAGAATAAAGATGATTTCCAAATATTAGCACAATTGAAAAAATGTTCACATGCCTTAATCTAAATGTAGAAGGTAATGGCAGTAAGGGAAGTATAAAGTACAACTAAGAGCCTCACTACATATTTTGCAAACATATTGATCAAAATGTTCTGCTCAAGGCAAAATTTTGTTTTGAATGGAAAGAGGAAACAAACACCAAACCGTTTGGTTTGATTCAGCCAGAACTGATGTACAAGGGCCTATCCCAGGTGACTAGGGAGTCCTCTTTTTCATATTCCCCCATTCTCCTGTCTGCTTCTCCCAAAAGCACCTTCACTCATAATGAGAACTGGAATGCAGGTATAGCTCCAACTTGCGGGGGAGGGGGGGGATCCATTAACAGCCTGCAGATTAATAAAGAATAATAAGGTATGCTAAATTTGTGTGTGTTTTCATGTGCATGTGTTTATTTATGTCTTTATTTTACATGCATGTTCCATGTGAGGTGTAAAGACCCCAGCTTGATGGGGTCAAAAGAATAGTTTACAGTTAGTTGACAGTTGACTCTGCAGTGAAATATCTCTTAGATCTAAACTCTGATTGGGATGTTGCTCAAAGGTTTTTGAGTGGTCATCTCTTTCCCGACAACACATTGATGAAAAGAAGGAGAAGATTTTTACTATACATTAGGGGTGGAGCCAAACCTGAATACAGTATTCTGAAAGGCAAAAATAAGGTGTTTTTTACGAATACTTATTTCGAACAAATACCTTAAAATATGTATTCGGGAGCAAGAAAATATATATATATATATATATATATCAAAATGTTGCGTTTTCTTATGAGACCACAGTGTATGCTCTCTGAGTGAGTGAGTGAGTGAGTGAGTGAGTGAGTGAGTGATTTGGGGATGGGAGGGTAAAAGAGGTGACTGACACAAATGCTCCACACACCAACAGAGAAGGTATGAAAAAGTGAAAAAACTTGACTGCATGACTATTTTTGTTGAACAGATTTTTATAACTTAACTTGGTTCCAGAGGCAGTTTATAACTTCTAGGAAACTGAGTTTGATCCGGAGATTATTCCATGATGCTGCATTAGTATTAACATCAGCAGCGGGATGCTCTCATGTTCACTCTGTTTATGAAGCTCTGTAAGCTTGTTAATTTAGACAACAGGCTGCTGACAAGAAACGCTTAGTAACGTTAACGTTCTGTTAAAAAGGTTAAAATGATACTACCGTCATTTATTAACTTAGCCAAAACTCCCCACATGGATTCGGGCAACCAAATAGAAAAGAGTCTGGCTGCTGCTGAGCGACCTCTTGGTCTTCAACCTGCCAAAAAAACGTCCTCAAGTTCTGTGGAGCGCATTTTACAGTCAGCGCTGCAGATAAAAACCTATGTGATAAGTATGTACAAAAGTCAAATCAGCTGTTGCAAAGATATTCAAACATCTGTCAACATCTGCTTTGTATAATCACATGCACTTAAAGTATCCTCTACTGGTACTGTCTACGAAATCCCCCAACAAGCATGAATCCTTCTACCAACACCAATTCATCATCACAACCATGTTCTGCCACTCTCTCCACAGGTGCCAAATCATCATCATAGTCGTGTTCTGCTCCTGTTGGTTTCTTTTCGGTGACGTTCCCGTTACATGTTCATTGCTGTATTTATAGAAAAAACATCAACCAATATTACAACCCCCTATGATCAGCCACCTCCTCTACATGGATGACATCAAGCTGTATGCTAAGACAGAACTGGATATAAATTTACCTGATCCACACCACCAGGATCTATAGCAATTACATTGGGATGTCATTCAGGATTGACTAATTTAGTAGGATGGTCACAAAGTGTGGCAAGGTAGTCCACACCTTAGGGGTCTTACTCCCAGAGGGAACAATCACAGACACTGACGACAGTTACAAGTACCTGGGAATACCACAGGCAAATGTCAACCTCGAACAGGTAATGAAGGAAGCAGCAACAGCCAAATACCTTTAACGGGTGAGGCAAGTCCTAAGAAGCTAGCTCAATGGAAAGAACAAGTCCAAGGCAATAAAACTATGCCCTACCAATGATCAGATACCCTGCTGCAATAATAAGATGGCCAAAGGATTAGGGACAGACCACAGATGTAAAAGACCAATGCCATAACTTTTGCACCATAACATTTTTTTTTTTCATAATGTTTATGTGACACAACACCATTTTTTATGTTTTTCTTCAGAGCTGTCACTACATGGGAAGGTCTTCCTGCTGTTTACTGTATTATAGAACTTTTCACCAGCGGACCGCTTCTCCGGATGTACTGACTAAGTTTCGCTTTACAGCAGTATGCTACGTGATACCTAATGATATAAACAAACCCATGGTTTTGAGACTTGAGCCATGGCAGATCCACCAAAGAAACAACAAAAGACACTATCAGAAGAAGCGAGAAAAAGGAACTGTTCCCAAGCTGAAAGCTGCCAGAGCTTCACGGCTGGAGAAAACTTATTAACCTCTGACTCATACCTTGGGAACGGATACACCCGGTGTTAGCTGCAGAGAATATTTCCTTCCCTTCACTGCTGTGAAAGATTTTTTTCTGTTAAACTGTTGCTCAGTTTAGATCAAAGTAGGATTAGCTTCTAAAACCCACTTATACAATTTTTTTGTGTTGTTTGGTCAGCCGCTGTGTGTTGTTCGGTTTGCGCTCCATAGAGATTTCCACATCCACTTCGGCTAAGTTTGGTCTTGCTAATAGCCGGCAGTCCCCATGTTGCGATGCAAAGAGTATAAAGTTAAAGTTTGTTTATGGATTTTGATTCACTGTGTAGTTTCAGCACATTTCGTAGTGAGTTAATGCTGCATTAAAATGTAGATAACTCAGTTAAAGTGATGATTTCAAACTTAAATTAGTGCCAACTCATAAGCAAAAGTAGCTCTGTAGATCTTCACATTATTTGGTCATGATGATGTGTTTTGGCAAGATCGTTATCCCCATGATAAAATGTATCCACTGACACGGAGCATGCTTTCACTCACTAAAGCAGTATCTGCTTTCCTCCACTATTTGATGGTTTGCCAACTGACACAAGGTTAGTTTGATGTTTTAGCTGGTGAGTTTGAAAAACTGTCAGTATACTTGTTTATATGCGCTCCATATTTAGCTGTAAGACAGTGACATTATGCCGCAAGCCAAGAGAGTATGACAGAGGGCAAATATCTGCAAAGTTACGGAGTGTGTCTTTAAGACACAAAAGCTCCTCACAAAAATCATAGCAAACTCAAAATTTCCTCACTAGTGATTTAAGAGTAGAAGGAGTGGCTTTAGCTCCCACTTCTATCTTTGTCTGTCCTAGCCTGTAGCTTAGCTAATAGCTCTTAGCTGTCGTCATCTAATGTGCTCTGTAGATGTGTGCTCTGATCACGGGGATGCTTTTATTGTGGTACAGCTGTTAATAATCTTACCAGGTGTTGCTGTGAGTTGTATGAGAACTGGTGAGAGCTACATTACTTGTTAGGGAACATGCAATGTGTGGTTACTTGTGATGAGGATATCTAAATAAATAGATAAGTCACAACGCAAGGTTGTGACTTAATTTCAATTCAATTGAGACACCTCTAATATATATATATATATATATATATATATATATATATATATATATATATATATACACATCATTGTGGTATATGTGAATTTTAATGTCTGCCATTTGAAAAACAAAACACATAGTTTGTTGGCTTTCAACTGGTATTAATTGATTAAAAGTGTGATTTTCAACACCTTATTATATACCATAGCGCTTATTGTAGTGAAACGTGAAACAGAGTAATACTTGATCTATAAATAGTTAATAATAATTGTCCCCAGCAATTTTCAAACCACACTCTAAATTATGGTTATTGTCCCCAGCACTTTTAAAAAAGCCTTTGGAAATACAAATACATTCCCCCCCTCAATAAACACAGATTCAAACACCAGCTGATTTGCACAACCCTACAATACATGCACAAAAAACAAACACAGATATTAAATTGAACAGAAATCTCTGAATATTTCTAAATCAAAGTATGTCTGAGCTGATCTACAGATCTACAGAATTGTTTAAATCTTTGTATTTTGATTGTTAGTGTATATCAGGACAAATTGAGCTTCAGGATTTGTCATGACTTTGAAATATGGAAAGCGTGAATGTTTACTGGGCAAAGCTTCATATGTCTAAAGCCAATTAATCTTTTTTTATTGCTATAACTGCCCAGGAAATCAAACAACTAGGGATGCACCAAAACCAGTACTGGTATCAGGTATAGGGGCTGATACTGTTCTAATGTACTAGTTTCTGTATCAGTTAGTTAAGTGATATTATGAACCGATACTTAAAATGTGGAAACTCTGCAATAACTTCAAAGAAAATTACTTCTTGAAATTTTAGTTTGTGGTAATTCTCATTAAAATTTTATTTTTTATCTATTCACCATAATTTGTTGAAATAAGCACAGAAGAAAATAGAACCTGTCTTCTATTTCATCAAATTTTTTGGTGTGCCAGAAGTATCGGCATTGGTACTCGGTACTGGCAAGTACTCAGATCCAAGTATTGGTACTGCATCGGTGGTATTGTTACATCCCTACAAACAACATTGAAAACGGTCAATTTAAAGAGTAACTCAACCCCCTACCAGAGTATAATCCCGCCCATATTTCTTTGTAAAAAACGGCTCAAATGGAGGCGTTGCCCGATGGACCATGGAACAAGCGGGGGGGATGAAGGGCTGGGCATGGTCTGGGATGTGACTGACATGTTGTAGCAGCACACAGTCAAAGACGGCCAGAAAGATGGATAGAGCCATAGTAATGCGACCTCCATTGCCTCAGAGGGAAATAATCTAAAGGTTGAGGTTTTTTCTCCACTTCCTTCTCCAGAGAGAACAGAGTACAGGGAGATAGATTCTGTGGAGGAGGTGAGCGGCCCTGAGCTATATGTTTTGAGCCGTCATCTCGTTCTCTGCCCTGGACAGCAGCAGATGCCCAGCCTGTGGAGCATAAAATGAGCGCTGTCTCTGACTGGTACACTGTTGTTGGCCACATCTAATGCTACAGTAAATATACAGTAGATTAGCTTGAGTAATTTCGGGTGACTATGCCTTGACAGGTGCACCTGCAGCCATTGTACATCATTGTCCGCAAAAGAAAATGTATGTTGCAGAGAAATGCTCAAGGTAAATAAAGTATCCAAGCATGATAGGAAAATCATTCAGGAATGTGCAAAAAAAAAAAAATTTCACACCATCACAATTACTGCATTAAAAATAAACTCTTAGCACAGACTTTATTTTCCATTTACTGATATCAGTTATTCATAGATAATGAGCAAATGTCAGCAAGTAGGGGTAACTACCTGCATAACGCAGCACCCAGGTTTTGAGCCAATTGTGCTGCAGGCAGTTTATGGCACCTCACTGTGGAGGTGTGGCCGAGACCATACGTGTTATATACCCCACCACGGCCGGGCTGCAGTTGCCACTAATCAAAGCATACGTCAGAAACCCGAGCTGAGCCATTAGCAATGCAGGATTCCAATTCTAGAGTATTCCAGTGCAGTATAGTAATTGTTTAACCACTTGAGGCACTAAACTAACCGTGTTTGGTACAAAATGTATATCTGCAATAAAATATACTACAATACATAAAATAATGACCGGACATGTAGATGGTGCTATTATAGACTAATTTATACAGTTTATCGACAAAAAAAATTGTGATTTTGTGGTGAGTTGCACTTTAAAGTATCAGTCAAAATGTTTCATCATATTTTTAAACAAAGCCATATTTTAAGCTCCCAACCAACTCCACACGTGGTGTTCAGAGGGCGGCTTCACCAGTGAGCTGAGGTGGTGTACAAGAAATGATTACAAACTCAAGCTCACATGCTATTTTTACAGCACTAATAGGCTTACATAGTTTGGGGCTTTCTCATAAAGTAAATATAATTAAAGAAAAAAATTAAAATAACTCCCCCAAAATACACCTGTACCAATAAGCAGATGGTACACTTGACCATGCTCTAAAGCAAGGGCGCAGATGGGGTGGTGGTGGTGGTGGGGGGGGGGTTTGATCTGTCCCTACCAGATTCAGATCGACCCCGATCTGCCAACACAAATAAGAAACAAAAAAACGGACTTTAAGCACTTGAAGCTCCTTTTTCCAACTACATTGAACGCAGCACAAGGTAACCTGAAACCAACTCCAGAGGCACCAGTAAGAGGAGCAGGAGCTGTAGCGTCCATGCCTGGTTTATACCGGTTGCGGGAGTAGCTCGGTCAGGTAAATCGCGTCCTATCTGCCGCTCCACCTGTTCACACCATATGCATATTTCTCGGCGGCAGTCAACAAGCGCTTCTGTTCAGCTGTTGCTTACTCAGAGCTCTTTTTTTCATCATGGGTAAGTAAATAACCTCGTAAAATCATAACGCGATGTTTCTGTTACCAGGAAGTTTGTATATTTCTTTCATTTATCCATTGTCGAGACACACACAGCCAGCAAGACGGAGAGTGATAGTAGAGTCTATTGTAGGTATAGGCCTACTGTTGAAATATACATATTTGTTTATTTACTCTTGTCATTTATTACATTTTCTCTTCCTGTTTCCGAGTATGAGTAGACAGGAGAGCTCTCTATATTTGTTTGTTTTATTTAACACATATTAAAAAATACAAAATAAGGTATGTATTTGAAAAATAAATAAATATACATAAAATTCATGTGTACAGAAGTGGTAGAAGCCTGAATGAAAGTATAAAATCTGATTGAGAATTGTTCATGTGATGTTTTGTACGGAAGATGCAAATTTGAAGCTTTTCTAGTAGAATAGCTGAGAATTTGAGTGCTGGTGTGAAAATTTCTCTTGACATAAGCGGCAAATTTTTGTGAAAAAAGAACTTTAAAAACAAACGAACAGGTGAGAAGTGTGCTAATATAAAAAATATTAAAAAGCGGTAAATTATAAAGTAGAGGTGCACTTGGTGTGTCGTGTTTGAATTATTCTTAAAAACCTTTTATGTAAAATATTTTTGTTCAGATATCCAGACAATATTACAGTAAGTAAGTTAAGGATAAATCAAACTATTGTATAATATTACAAGACATGAATTATGAACAAACTTTCTTATTTTACTTAAAATTTCAATCTATTTTGTAATCTTGATGCAGACATATCTCATTTAATCTTTACAGCAAAGTTTTTCAATCAAGACTCCTAGAAGACACATTAACCAACTTGCAGGATTTCTTTATTATTAATATGAATTTTAATTTGATCACTGTTATGTTTTATTTCCAGCAAATACTGTATAATCAGATTTTTTTCACATTTAGTGACAATTTATTTGCTTTTAACCACTTAAAAAATAATCAAACATGGTTATCATTTATTTTATTTATGAGAGTGGTCATATTTCTATTTGAAATGAGAATATGTGTGTCATCTGTAACAAGCAATTGAAGTGTAGATTTAGATACTGTAGCAAAATAATTTATATTACAAACAATAACGGTCCCACTATTGAACCTTGTGGAACCTTGTATTATCTCTATGGTCTGTTAGATCAACAAATATGATCACATTTGTCAACAGCTGTGTTTTATTTTGAGAGATTGCCTTTATTGTCACAACTGACTGGATTGTCTAGATTTGGTTGGTGTTATTCCTGTCAGAATTGACGTGAATCGCTCGTGCTCACGCAAAATTCAGCTCAAGTTAAGGCTCATACAGTTGTGTGTATGTGCTGCAACCTATTCATATTTTGATTTTGCTTGATTTCCTGATATAGTTCAATGAGTGCTTCTGTACCCAATTACTTTAGGGTATTTCAGACTTGTAACATTCACCTTTCTATTAGTTTCATGATCGAAAACCACATAATATGATTCTATGCATTAAATTTTCATTAAATGACCAATTTGCCATATTTATAAAAGCAAACATACATCTAGATTTATACAACAGTATATTTCATTGTTTGCTGAAGTTTCTTATTTAGTGCCTTACGTTAATTTCATATATTAAAACCACTAAATTAATCTGTCCCTGAGTCCTGATTGAAAAAAGTTTGAACTGGATTTGATTTAGTGGTTTAATACCAAGGGGCCTTAATACAAATGCATGTCAAACTTTTAGATTTCTGTTTACATGCAAAGCTTGGTAAAAAGTATTTTCTACCCTGTTTCTAGTTGCTATTTATTTACTAACAGAAAGCAGTGCATAACTGTGAAGTTTATTGGTAATAATAATATATTATTTTTTTGTTTTTTTACAGACAAATTGGAAAAGTGTGGTATGCATTTGTAAGTTTAGTCTCAGAAAATTGTTGGAGACAATTAGTGGAAATCAGTATAATGACGAACATCAGTATAATCAGTATAATGACATTTTAAAGAAGAGGTTTTGTGTAGAAGTTTAAGGCATAGCCAGATTATAAAACAAAATATCAGAACACCCCACAGATATCTGGGAGGTGCAATCTTTGAAATGTGGAAAGGTTAAATAGCTATTTATATGTTTACAATTGATTGTGTATTTCTGAATATTAAAAAAGTCTGAAAAGAAAACCTTAACCTCTGCTACAGTAGTCTGCTATTTCTAAACAATCAGATACCCATTCAAGGGAGGGCAAGGTTTGCAAGTGTAAAATAAAGATTATTTTGTTTTCAAAATATTGTCATCAGTCAATTAATACAATGGGCAGATCCAGATAGTGTTATGAAAAAATTAAGGTAAAACAAAATTATATTATCTTGTCAGTTACATATTTCTAACCTTCTGTTGTACTGAGTAAAGCTAATAAACTGCAATTTGTTAGGACCAAAATAATAACAGTTTTCAGGTCTGAAGGGAAAAAATGGTTTAGGAAAGTATTTTTTTCTCCTTATTAATTCTAAAATTATCTTGAAAGTCTTCAAAGTAAAGTTGTCTGTACCTTCTTATTCATTCAGCAAACTATCTCTGTAATTTGGCTGAACCCGCCCCTTTAGTTCAAATTAAGCTGTTTGGTTTGTTTTGTGACACTCCCTGTTACATTTCCCATGGTGCAGAATAGTGTCTGAATAAACAAGTTCACAAATACACTTGTACACATCCTGATGCCTTTCACAGAACAATGTTGACTTTATACATCTGATTCAAATTAGTTGATCCTGTTTGTTTTGTGCAGCTTACCAGTATTGGATTATCTCTGTCTTCCCTGCCTCTGCTGTACAAATTAGTAGAGTTGCATTACAAAGATTCCTACTTTGTTTTTGGAAAAAGAATTGTGTAGAATATCATCTGTGTGATGGAAAAAAATATTTTACTGGCCTCAATTTGACTGCAAATGTTGGGCTTGGATCTTGGAGTGACGTTACACACCGGACAGCGGCAGAGTGGTTCAATGCATTTTTAATTAGATAGATAGATAAATAAACTTACAATGAATAAGGTAACAGGCAAGTAGCATCCAAGGGATGGAAAACTAGAGCCAATGTGCAGAAAACTGGAGGAACTAGATGGAGAATCCACCGAGGTGCTTAAATACTGAGAAGTGAAAAACTGTATCGTGTGGTATCTACTTTTTACTTTCTTATGGAGAGTAAGGCAAAGCAAGGTAATTTAATTTGTATAGCTCACTTTCAACACAAGGCAATTTAAGGTGCTTTACATGCCTACGAAGACCAGACTGATAAATATTAAAGCAGTTGTTCGTTGTTACGAAGCTGTTTAACTGTTGGAACACAGCTTTTTCAATTATTTTACTGATAAATGGGAGATTAGAGATTGGTCTGTATTTTTGCATTGCCGTGCTGTCTAGGTTCTTCTTCTTTAGTATTGGTTTGATAACCCTTGTTTTTAAGGCTTTGGGGAAGACATTGGCATGAGTTAATTATTTTGATCAGATCTGCCCTGATGGCTGGGAGGACTATTTTTAGAAAACCTGTTGAAAATATATCCAAGCAGCAGGTGGCAGACCTTAGTTTGTCAATAATTTCATCAAAGTTCAATTGATTTATTGTTTGGAAATGAGTCATTTGGAGCTGATGTACTGATTGACCTTCTGATTTTCAAGATCTTTTCAATAAAAAAGCTGGCAAATTAATTACATGCCCTGGGGGAGTTTAGTTCAGGGGCTACTGTCACTGGAGGAGTAGTTAGTCTCTCCGCTGTAGCAAATAAATTCCTAGCATTATTGTTGTTTCTGTGAATAATCTCAGACAAGAATCATTCCTTTGCACCCTTTAAGGTTACTTGATACTTGTTCAGTCTCTCTTTATATATCTCAAAATGAACCTGGAGTCAAGTTTTCCGCCATTTTCTCACGGTGCGCCGGCACTCCCATTTTTCATTACATATCAGTGGTTCGCTTATCCACGGAGACTTCTTTTTACTGGAGATAGTTTTAACCTTAAATGGCGCAATCTTATCCATCGTGTGTTTTGGATAGAAATTCATCTGTTAGTTTGTTTACTGAATGTGTGTTGGTTATGTAGATAAGGTTGGAGTGTACATCAGTTTAAAGTTTTCAGCTGAGTATTCTTTAAGCAACAGTTTTTTAACAGTGGTCTTACTCTGATTAAATACTTTGGCTAGGAGGGTGCTTTCAGCTGAGATGCAGAACTGGTCAGATAATGCGATATCAGTTACAGCAATGTTAGAGATATTTAAGTCTTTGCTAATATGTAGGGCCAAAGTGTGTCCTCGGTTGTGCGTTGGCTCATTATTGTGTTGGTTTAGGTCAAAGATATGGAGGGCATCATTTAGTGCTTTTGTTCCGGTATCTTGGGGTTTGTCAGTATGGATGTTGAAATCTCCCACAATTGCTATCTGGTCATAGTCTTGACATATTGCAGAGCAAAGGTCATTGAACTCGTTAAAAAAAGTTTGAGTCAGGTTTTGGTGGTCTATATATGGTTAGAAAACGGACTTTATTCATTTCATTTGTTTCAGTAGCTAAATATTCAAAAGTGTTGAACTCACCTAGCGGTACCTTTTTGAAGTTAGGTGATTTGCGAAAGATTGCTGTAAGTCCACCACCTCTTTTGTTTTTCCTCACTAAAGAAGTGATAATCAGTTGAGCAAATCTCTAATACTACAGTTTGTCCTGTATTTCCATCTAGCTACGTTTCTGAGAGAAACAGAGCATGTATATCATGTGTAATGATGTAATCATTGATTAGGAGAGCCTTCCCTGATAGAGATCTAATTTTTAGTGCTTTAATATGTGAACGGACACATTTTGGTAGGAATAATGCAGTCTGGTAACGGTGTCCGGTTGACATCAGATATCAGACACGGTTAGGTGTAGTGGAGAGCAATATTGTTTATAATTAGTATTGGGGTGTAGTCCAACTTTCGGTGTCAGGCGAATTCCTCTGTCTATTTGGGTTTGAAAGGCTTTGGGGAACGACTTAAATGGCGAGATCACCACTGATAATGAGGATGAAGGTGTGTAGGCATCAGCTGTTGAGTCGCTGTAGTCGCTGCTGGAGGTGGATATGTTGGGGGGTGACGTAGTAAGGTAGCTGTTTGAGCTGATGTGTTTCTGCACAGAGTTGCTGAAACTGTGTATCTTTCGAAGATCAGTAGGCGGCGTTGTTTTTGGGTCGGCCGATATGTCTCGAGTGGGCTTATCACTGAAGGGTGCGAGTACGTCATGGTCTCTAATACTATGAGAGCTGAGTCTGATGTCTTTATCTCGGTTTTAGAACAGGGCGGTGAATTCACATGAGACAAAAAGCTCAAGAGATAAAGCCTCTGTTGATGTCTTGCAAACAGATGTTTCCTTTCACAAAAAATCTTAAAATTATCAAATTGATCTTTCAGCACAGATAGTTTTAACAAACCTCCAGAACGATTTCATCCTGCTATATTCTTCATCTGAGGGAGTTGCTGGAATTGGTCCAGATATGTGAATTTCTACCTTGTGGTTGTTAAAGTTCTGGAGTAAATCCAAGAAGTGTTTCTTTAGAATTTTAGATTTTTTCAGAGAGATATCAGGGGCTCCAGCATGAACAATATTTTTTTCTAGCTCTGGGTTGTTCTCAGTAATCGATAGAATCCTCTCAGAAATTACATTTACTGTCATCTGTGGACAATTAAAGACAATTGTGCTGATGCAGAGCTGTTCAATACGTTTGATCGATCTGTCATGAATAATAGCAAGCGTTTAACCAATCTTGCTGTTCTCTGTTCTCTTCGTCTTTTTGTTGCCGTTCGGTTTATATTTGTTTATGTTTCGCCTGCCTTGCTGTGAATCTGCCACTCAGCAAACTGGAAGATGGGGAGCTGAAACCGCAAATCTATTTTTTAAGGGGATAACCGAAGTTGTTTCTTGTTGGGGTTTCTTCTTTCGACTTTCTTTTTTCTTCTTGGGTGTCTTAGGTGTTACCCATCTGAGCGAGGGCAAAGGTTAAGATAATGAGTGAGGAGTCCTTCCCGATAAACGCAGTGTGTTCGGAGGGCTCTTACTCTGTGCTGTGGGCATCGACCTGCCAGACTGTTGAATGCCGAATCCCACCAGCAGAGTAAACTTGTTTTTGGTGTTCTCCTGCAGTGTCTGCCAGCCTGTTTGACCCATGCAAATAAATCAAATGAATAGAAAGTAAAACAAAAAAGTAACATGAAAAGTAACATACCTGGTCAAGGTGCAGCAAAGCATTGCAAATTCCACTCTACTAATCTAAACATATTATCTTTAAAGAAATGACAACAGTTGATGTTCCAAAACATGTTTAGACTAAAGAAAAATGTTTTTCAAAATGATAGAAAATATAAGATAGGAACAGGCACTGTGATCGTCAGATTTTTGTGACTCTATGGAGTGCCGTTTCGCTGATCCCTCATGAACAAACATAGTGCCACTTTGTAAAAACCATTAATGCCATTATTACAATCTGATATGAGATGAAAATTGTTTTGTAAAGGGTATAGAAGGGTCACATGTTATGATAGGACATGTAAGTACCACAGGGTTCTGTGCTTGTACCAATTATCTTTACTATATATATATATATATATATATATATATATCACATCTCTGCCACAACGCCATCTCAACACTTGCAGCGAGGCTCATTATAAAATCTGTTCTAGAAAGTGTTTAAAAGGTTAGAATAGCAGCTTTAAACCAAAATGGCCGACCTCATGAGGGAATAGGACCCATCCATCCATCCATTTTCTTAACCGCTTAATCCTTTATGGGTCACGGGGGTGCTGGTGCCTATCTCCAGCTGTCAACGGGCAAGAGGCGGGGTACACCCTGGACAGGTTGCCAGTCCATCACAGGGCAGGACAAACAGGACAAACAACCATGCACACACTCACACCTAAGGACAATTTACAGTGATCAATTAACCTGACAGTCATGTTTTTTTTGGAATGTGGGAGGAAGCCAGAGTACCTGGAGGGAACCCACGCATGCACGGGGAGAACATGCAAACTCCATGCAGAAAGACCCTGGGCTGGGATATGAACCCACAACCTTCTTGCTGCAAGGCAACAGTGCTAACCACTGCACCACCGTGCAGCCCGGAATAGGACCCTTCATTCCAAAATGTTTTCAGGAGTCTTGAGAAACTAAATATGTTCTGAATTGAATAATCTGACCTGAAAACATTGCTTGACAGGTGTTTTGTTATGATACTAGGTGGCGCTGTGCAGGTATTAGGCCAAATATTTGCATACATATGTTTTTAGGACAGGAGTAGAATGCATGTTGTTGAATTTGGAGCAGATCAGAATATGTGTGGAAATAAGAGCCAAACGTATTTCCATGACGTGATATGAGGATTCGCCATGCTGCTACAGCCACACCCTCCTTCCAAACATCTCAGCTCTGGACAAAAACCTTAAAGCAGCCTCTCCAGTCACTGTCCAGAGGGAGATTTAATTAGGTAAAGGAAGCCAAATAACCACCTTCTTTACTGAAACATTGCACTTCCTGTTGGCAAGGGGCGGGGTTAGATGAGTAAATTACTTCAATACAGTTTTCTGAAGAGGAGTTGTAACTGTTTTAATATTTATGGCGAGAAGCCTAAGTTTGAGACCTAGTTACTGAGGCACAACATTTGTGTTTAATGAAATATTGCTCAGATGAATTAAGGCTCTGGACTGATGTTTTTAAAGGTTGCAGGGGGCGCTGTGGAGTAATTTGGCCACACCCACCAAATATTAGGATACACAACGCTCTGGACATGGACTTATATCCATCATGTTGAATCTGGTTAAGATTGGATCAGTTTTGTGGAAATTAGAGCCAAACGTATGGCCGTGGCGTGACGCCGCAGTTCGCCACGCTGCCAAAGCCACACCCTTTTGTGAAGATCCTCTGCATTGGACACAGAGTTACCCCAACTGGTTTCCAGCTGCTGTGCTGCGCTGTTATGCTAATTTGCTCAACTGTGTAAATTCTGGAACTTTCAAGGCAAAACATTACACCTCCTGTTCTGAGGGGGCGGGGCTTAAGTGATGTCAGGATTTCTACTTCTAGGATTGTCAGGGCTATGATGAATATCCACCACAGAAGGTTTCAACCAACTGTGACTTTCTGAAGAGGAGTTATAACTGTTTGAATATGTGTGGCAAAAAGCCTAAGTTTGAGGCTTAGCCACGCCCACCTGGTTAGACGCAGAAAAATTTGATAACTTCTGATCCCCAATGCTTTAAGTCTCTCTTCCCAGGTTTAAAAGTCTGTAGGTTAAAAAGTCTAGGAGGAGTTCGATCAAATATGACCTGTACAAATGGCAAAAAATGGCATGTTTTAATTCAAAATGGCCGACTTCCTGCTGGGTTTGGACCACGGCTCCAAGAGACTTTTTTTTAGGTTGTGAGGCGTTACATATGTGTGTTGAATGACATTGTTCACAAATAAAGTATGGCTTGGGGCTGGTCTTTTTAAAGGTTGTAGGGGGCGCTGTGGAGTAATTAGGCCACGCCCACCACATTTTAGCATACATAACTCTCCGAGTATGGACTAATATCCATCATGTAAAATCTGGTTAGGATTGGATACGTTTTTTGGATATTAGAGCAAAACGTATGGCCATGGCGTGACGCGACATTTCACCACGCTGCCACAGCCACACCCTTTTTTGAAAACTCTTAGTACTACACACAGAGGTACCTTAACTAGTTTGCAGCCGCTGTGCAGCATTGTTATGCTAATTTGCTCAACTGTGTAAGTTCTGGAACTTTCACGGCAAAACATTACACTCCCTGTTCTGGGGGGGCGGGGCTTAAGTGATGTCAAGATTTGATCATATAGGATCTTCAGAGACCTGATGATTATCCACCATAGAAAGTTTCATCCATGTGTGACATTATGAATAGGAATTATAACTGTTTTAATATTTTTGGCATTTGGTCCAACCTTGAGGCCTGGCCACGCCCCTTCAGCATGATCAAAAACTCAACCCTTTGATAACTTTTAATCCCCAATGCCTGAAGGCTATTCTGACCGATTTAGAAGACGATTGCTTTTTGGGATCAGACAAATAAAGCAATCTGCTGGGATTCCTTACATAGAAAACTTTTAACTGATTGCAATGTTTGTATAATTGTATTGAAATTCACTTTTGTTGTAGAGTGCCTTGAGATGATAATTTGTTGTGAATTAGCGCAATATAAACACAAGTGAATTGAATTGAATTCTATTCTATTCATTCTATTATTTTTCTCTGCACCTCGTCCTTATTGACCCCAAGATGTTGAACACAATTATGTTAGACCTGGATAACAAGCACTTTATGTCTGGTTCAGTCCTTTTTAGTCCTGGACTGTGTTGGATAATTAAATAAGGTTATTGTCTATCTGGTTACCTAGGGAATATTTATCCTGGTAAATATATGTTTTCAGAGTGAACTCTTATCAACAGCTGTCTGTAGATACCAGGTAGAATTTCTCTGAAAGGTGATGTCCTTGGCAATTAATCAAACGTACTCAAAAAGAAGCAAAGATATTTGATTCAGTTTAACAACCTTCGAGTACGACGGAAAAAAAAGGAAAAAAGGGGTCTTCCACTCGCTTGGATGAGGGTGGAGGGAAAAAGAACCAGCTGATGACCAATCAGCTCGAATGAGGTTTTTGCTAGCAAGTGAATGGGTTTCAACAGGTACTTAGTGATCGAAGAGCACAGTTTCTCCCCTTTGAGAACAGCTGGAAACTGAACGAGAGAGAGCTGGATCTTTTCCAGGTTGGTGTTTTTAAGAACCGCGGGGCTCCTCCCGCGGTTCCTGGCATCCAGTCAGATTAGAGGAGAGCTGCGGTTGGGTTGATTGAATGCTGTTTCAACCAACCGACATAGAGGGACTTCTCAGAGCCTGGCTCAAGTTCTCGCTTAATGTTACGGCCCAAGAATTTTGGACATGGTAATTGGGCTGTGTGATCCCGCCTGCATGATTGGGTGGCTGGCTGACTCCACCCTCTGACTGTGACGGCCCCAGCCCCGGATTGGTCACTTCCTCTTCCTTCCCAGCGGCTCAGAGTTAATCAGCCCTATTTAACGGAATGGCTGATTGCAACTCAAGGCAGCTGTGTGTGTTTCCCACTCAGCTTGCCTCATTCCGGGTTTTGGTGTCAGCCTGTATAGACTGTTTTGGAGGACTTGTATTATTGGACTGTTAAGAATGTTTAGTGTTTTGTGAGCTGTGTAAAACACTTAGTAGAAGACTGTAGAGTTTGTTGTAAGCCCTGGGTGGCATTTAAATTGTTATCACCACTAGTTAACTTTCTTAGTAGTCTTTTGTTTTCATTCCTTTTGTTGTAGTTTTGTAAAGATATTATTTTGAGAGTGTTTTACAGGTTTCGTTGAAATCTGATTTTGTTTATCTTTCTTTTACAACCTTCCAGGTTGCCATGGTACCTATAAATAAATACTTTAATTAAGAGATTTGTTTGTGGGTTAATGTTCACAACCCCTTTTCCCTAGCGAGCTGGGGGGATTGTAACACTTAACGAGAGGGAAGAGAGGGAGATCGGGTGTAGCGCTATAATCTGGCCAGGGGAAAGTTTCCCTTTCATAGCAATGTTCCGCTCTGATAACGACAGGAAGCCAGCGCTTGGGATGTCGGGCGTCATTTTAATCATAGAACCCTTTGATATAATTTCATATATTTAGGGTCGGACCCAACAACTGTTTGAGGCCTGGGATTACTCCTGGTGTGTCTTGATTTTGAGCACTTTTGGCCTAGCTAGTTTTAGTCCTTGGCTGAATTAGTAATGGGTTAGTTCCAGCTGATGTTTCCTGATTGAGTAGTTTGACCCAGATAAAGCTTGTTCAGGTCAAGTATATGTCAGTATATGTACATTATGTTTTGCTTGCAATTGCGATAATCTTTTCCCTTTTCTATAAACAAGTAGATATTTCCATTGTTTTTTCTTGTTTTTGTAGGCTTTGTACTCGTCTTTAGACATTTTTGTAACACGAACGCCACCTTAATCAACATTACCATTCAGGTACCAACAGATGGCTGCACCGTAAGGGTGCTAAGTAAATCAGTAGGCTATGTTCAGAAGACCAGATACACTCTAGGAGTGGAGAGTAAGACACTGAACACAGATGAATTTAGTGATGGAAAATATTGTATTACTAAAAAAATGACAACACTGAGTAGAAAATAAGTGCAACACACAAATAAATGCAACACACAATTAAATGCAACACACAAATGAATGCAAATTAGAAAAAGAAAGACCGGTCCTTCCCATAAGAACACACATATTTCATTTCATCCTAATAGCAGGACTTGGCCACGGCCACTATATGCCCTGTTAAACGGGTGTAGCTAAGCGTCTCCTGTCGCTTAGCTAAGCAATACAATGTTACTCCGGCTCACGGCTTAATGTTCAGAGGAAAAGGGGAAGAGTCCGTAGGGGAAGTGAATGTCATGTGTATGTGAAGCCGGGAACAGTTTGTAAGGGCAAAATATTAAGGGAAATGAGCTGCTGCACTAAAGAGCCTCCTACCAGCCCGAGTGGCAGCTTCTGCAGATTCCTTCCTGGCACAGTCCTCAGGCTATGTGCTCAGGTTCCTAGCTCGCCATCCACCTGGCCAATTCAGTGGTTTTAATGCCATACGGCTCCGATTCCAACCTTCACTCGGCTCCGGTAGTCGGCTCCTGCAGCAACGGTTTCCCCAGCGTGCTCCTTCAGCTAATGCCGGCGCAGCCACAGCTGATTTTAATAGCGGATGCGCCCTAACACGTGACACCGTACCGGCACAACATGACGTAACGGCATCAATAGAAGGCGGAGGGGAGATTAATAAAAGGGGTTTTCCACTCGGGTTACATTTTACCTATGCAATGTGATAAATATCTTTTAAAAGTAAACAGGGCATGTTTATTGGGTTAAATTCTATCTGTAAAAAATCTAGGGGGGCTAGACATTTTGGTCTCCATAGGGCCCAGAATTTCTGGTGGCACCCCTGGCTGGAGGTTTCTTCCTGTTAAAGGGGAGTTTTTCCTCTCCAATGTTGATTAATGCTTGCTCAGTATGGTGGATTACTGAGGGATTGCTGCAGTTGGAGTCTGCATATTCCGGGCACAATCTCACATCAAGGACTCAACGCAATCTGCTGGGATTCCTTACGGTGTATTCACACCAAAAGCATCAAAACGTGATGCGTACCCCTAGCTGGACGCTTGAACATTCATACCGCAGCGAGGGAAGCCAGAAGTACACAACTTGTGGGAGGACCCTGACTGGGACCGCTCAATAGCCGTCTGCTGGGCTCCTCCTTCCTCCGTCCTCCTCCCGACCCTCCGGGAGCTGCCGCCGGAGCTTGGCCTATCAAGTGGGGGATTGGGGAGCTTTTCATTGCCCACTTTTTGGCAGAGAGCGGTGTCTTTGCAGCATAATCTGTTCTTTTAAGAGCCAAAAAAAAACATATTAAGAGCTTTCTTGTTTAAATAGTTTAACCCCTTTATAATTATTTTTTAATTACAGTCTCTGTATAAAAAAACAGCTGGTGTCATATAGCAAGCGGTAATTAGCCAAGGTGTTTATCAGTATTTATTGCATGTCATGCTGATGGTATGACTCCATGTCAGTCACAGCATCAATGACACTCCATCACCAGGCTCCTGATTGGTTGATAAGTCGTTAATTAACGCCACGTTTAAAAATGTTTACTTCAGCGACAGATGCAAAAACGCTGGTCATGAATCCACAAAATGCCCCACATAAATTAATACGCATTTTGTCTGACGTGGGTCAAACGCCTCATTTGTGCTAATCTGTCACGAGAATGAGGCAGAAAAGCGTTTTCACGATGCAAATCTGCTTCTGACATGACACAGGACCCCCTGACATGCATCAGTGCGCTTCTACATTGACTTTACATGTAAATCTGATGCCCACAACACTTCAAATGCTTTTGGTGTGAACGTACCATTACCTGGCAAACTTTTAACTTTTTAATTGGAATGTTTTTATACAGTAACTGTATTTAAATGACTTATAAAGTGCCTTAAGATGACATCTGTTGTGAATTGGCCCAATATATTTAACTAATTAAATCGAACTGAACTAAATTGTAAATTCTTAGAATTGGTGACCTCTGAACCATTGTCCTTTGGTCAACTTCACACTCAAAAACTGTGAATTTTAGAACTTATCTATGCTAACACTGACACGTGAAAAATTTCAACCCCCTTAAACTCTTTCTTTCATGAGTAATAAAGCAGTCATATAATATGATAGGATCATCTACTCATGTGCAGCTAGGTCAAAATGAGTTGCTAGTAACAGTATCTCTGAACCAGTTTGGCAAAAGCTCATACTTGTAGGGGAAAAGTTATGTGTAGCCGCATACTATTTCGCATACACAACAGTAGATTTCCAGGATATATAGTTTTAACCAAAACAGCTTGCCAAACTGGGCTACCTAGCTGGCAGCTCGTTTGGTTTGGCGCACCTTGCCATTTTTTCGCCGCATCACTCAGTCAGTGGTGTTTGAAAAGAGAGGAGGCGTGAAGAGAAAAGCTCAAGCAGACACCCATTTTTGCTCATGTGCAGAAATGGCACTAGAACAATCTTGTGGTTTGTGAAAGCTAACGAGAACAATGAAACAGGTTAGACAACAAGTTGACTTTCCCTTCAAATCCCTGTAAACTTATCAAGTCAATGAATTACTTAATGTTGTGACAACTAACATGACATGTAATTTATGATGTGACCCTGCATAACCGGGAAGCTTTGTCTTGTAGCTCCTAAGAGTTAGAGGGAAAATCCAGAATCAAGCAATAGAGCCCACAGGTCCAGAGTGGATCAGGATTACATCTTGAGTTAATATTATAAATTAGTACTAATATAATGAAGAGCATGGTTGAGACCTGCTATGAAAAGAACCCTGCAATGCTAGCTGATTGAGCACTACAATAATAAAACTGATGTAAATTAATCAAAGAGTTTTTAAAATTGGGAGATTTGTTCCAAGAATTATAAACATTTTAAAATGTGAATGTCTGAAGCAGAGTCAGGAGTCTTTAGTGATGACAGGATTTCTCTTGTCAGTGTAGAAGTAATGAGTGTTAACAAGCAGCCATTGGTTCCAATAAAACCACTTTCTATGCCCAATTGACAGCGTGGCCTACTTCATTTTTTTTTCTTTAAAAATGAGATACATAATTACATAAAATGAGATACATAAATACATAAAGTGCAGTTTTGAAAGAAAAAAGAATGGCAGAAATATAAGTTAAGCCTGCATGTTTTGTAACGGAAAATATCTTAATTCGTTTAGTCAAGTGCGTTTTCCATGTCAAATGCACTAATGCTTTACATATATAATTTTTTTTATTGGGGCAGGTGCAGCAGATGAGTTTAGGGATATTTGGAGGAATTGTCAATGGGCGATTACAAGCTCAGCAGCTCTGATAATTTCTGATATTGTTAATGTATGTGTTACCAAGAATAACGTAGATGAGAACGCATGCTGAAATAAATCCACTTTGTGAAGCAATTGACCCTTATGTATAATTATTTTGGGGAAAGATAATCTAAATTACTAAGGTTTACAGAACAGTGTGTTCTCGTAGCTTTAAGACGCAAGGTTATAATTACATGGTTTTAATTAGGCCAATGCCAAGGTTTTCAAACTAATGCGATACCACTACTTGGATCAGAGAACTTGCCGATACTGAGGTACCAATGCCGATATTTCTACCATGCAAAAAAAATACAATGAATTGGAAGCTAGGTTTTATTTTATTTTCAGCTTGTTGCAACCAATGATAGGGAATTCAACATAAAAAATGAAATATTAATAAAAATAATCATAAAAGCTAAAATTTCAAGGGAAAAATAAATAAATATAAATAAATATTGCAGAGTTTCCAGATTTTAAGTAGCGTTTCATGGTAATGGTTAACTAACTGATACCGATACGAGTACATTAGAATAGATTAGATTAGATAGATAAGATATTGGCCCCGATTCCGATATCAGTATCAGTATCGGTGCATTCCTAATTTTAATAAAAATAAGCTGTGATATAGGTGCGCCAGTCTGAGGTATGAAACTCCAGAGCTGTTTCCTATCCGGCCTTGGATAGGAAACAGTGCGACTGCAGCTTGAAACAAAAAATGGATATTGTTTATTTTCAAAATAATTAATTTACCATCATAAAAGTCTAAATGGATTATATTTACACTCACAACTCCCAACTCTCACAACCCCGATTACAAATTCTCAAAGGGTTCTCATATTTCCAAAAATAAATGAAAAGATAGACACATTTCTTTATACCATTCCATCCCAACTAAGTTGGTCTTCTAAAACTTTTACTATATTTCTAAATTCCCTTGATAAGAAAAGTACTCTGCTAGATTTATGGCTTAAACCAACTGGCTGTCAGGACACAGTCTTTAAAGGATTTTCACAACCCAAGATTGTGCTTGTTGTGTTTGCAACCGCAAAGTTTGTACTGGGTACATTCATTCATTGTTAACTAAGATTGCTGTGGGACTGGAAAGCTTTTGTCTGAACCACGTAGCAAGCTCCAACTATCTCAAGCATGCAGAATAAATATTTATATTATCAAAAGCTAGATGTCAGGTATGTTGTTATTGATAGATGAGAAGGTATTTGTTGTATTTACTGTGTGTGTCTGGACGTGAGTATTTTTTGGTGAGTGTTTGTGCATGCGTGTGGTTCGGGAAAATGATACACAGTGTACATACCTACAGATCTTAAAGACAGATAACATCTGACATGTTAGGTGTGTGCGTGAGAATGGCTTGTTCTTGTATGGATTTGCTGTTTTGACCTTGATTTATGATGCACTGTGTTCTTCTCCTTTACTGTACCATGCCGTGAGTGTTTAGGAGGTGGAAAGGACGCTTTTAGGTACCCTGCGGCTTGTATGTGGATCTGAAAACAAACTCCCAAGCCTGTGGAACAAGCAGCTGCAGGAATGATTGAGTGACACATGAATACGGCCGGTACATTTCAATCTGGCATATATAGACAGAAGGAATGCATCAAAGAGTTGTTCTAATGTCAACAAATATAATTCACCATAAGATAAAAAATAATAAACCAGAAGTACATCATGCAGCTGTGGTTTCTTTCCGGTAACTGACCTCAAAGTAAGAACAAAGAGATGGATAATAAAACACATTTGGAAAACTATCTTAATTCACCTTATCAAAGTCATAACTGATTAGTTGTTTCCTTTCGAAAAACCCCAAAAAGTTATTTTCAATGCAGAGAATGGACAGAGTTTAGGCAAAGCCTGGCTTCAAATCAAGAACTATAATATTCAGTACCTTAGAAAGTATTCAAAGCTCTTGAACATGTTTACATAGTACTAACACAAACTTTAAAAATGTTTATTGGGTATTGGTATACAGTAGTACAACAAGGGGAAGTCCATTATTGGGAAGTGGAAGGAATCATAAATCTAATAAGTGTAGCTTGGGTTTCTATTTAGGTTTCCGGAGTCAATGCTTTGTAAAACATTTCTCCCACAATCACAGCTCCAAATGTCTTTAGCAACATTATAAATCTAGATACTTAGATTTTTGCCTATTTTTTAACACAAAATAGCCAACACAGCAAGATTAGATTAAATGAATCTTTGAATGTCAATATTCAAGTTTTTCCTTTTTTGCACACTGCACTCTAAATCCAGTGTATTAGAAAATGTGCAGTTGTGACAGTGTGGAGGTCCTGTCACCATGGCTCCAATTGATGATGTGCTCTGGATGCTTGGCCACAGGGATAGAATGGTTAGCGTGCATGACTCTCACCTGGGAGTTGTGGGCTCAAATCCCACCCAAGCCCTCGTTGTATACCTTGCCACACAGTTACAGTGAGATAAGATTCTGTGATAATAGTAATACATAAATTGCAAAGAGCTATCCCACCTCTGGTTGTAGCTAAGACAAGCTCCGCTTCTTCCAATTCCAGGTGAAATTGGACTGTCATGTATGTTGTGTTTCAAAATATTTTAGTTTAGTTTGACTGATTATAGTGTGCATATGGTGTGCCCTTTCGCTCAGAGGGTGCGCTTTGAATGTCTTGGTCAAATAATTCCTAGTTAATCTGTTAAGTGTTCCTCATAATGTAGAGGGTGTCATACAGGGACGGAGTAGGACAATAATTCAGGTTGAAAATGTTGATACCATCCTATGCCGACACCACCAAATTAAGACAAAACACAAAGAGTGGCTTCGGCTTGGTGCTTGCTGATGTAGGAGTGTAAAATAATAAAACAAAGGCTACACATGCGCACCACATAGCTCCTTACCTGTGAAGACCCATTGCCATTTTCCCTGCTGCTGTCCTCTGGTCCTAAGTCTCCTCCCTGGCTCTTATTTTTCAATTGTGGTAATAAAGATATGGAAATGTGGAAAGCAAAATTTAAATATAGAATTAGGATGAGTTGCAGGGAAATTACTGAGACAATTAGCCCCAAAGTCTCTTTTGTGCCAGTGAATTTTTTTCTCAGTGACTTACAGTCTCTTTTCACCTTGGCAGACCCTTCCTGGCCCTGCTGTTTTCAAATATGTGAGCAATAAGTTCTGGACAGAAATTAAAGAGGATTGTGTTTATTCCAACATGTGTCTTTCACCTGACAATAAGTTTCTTTGGTGGACCACTGTGTCTACAATCCTCAAAGTATCAATTTCTTTGTGTTTGTTCAAAAGAGCTTGAAAAGCACATATTGAAAGCCCAGTCTGATTTGAGAATGCATGCTTTAAATTTGGTTTTATATTAAAATCTTTGTCTTTAAACTTCTTGCACAGCTGTTTCTGTTTCAGTAAATGACTGTGTTTGCACCTATGAGTGACAATGAAGATCACATGTTTGCGTAATTGGTTGATTATACACCAGGCTATCATCCTACATAATCCCTGACATTGTGCAAGTGAACCTATAAGAATTTATGCTAGTTTGAAGGTAAAAGTAGAAACACCAAATATTTATTTAGATTTAGATTTTGTTTGCTCATTGTGCATTTTTTAAATTGATAATCCATATGTGTGACATCATATGTTGCGGATGAGGATGAACAAAACTGAGCATTTAGTGTTGGAGATCCCCAAGTCACAGACCTTAGGTTTTGTTACCACCCATGGCCATCAAGTCTTTGAATGTATAAAAAGTAATAGTACTTCATTCATTAGTTTTAACAAAGAGCAACAGCAACTGGTTTTAGACAGACAAATTGTTGGATAAGTTACAAATATATAAACATAAGACATGTGACATGTTTGTTTTAGCAATGCACACACAAGCAATACATAACATACATATGATATCTCATATCTGTTTATTTTTAGTTTCAGTTTTTACAAATTAAAATGGGAGTTGTTTGTTTCACTTTGCTATGCTAAGACTGCAAGAACCACTTCGGCCTAGCAAGGAAATTGTGCTATATGTTATAACAATGGTTTGGAACCAAGAAATTGGTGCTTTGATGGTGGAAAACAAGAGTCAGCTCCAAGTCAGACTGTCATCAAACCAGCCCTTCTCGGTAGAAAAAGGCCCTAAGAGGTATCAGAGAAAATGGGGCTGAATGTATACTATAAAAACAAATCTGTATATGTAAATTTTGATATTATGTTTAATTTGCCCTCACCTCAATTATAGCCTACTTTTTGTTGGAAAGTAGCATAAAATCCTAATCAAATCAATTTAAGTTTATAGCTCTAGCTTGTATAATGGAATGAAAGGTGTATGCATTGCATGGTCAAACACTGTATCTGTTTAAAGTTGTGATGTAGCTGAACTCATTCATTAGATTGTCTTATTTGTATCAGAATACTTACAGTAACACTGGGCTGCACATTGGTGCAGTTGGTAGCCCTGTTGCCACTGCAGCAAAAAGTTCCTGGGTTTGAATTAGCGTATGGATACCCGACCCGAGCCCAACGGTACCCGACGGGCCTGGCTGGGTTTGGACAGATATTTAGAAAGGATACTTGGGTTCGGATGGGGCTCCGTCACATCAGAGGAGGGAGGGCGAAGACCTTCACCTCCATCAAGGCTCTACGAGAGCATTAGCAGTGTTTTGTGAAAAAAAGCAGAGGGGGAATATTTATCTGTTTTATTTTATTTTATTTTTATTGTTAAAAATAACAACAGATTTGTTTATGCTGGCTGCGGGACATCTTGCACATACATTTACCCTTTCAAAACTGACAGAAAAACTTGAAAAACTAAATTATTGTTGACGTAAAAAAAATAAGATAAGATCAATTATAGTAAGATGATTAAAATTAAATATAAGAATTGACTTGAATTATCCAGTCATAGCACGTGAGATTATTTTCTTCCCCATGGCAGCATCAGCAGCACCTAGGCTTCCCTCTCAGACCCATAGCTCAGCATGTTTTTCTGTTGGGGAAAAATGTCCACCTCTGAAGCAGAGGTCAGGTGTAGACAGTATTTTCAGGTGTAAGAATCTATATCCTCGGTTTATTAAACCATGTGGACTTGTATCGGGCCCGGGTTGGGCTCGGACATAAATATCTTATTGCCTGTCGGGTTCAGTTACTGCTCTGTCCCACGGGGGCCGGGCTCAGTCAGCAAAAACGCGGCCTAAACTGCACTCCAGTTTAAATCCAAGCCTGGAATGTTTCTGAATTAAGTTTAAATGTTCTCCCTGTGAATGAGTGGGTTCCCTGCTGGTACTCTGTCTTCCTATTACAGTCCAGTACAGTCTTCTTAAATTGCCCATTGGTATGAATGTCTGTGGCGACGGTGGCTCAGGTGGTAGGAATTTGTCCCGGTTTGTCGATTCAAATCCCTGCTCCGCCCGTCTTGGTCGTTGTTTCCTTGGACAAGACACTTCACCCACCTTGCCAGCTGGTGAGGGTCAGTGGGCCCAGTGGCACCTGTCCAGCATCCTCGCTTCTGTCAGTGTGCCCCTGAGCAGATTATACAATGTAATTGTTTGTACCCATCAGTGTATGAGTGCGTGGGTGAATGACTGAATGTAGCGTAAAGTGTTTTGTGGTCGTGGCTGAAAAATCACCATGCATCACAAATGCAGGCCATTTACCATTTACATCGTTGTTTGTCCTGTGTGTCTCTGTGTAGCCCTGCAACCTGTCTAGGGTGTACCCCGACTCCCATCCGATGATTAATGGAGATACCCCCCAACCCCAAGGATAGACGGTATAGAAAAGAGTTTGTGATTGTAACAGGTTAAACAGGTTAAATCACCAACAGCTCTCTTGGAAACACATAAAGTAAGCTTCAAAAAGTTAAAACAGTACTGAGTAGAAAACTGCTCTGAACTGCAATTAACTTGCCCGATTCATGCCTTTCAATTTCAGGAGCATAGTCATTAACAAGCAGACCTACTAATTATCAGGCTAATATAACAAAAATGACTAATGGCTGAGTGATGAAATGCCATTGTTTTAACAGATAGATGAAGTTATAAATGTCATGTACCTTATTTTTGACATGGGTTTTTGTTTTGCAGATGTGTTGGCAAGGAAGAAGAGACAGGGAAAGACACCAAATTATGACGTGATAAGTAGTCTGGACTTGGTTTGGGTTCCTTTTGCATCAATTACTGTTTCAGTGCAATATGGCAATGATGATATAAGCCTGTGGTACAGCTGAGGTGTTATGAAGACCAGGATGTTTCAATAGCGGCCTTCAGCTCTTCTGCTCTTCTGTTTGGTCTAATGTCTCTCATCTTTCTCTTAGTCATGCCACATAGATTCTCTATAAGGTTCAGGTTAGGCGAGTTGCTGGCCAATCAAGCACAGTAATCTAATGGTACCAGATTTTGGTATTTTTGCCTGTGAGGACAGGTGCAAATTCCTGCTAGAAAATGAAGTGTTTTTCTGGTTGTGTATAAAGATAGGTTTGAACTACTTCATCAGATAAATACCCAGCAAATAACTGATCAGCAAATATAACTGTTTGATTGCTGCAATGCTAAAAACATTTTTCACTTGATTATTGAGAATAGTATACATAATTTTGAACAGTGTATCAGTCAACTTTATTGAATATTCAGACCCTTCTGAACTTTTTTTCTGAAAAGTAACTTGTGTCAAGCAGCTTTTCTAACAGGACCTTAGGAGTTTCTGACCTGCGAAGTATGTTGTTCTTGTTCTGTTGAGAACTCCCCACCCCCACGTGTACACATACACATACATTTCCTTCCCAAAACATTCACAAGCAGCCCTGTCCTAGCACAGCATCCCGTTACAGCTATAGTGAAAGCAGGAGATATTGATCCCTCTGCAATGAGACTCCTAAAGAAAAACCTCTGACTGATCCTTGTTACTGCAGGCTCCTACTGTATGTGAATTATAAGGTAAAAAGGAAACCAGACCAACATAATTAAAGGAGCAAAAAATACACCAGACTGCAAGGCTGTACTGGAACCAAGAAGTGGCCCTGGTGGCCCACCATAATCATTTACAATATATGCTGAGCACACAGCATACAAAACGATATGTGCGTGTTGCATTGTTTTCAAATAAAAGTTTTAAAAAGTGCTGCAGCCTACACAACTCACCAAGCTGCTAATAATGGGAGAATGGCCACAGTGTTCCATTTCCCATCTTGAAATGAGATTGGTTGATCTAGTCAGCACAGATCCCAACAGCCAGGAAAACGTCTACAATCATCCCAATCCCAAAGAGGCCCGTCCATTTTAGCCACAGCATTACAGGCCAATGAAGTGTTGGAAAAGCTCATCCTCCACTCCATCCTTCCTGTTGTTAGACATGTGCTGGATCAGTATCAGTTTGCCTACAGGGCCAAGCAGGGAACGGAGGATGCTGTGGCATGCCTCCTTCCCCCTCTTCTGCAACATCTTGCCCCCCCGGCACCTTCCATCCCTCCTCTTCATTGATTTCTGTTGAGCTTTCAACATCATATAACAACATCAGATGATCAAGACGCTCGAAGCCCTCAAGTTGTCTCCTCTCCTCATTCACTCGATTCACAACTTTCTCTGTAACAGACCAAAGGCTGTCAAAATTGTGTCAATCATTTCGATCACCAACACTGGCACGTCCCAGGGGTGTGTACTCAATCCCTTTCTATATGAACTCTGCATTACTAGCACTCCATAAGGACAATAACTCCATAACTACATACCACAAGTCCGTCGCCAACTTCACTGAGTGGTGCTCAAACAAGTTCCTGAAATTGAATGTGGAAAAGACCGAGGAGCTACTCATTCACACCCAACCACAATCTCCAGACCAGGCACTCATCATTTTACACAACTAACCTTTTGAAAGGGTTAATCAATTGAAACACCTTAGTCTTAGAATGGACAATAAACTTACCTTCAAACAACATGTTACTAATATTCATAAATGCTCTCAGCAAAAACTCCATATGCTCTGCAAGCTCCTTGCCCTCTCTGTCACCCCAAAACTTCTCATATTGTTATACACCAGCATTATCCAACCCATCTTTCTTTATTGCTCTGCCTGCTGTTTCAAAATGCTGTCCATCACTAACAGAAATAAACGTATCAAGGCAACCAACAATGCACGTCCTGGACCTCTCCTACCTAAATAACAAAGGCATCACAAGCACGGTCTGTCTGTCTGTCTGTCTGTCTAAGAAAGCCTATGACTCGATGCCCCACACATGGATCAACGAATGCTTGAAGTTGTACAGCATCAACAAGACTGTTATGGCATTCATTGCAAACTTGATCAGATTGTTGAGGCCAATGGCAAGCCACTTACACAAGTGTTCTTCAAATGTGGCATATACCAAGGTGATGCTCTTTCCCCGCTACTGTTCTGTATAGGTCTGAATCCCCTAAGCCAAAAAATCAACAAGACTGGCTATGGATACCGCCTCAAGAACGGAGCTACGATCAACCACCTCCTCTACATGGTTCACTAAGAGCAAACGGGACATTCATTCCCTGATCCACACCTCCAGGATCTACAGCAATGACATCCGGATGTCATTCGGGCTTGACAAATGTAGTATGGTGGTCACAAAGCGAGGCAAGGTAGTCCACACTGAAGGGGTCCCTCCTCCCAGAGGGACCAATAGGAGACATTGAGGACAGTTACAAGTACCTGGGAATACCGCAGGCAAATGGCAACCATAAACAGGCAACGAGGGAAGCAGCAACAGCCAAATACCTCAAAAGAGTGAGGCAAGTCCTAAGAAGCAGGCTCAATGGAAAAAAAAGGTCCAAGGCAATAAAAAGTTACGCCATGCCAGTGATCAGATACCCTGCAGGAATAATAAGATGGCCAAGGGATGAGATACAGACCACAGATATTAAGACACGAAAGCTCCTCACCATGCGTGGCGGGTTCTATCCCAAGTCAAGCACCCTGAGACTGTATGCACGCCGTAAGGAAGGAGGCAGAGGACCGATGAGCGTAAGAGCCACTATCCAAGATGAAACATTGAAGTTCCATAAGTACATCGAGGACAAGGCTTCAACGGATTACATACTTAGTGAATGCCTGAGACAATGGCAAGATGAGGAGGTGCTGGAGGAGGAACCATCGTGGGAGGACAAGCCACTACATCGGAACATAACTGAAGTGGCTGATCTCAAGAAATCCTACCAATGGCTAGAGAGGGCTGGCCTACAGGACACCACAGAGGCACTCATCCTGGCAGCACAGGAGCAGGCTCTCAGCACCAGATCGATAGAGGCCCAGATGTACAACACCAAACAAGACCCATGGCTTAGGCTGTGCAAAGAGTCATCTGAGACAATCCTGCTCATAACAGCTGGATGTAAAATGCTGGGAGGGAAAGCATACATGGAACGTCATAACCAAGGGGCTGGCATAGTATACAGAAACATCTGTGCAGAGTATGGGCTGGAAACCCCAAGGTCAAAGTGGGAAACACCTCCAAAGATGGTGGAGAATGAGCGAGCAAAGATCATGTGGAACTTCCAGATGCAGACAGACAGGATGGTAATGGCAAACCAACCGGACATTGTGGTGGTTGATAAAGAGGAGAGGAAAGCGGGTGTGGTGGATGTGGTGATTCCCAAGTGATAGTAAGATCAAGAAGAAGGAACATTACAAACTTGAGAAATACCAAGGGCTTAGAGATGAGCTAGAGAAGGCTTGGAAGGTGAAGGTGACAGTAGTACCTGTGGTAATCGGAGCACTTGGGGCAGTGACCCCCAAACTGGAGGAATGACTCCAGCAGATCCCTGGAAGAACCTCAGACATTAAAGTCCAGAAATGTGCAGTACTTGGAACAGCAAAGATACTGAGGAGGACCCTCAAGCTCCCAGGCCTCTGGTAGGACCCTAGCCTGGAATGGGAAAACACTGCCCATGGTGGGCGAGATGGGATGATATACATTTTTATAAATTTGTCTATTAAAATAATTTCTGATAACAGGTGGTGCCCCGAAAATAATAATTTTCCATAAATTATTAATCTTATTGACTGCCTTAAGAAGTCCTTTAACTATTAATAGCTAAATAGCTGCATCTGCATTTTCCCCTAAAAACCCAAACAAATGTTTGCAGTTATCTGTAGTCTGCTGCTCATTTGAAACTTTAAATCTGAACCATATCCCAAAAATGATTGATTTTGTTTCTTCATCCACCTGGTCTCTGTGCCCGACCGAAAGAGCAGCAGAGGGAGGGCGCTGTGTGTGTACCAGGGAGTGGCAGAAAGGAGAAGACGCTGCAGTCAGGTGAGGGCAGGGCTGAAGGGGGCTGAAAGATTTAATTGGATTAGCCCAATGTCCTTTGAGAAAACAGCCAACAGTCTATTTTTTATAGTATGCTTCTGGTTAAATTATTACAGCCTAGGACCGACCCAAAAGTGTGTTTCAGCTCACTGGGCATTGCTTGGTATACCAGATATCCTGTCCATGGCTGCCAAAGAGTCTCCTGTCGGTCCCTTTATTTTGTTTGTTTATTCCCAGATATAATATAAGTAGAAACTGACAGGAAGTTGAAAAATGCAAAGGTTTACAGAAGAAAGTTCATTTCTATGCCTATAAACTACAGGTACTTTTTCTACTGAGGATGCGGTTATCAATTAACTATCTGTTTCAAGTAAATCAACTCTTAGCAGTCTATTGTCACAAATACTTTGGTATACTATGCATATATTTTGGTATACGACTTAATTATTGATTTTCAGAGCAAACATTCACTGTTATCGACAAGTCTCCATACAAACCTTTTCAGAAAGCATTTGTCAATCTTTTTTGTTTATTTCTCAACATACATTGAATCATCAAATCATTGCAAATTTTTTGTGAATCCATAAGTCAAAACTGTGAGGCAAAATATCTTATAAATAAGGAAATTTTCATTTGCAGTTTTTTTTTCAAATACAGACAGAAAATTGGTTAAAAACTTAAGTCATTGTCAAAGAGATTGAATTTTTTTTTACTATTGCTTAAATACATATATATATTAAATTACAAGCTGTGACAGTAAAGGTGGCAAAGCTTGGTAAGCCAGTGTGTGCAGGGAAGAGAATCAATCAGTCTTCAAGGGCTTGTTGATTAGACATTCTACAATGTTCTCCATCTTCGTTAGGCTTAAATTAATTAATAATACTGAAACAAATTACCTTTGCATGGATGAAAATTACACATAAATGTGGTATGGCAGTTTGGCATTTGGTGATTAAATTATCTCTGGAGATAGTTGGAGTTTGATAGAGCAGTGTTGTGGTGATTGAGTCGTGTAATATTATCAAGCATGGAAGAATAATACTCTTTTCCTATGAAGAGCTATTTGTAAAGGAGAAAGAGAGGAGTCTGTACAAAAGACAGAACAAGCTACTGTTTTTTTGCTGCAGTCTGTTGTCTTAAAACTTGCAAACTTTACCTAAAACCTGTGATCATTGTAGTTTTTGGTATTGTGCGTTTGTGTTGTTGTGTGCAATTTCATGAGACTGAACATACAGAGGCGTACACACATTTTAATCCACTTTTCTCTAAAGACAACCTTATCATTCAAAAAGGACAGAAAGTGACCCATCAAATTTCTAATGTATTTTTATCAAACTCTCCCCATTGCTTCTGTATATGATGATTTGAAGAAATCACAACAGACAATGAAATATATTATTAATAATAAAAACACATAGAATAGATTACTTTCTCATGCAATACAATAAAATAGCACCTGAGTCTGAAAGAAAGCTGGAGAGCTTGGTTTTGAAAAGCTGATAACAGAGTTAAAGAACAGAATGGCCAGGCGTCTTTTCATCTTATTATATAGGTTATGGATTAAGGTAAGTAGAAAGCCGCACATTCTTATCTTTGTCTGAGCTCTCTGTTGCTCCTTGAGTTGGGGGCTTAGATGAGGAAATGCAACAGTGCCTGTATAAGCTTACTATTTCTTTTTACTACTTCTGGATGCCAGGTATAGCTGTGATGTAGTCCAATGAATACTATATCTTTGATGCAATCTTTCTTTCTTTCTTTCTTTCTTTCTTTCTTTCTTTCTTTCTTTCAAGGGTTGTTGCAATGATGGTTACTGAAGTGGTAAATGCCAAAAAAAACACCTTTTACTGTTTCAGCTTTTGCGCATTCATCAATTACTACCCATCTATTGGACATTTCATATCTATTTTGCCTATCAAGGATTAAAATATATTTTCTGTAATCTACTGTCTTGAAAGGTGGTTGGAGACACACAGACATACATTTATTGTTGTCACAACATGCACAAGACAGTTCAAAGAAATTTGGCAGTAGTTTGTAAAATAGCCTGTATAGCACTTTATCTAATCCAGAGGACCCCAAAGCACTTTACATTACATTTAGTCATTCATCCACATGCTAAATTGCAGCTACAGCTGCCATGGGACACACTTACAGCAGCAAGGCTGGAGATGAATCCATGATTTCAGAGTCACAGGCCAACAGTTCTTCCACTGAGCTACAGCCACCCTTGTAAAATGCAGTAAAAAAGAAAAAAAAACTTAACATTTTAATTATAGGAAGGAAAAGTGTTATAGGAAAGGTTCAACAGCAACAAGGATAACCACATCCATGAGTGGATTGTTAAAAAAAATACATTCAAGAATTTGGAGGAGCTTCACAAGGAGTGGACTGAGGCTGGAGTCAGTCAATTAAGAGCCACCATGCACAGACAAATTCTAAACGAATGTATCACTCCTCATGTCCCCTTCTGAACACCTGACAATGTCAGAAGTGTCTTACCTGGGTTAAGGAGAAGGATTGGAATGTTGCACAGTGGCCCAAAGTCATCCTCTAAGGTGAAAGTAAATTTTGCTTTTCATCTGTAAATCAAGGTCCTAGAGTCTGGAGAAAGAGTGGAGAGGCACTGAATCCATGTTCCTTGAAGTCAAGAGTTACGTTTCCACAGTCAGTGAAGATTTGGTGTGCAATGTAATCTCCTGGTATTGGTCCGCTAAGTTCTCTGAAGTCCACAGTCAGGTCATCTATTTTCCAGGAAGTATGCTATGCTTCCTTCTACTCACAAGTTTCAAGGAGATTTGAATATTTATTTTTTTTCAGCAGAACATGGCATCTCCTCACACTGCCAAATGTAACAAAAGCTCAGTGTTACTGTGCTTGACTGGCCAGAAACATGAAGTGACCTGGCCTAAAAATGTTCAGTCTATGGTTAATTTTAATATCAAATGATTTTCACTGTCTACAAAGAGTGACAAATAATATTGAACCTTTCCCCAATATTCAATTTTTATTTTAGCTATACTTTTTTTATCTTGTAATACTGTAAATACAGTATTAACACCAAAACATTACAGGTAAACAAAAATGTGGCACTTAATCTAATACCTCTTTTTATTTAAAATAGAAAATCCTTTTTAATAGGTGCTCCTAAAATAATTAAAAAATTTGACCATTACAGTTGTAATACTTTTCTTTACTGTCACACCTAAAGAGCATTAGAAAAATTGCAGTGTCCCAACAGCTTGACAAGTGATGACTAAGGCACCTGCTGGCAATTTCAAAAGCAAGTTGCAGTAAGTGATCATCGGAAGATATAATTGGCTCATGTCATACAAATATATAGCTAGAGCTGTTATGTTAATTAAATTTTCCAAACAGTAATTTCCAACGAATTTCATATTTATAGAATACCAAATCTCTGAAAACTGTAAAAAAAGAAAGGCATTTTGTAAACATACAGGAAAAACTCTCAAAGATATTCATGTTTGTTGAATGTGTGAAAAATGTAGAAAAAAGGAACAATTGCAAATAAAATCTCATTGTACTGATGGATTTTGCTTAGCTAATATTGAGGTGAAATATTATGGGTGCAACTAGGGAAGAACATGTTAATTCCAGCCTGAGTAAATAGTATGCCAGAGAAGCACTTTTTTCAACATCAGCCAAGTTGGTGGGAATTCATAAAGAAGAACTTTACAAAACATAGGGCAGGTTTGTTGCAGAGGGTAAAATTGCTCATTTACATTTAATTATTTCAGTCAGTGAATGATTACTTTTTATCAATACTGTCTAACTCAACCTGATACACTTTGAATTTCCATAAATGTTTTCTTTTTCTTTTAATAAGTTCTAAAAATATTTATAAACACAATTTCATCCCCCAACCTTCCCAGCACACCCACGCTGGAAGTCTTATGCTGTGCCTCAACTCTGTCGGCACCTGAAGTTTGCCGACAGAAGTGAAGTATTTTCAGCAGCACGTTAATTTGAAAATTGGTGTAAAATGGTTGATTCTACTGGACTCGATGCCGAACTTTACACATGTGCATGTTATATAGGGTCTGCATTTATAATTCAGTGCGAAAATTAAACAATATAAAACTTGAAAACACTAAGCAAAGTGCCAAGCTTTTTAAGTTTACAACAAACTTATTTTTTTATTTAGAAGGATTCAGTAAATTACGTAATTTGCATACTTAATTTGGCTCTTTTGCAATTTTCTTTAATTAACAATTATTACCTTAGCTATTTAAATTATACCAAAAAACAATGAAGGTACAAAATACTCATGTCGGAATAATACTTTTACGTATTAGCCAACAGTTTATTTTCAAGGCCCAGAAGTTAAGCAATCAGATCTCAAAGCTACTTATAAACAAAACAGAAGAATGCACACAAACTGTGCACACTGAAACATACTGTATGTGTTTGCCGGTGCTGGTTTATTCACAGCATCTTGTTTGCTCTCTCTCTTTTACTCTCACTAAAGGCACGTAAAGAAAAACCTCCTCCGCAGGAGCAGGAGCTGCCGTGTCAATTATCCTGCCCTGAACCTGTGCTCTCCCTCTTTTCTCTCAGCTTCCCATCCTCCTCAGCTCCTCTAATAGGCCCTCTCTCAGGATGATGAGAGGACATGCACTCCTCTGATGGCAACGCAGCACAGCTCACAATGCTCTGTGTCAGGGCAAGATTAAGACAGGGCAGAGGGAAAAACATTCCTATCAGACGTGGAGGGCTCTGTGTGTGTGTGTGTGTATGTACTGACAGGTATTAGAGTATGAGGTATTGTTGCCTGCTCAAAGGGAACATGCCAAACACAGAGGTGAGATACTAATAAACACAGAAGCCTCTCTACTGCAAAGTGAGCAAACATGCATAGCATGAGCAAACTAAGTGAGAGAATGCAGAAAAAAGATATTAAAAGAGGAGAGGAGAGAGAGAGAGAGAGAGAGAGAGAGAGAGAGAGGGAGAGAGAGAGAGACATAAACTGTCAACAATCTCGCGGAAAATGGCCTTCAAATTAAGCAGAGCGTGTGGTTGTACAAGGGACTCAGGGAAATTGCCTTTTATCGCTTCCCAAACAATGGGCCGTCTGACAGCGCAGAATATGGTAACACACACATACACACACACACACTTCTGACAGTGCTATTCCCAATAACTCAGCCACTCACTATTTACATTATACCTCCAGCAAGGCTCCCGCTCCGGCACCCTCCCTCTGTCTACTCCGGCAACTTTTACTGTCCCCGGCAGCTGTGCGCTTTCATGTGGTTAATATCATGCAAAATAACAGCTTCTTATTTTTCCTGCTAGAACCTCCACCCGCCCCCTCGGCATCCCTGCTTTAATGGGGGCTAAGCGCTGTAAGCTGGCTGAGCTCGATGGCCTCTTATACACACACCGCCATGGTTATCTCCACTCTCTGTTTATCATTGCTATTATTATTAATGCTGTGCTGTAACTGCCGAGCAGAGGACAGCGAGATGAAGGGAGAAGGGAGGAGGAAGAGACAAGGCGGCGGAGGGTGAAAGTGCTCCTGTGATGTGATGCTTGTTAAATAAACTGCTATTTATTGCTATGACAGAGATTATTTACAAACACACTCTGCTATGTGGCTGGCTGCATTATCCATCTCTCCTCCAATGCTTCAGAGTCTTCTGTTTGATACTCCACAAGCGCCAGGCTGGACAGAGGATTATGACGGGGACAGCATAATGAAACGATTCCATGCTGTATAATATAAGGATGATGGAGGCCTGCAAGATGTTATAGTATCTGAAGGGATTTGTAATGCACTGAAGTCAGGGATAATGAGGGAAATGTTCATCACAGGAAAATGCCAGGGTAAACTGTAATCTCACACATTCACCATTCTTGTGAGAAATTTCTGGAAGCAGTTCTTTTGATTTCTCATTTAAAACTATGCTCCACAATAAGCAGTTAGTATTATATTCTCATTGTGTAACAGTAATGACTAAAATGACAAGGTTATCCCGGTATTTACACATTTTAAATAAAATTATGTACAGTGGTCCACAAAAGTACCACCCCAACACACACAGACACACACGGATATCTTCTGTTTTAGTATGTACAGTCCAACAAGTATGTTTTAACATCAAAAATAACTTCAGCAAGTCAAAAAAGTAGTTTCAAAGTATTTCATTTGTCATGTTGAAAAGGACATGTGGATAAAGATTTTTACTCCATAACCAGAATTATTGGTTTCATTTCAATATCAAAAGCCAGTCCTAAATACTTTGACACCTGTAGAATCAAGAAATCAGTTAAATACAACATGTGTGACAGCAGAAATTAGGCAAAAAGGTTTCAAAAAAGCAGCACATTATGTTCCACTCTAAAGAAGTAACTGACATCTATCAGCCAGAAAGGGGTAAGTTGATTTGTAAGGAAATGGTTCTCTAAAAAAAACAATACAACAAGAACAACACGTGAAACAGAACAGGCCTCACCTGTCGCAACAATAAAAAAGAAAAAAAGACTTTGTGATGAGGTCAGTAACTGTGTTAACATGGACACAAGTGATCGGATCAAAAGCCTGATCAGAATAAAAATACTTAATGTAAACATCCCATTCAGATTACCCTGCCCGATTACACTTATTTAAGTCTGATTGAGACAGGTGGGTTATGCCGATAGTTAATCCGATCACTGCACATGTAAACTCTTATTCCAAATGTAGGTAATTACTGCACATGTCTGTTACGTCATGCATTGACATACCTTACGTTGGCGTTGACGGAAGCTGGATGAAGGCATGACGGGCGTAAAACAAAACTGAAAAAGTTTATACTGTTTGGCTTGTAAATGTAAAACAGTTTCCAGAAAAAATAAAAGCACGCTAAGAAGAAGGTCGCATCGCTGCATTTTAAATGAATGCAGCCATGGTTGTTTACAACAGAAGTGTGCTGATTCTTCTTCTAAGGCCGTTTCCGGTATTTCAGATATTTTATATGCACATATCAAAATGATTTAATTTGTTGAACGTGTGGGAGATGTAAACGCTTGTCATAATTGGATAGATGTTTTCAGGGCCATGTACACAGTCAAATTCTAATCTGATCAATGATCAGATTAAAGACATTTTGCACATGTAAATACAAAAGTGTAAAAGTGCCTGAGTGACAGAACCTAAATTTTGGTTCCCCAGCTAAATGTACCCTGTAGAAACTAAAGGATCATATTTACACTAACTATCGTGTTTAGTTTCATGCCAAAACAGATAGTCTGACAAAACTGTTAGCTAATATTAGATTTTTACACCGCTTTATTTTTCTTTTCTTTTTTTTACAGAATATCCAAAAGGAATGGTATTGTGGTCACATAAGCCCATTTAGAGGTGTATCAACAGATTAGAATATAATTGAATAGCAATTTCATTTCAGTTTCAAGTAAAAAAGATGGAACAGTGGGTTCTTCTCAATGGCCGCTGGCTGCTCTGCTTTGTGACCGCATACCATGGAGGCCGCAATTGCTCCTCCATAAGTGTAGTACCTCCATTTGGCCACTAGGCCCCCATTGGAAAGCATTGGACTTTAGACACGTTAAAAACAACTTTAATGCCTGGTGCTGATTTTTTAAAAACTTGCTATGGCTACATATTCTTCCTGAGATAATGCTGGGCTCGTCAAAAAAATAGACACCAGGCTGGTTTTCGTAAGATAATTTTTTGAAATCGTGCATAATTAATGAGGGGCCTGACTTTGATTGACCGGCTGTTTCGTTTGAATTTAATCATAGTAACACTACATTTTAATAATTATTTCAAGTTACAAGTTCTTACCTTTTGAGGTTTGAGAAATCGGAGGAGCGCAGATATGGCAGCAGTCAGGCATGGGGCTATTAGCCTTTAGCTTAGTTAGCCAAGTTTAGCATCAGAGCTAAAGACGCGAGAGCAGAATGGGCACGATTAAGACCGAACTACACGCCCATACACGCCCCGCGAGGACAGAGTCTACAGTGAAGATCCCGCCCCTATGCCCTTTTTAGGAACATGCTTCGTCAGAGCTGGGGAGGAGGAGTCTGTGAATCCGCCACGAATTCCCCCATGAAAGTGTGTCATTCTGGTAAACTGGGAGGAGTGGGGAGGCGCTGTCTATTCTTTTTTACAGTCTATGGTTCTCCTTCATTTGTGAGTAATCTACTAAGACTGCAGCCACTGCTTTGTGTACCATGAGCTACGAAACTGCTAGAGAGGAGGATGATGCGTCTTTGTCAAATACATACAGTACATATCAAGTCGATGGCTGTTAAAGAGATAATTACTATTAGGCTAGAATGTTGTGAATTATAAGTATCATTTGTTAGTAATAAACGTAAATGTGTACATGCAGTGCTCTGTGCTCCACAGGCAGCATATTCCAGAGTCAGACTCTGACTTATTAAAGCTGCATGTCCAGAACATGGTCGCTAGATGTGTATATTCTGCTAATGTTGTTGAAATGCACTGCACATTATCATGCCGTCTTTCAGGGCATATTCAGCAGGTGTAGATATGCTGAGAGCGCAGTGAGTTATGATGTGTCTTTGGGACAAAAAAGGGAAATATGCACATTATTGTCAGGTTTATGGCCATTAAAGTGTTAATTTCTAACAGGTTAGAATGTATGTGAATTACATTTTTCGTTTGCCGGAAAAAAACTGATGTTGAATGTGGTGGAGCAAAGTTAAGACATTCCTTTCAGAGGCAGCAAAAATAGATGCTAAAACACCCAACACAGTTTGATGTTTAGTAAATCATGCAACATCTGGAATGCCAACTTATTTGCCTGTTCTCCTCCCAACATTTTGTGTTTTTTGACAGAAATGCCCAGCACAGGGAAAAGCACTATATGGATTGCTCGCATCTTACTCCAAGGTTAACAGCCACAATGCTCTCTGCGCCATGTTAGTAAACAGCTAGATCCCGTTTTGTAACGCTGTGTGCTTTGCATCCATTTTAACAAGCATAAACAATTGACAAATCAGGCCCACAGTGTGCTTGTTTCTAATACAATTTCTGTGCAAACTAAACTGTATATACTTGAAAGCTTGTAAAGCAACACTTTGCTAGTTAAGATAAAAAGGATATTGGAAAATAGCTTAAATAATTTCAACCTCATTGAAACACTCATGTTAAACGTGTTACTAGGGTTTTATAAACTTCACTGAGGTTTTATTTACAAAATTTGAAAAAAAAATGCCTAAAGCAGAGCAGAGTACACTCTTCCAATGCTTTACACCGCATTCATCCTCCCTCACTGCTTCCCTCCCTCCATTTCTGAGTGCATTAAAGACCTGCGAGTTTATCAGACCTAAAATAGCATTAACATATTCGGCTTTTGCCTGTACGACACTCTATTCTTACTATCTTTGCCACTCGCTGTGCATAAACCTCACTAATGCTATCTCTGCCTTTCACAGCGGACAGGGCCCCGCTAACGATGCTAATTAGCAAGTGAACACAATGCTTGTTTCATCTCCCCTCCCACCTGTCAGAAGTACATGCAGTACAGCCTAAAAAAATAACCTCCCACTCCCCTCTCTTTCTCCTCCTCTTCCAACCTTCCCCACGCTATCCTTCTTTTGCAAAGCTACTTTTTATGTTTTGTTTAGTTGCGCTATGAAAACTAAAGGAGAAACTTTGCAACTTGCATCAATGGGTGTAGGAGAGAGAAATGTTGCAAATTCATTGTAAGGAAATAGGGAAGATAGTGTTGGGTGTACTGCACCAAACATCGAAAACAAATGTGTACATGACATAAATTGAAAAAATAACTAGGAGCTTCACTTGAGACTATGAAAAGAGTAACAAACAGGTCTGAAAGAGTTCGGTGACTAAGGACACCCCACACTGAACACCTGCAACCATCTTTACTTCCCTGTCAACACCTTGAGGGCATTCCTTAGTTCACCTCCTAAATGAAAAGAATGTAGTCTTTCTGATGCTAAATAGAGTGGTGTGTTTGTACTCCCCAGAGGATGCAGAATCCAACTTAATCAATTCAGCCAGCTGCCCACACACGCAAGTGCTTGTTGAGTGTATCTGCGTGGGTTAATGTGTGTGAGTGTGAATGTGTGTGTGTTGAGCATTGTTTAAGTGGTAGTTAGAATGCTGCAGCAAAACCCGCTCTCTAAAATGGTACTCATATTCTGAAGGGCCCACAGGGTTTTAGTGGCGCTTGCTAACGAGGCATTCATACTGATCCATTACAGAGTGCCAAACTTACACACACACAGCGTCAGATTCACAGAACAAATACGAGGGTATAGATAGATAGATAGATAGATAGATAGATAGATAGATAGATAGATAGATAGATAGATAGATAGATAGATAGATAGATAGATAGATAGTCACACATATTTTTACAGTACTGATTGGACACTTATTAGGTGGTCATTATACCTAATTATAAATCTGTTATTAGGAGAGTGTGTTGTTTATGTAGTGCACAACAAAACTCCCTGGAGGATGACGGGACTCTACTACAAAAGCTATCAAGGTATTAAAAGCGACAGGCCAGAAAAGATCTTGATCAATTTGGTATAAAACATATACAGTGAACTTGATAAATATTGAAAGCTGCTAAATATGGCTCTCATTTTTAATTCTATTACTTTTCATTAAATTAAAGCAACTCAATGGTTGTAATAATAACCAATTACCAAATTGTGACAAATATCCAAATTAATTTAGAAAAATCAAACTGCTACTTTTTTTACTTAAAGAGTAACTGAACCCTATGAAAAAGCATCATTCCGCCCCCAGGCAACGTTTGAAAAACTCTACCAAAGTGGGCAGGGCCTGGAGGCACTGAAGTGCATGGCCAAGTGTGGAGGATGAGCGCAAGGGGGAGACACGGGGTGTGGTCTGGAAGACAGTCACGGCTGAACTATGATATGCGGCCGCCAAGCTACGTAAAGCCTCTATTTACCTCCCATAAAGGGAGAAATGAGGTCTCTTCTCTTCCATTCACCATAGGTAGAGAGAAGCTTTATGGAGCGCAGCGGACAAACGATGTATCAATTCAAGCTGTTGGCTCAGGGCACTGAGTCAGCACTGCCTAAAGCCGGCAGCACGTATAGTAGCAAACAAGCACAGAGATCCTAGCTCTAGTTTCGATGCTAAGTAGCTTCGGAGGGGACTACCTCAGCTTTTGGTCCTTATTCACAACCTATATGTTTAAAACATATAGGTTATAACGTATGGCTTTAAACCACTTTAACATTGTGGTTTTCCAAAGTGCGATATATGGATTTCAGCTTCCTCTGTTTCTCCCAGTATGCTTCTGTGTGTGCAGGCAGCACGCAACATAAGCAGTTTCAACTCGTCACGGGGCAGGGCAAGTGTGTCAGAGAGAGGGAGGATGTCTCTGTGAGACCGTGCCCATGACGTAGATAGTGGAAAAGATATACCACTCTAAGCCAATCACAAAATTCAAATGCAGTACCTCACGATTAAGATGAGCGGCAGCACTAGGACGTTTTTAGACCCAAAAATGTAGAATTTAACAAGTTAACACAAAAATCTCAAAAAAAATTCTGAAACTGAAAGATTGCATTGGTAAAGAGCCAGTTATACAGTTTATAAGCAAAAAAAAAGTTGTTTTGGGGTTTAGTTACACTTTAAGTTAAGTTTTCTATCTTACATTTTTCTTAAGATTAAACACTTTTTAAATGATTGGAATGGATTTATTAGGGATGCAATGATACCGATACTGGTTTCGGCATCAGTGCAGCCACTACCATTTAATGTACTCTTATCGGTTAAAGATAACCAATACCTTGAACCGATACTTACAATGTGGAAACTGCAATAATTTAAAAGAAAATGTCAATTTGTAACTTGAAACTTTGGTTGTTTCGACATATTTATTAATATGTTAAGTTTTTGTCTAATTCACCCTCAGAAAATAAAACCTGCATTGCATTTTTTTGTGGTTAGTATCGGCATTGCTACTTGGTATCGGCAAGTACTCTGATTCTAGTATCAGTATCGTATAATTTTGAAAAAAGTGAAATCATTGCATCCCTAGAATTTATGATTAATTCAAAATTACTTTTCTTGTGAAGTGCCTTGAGATTAAATGTGTTGTGAATTGACACTATATACTGTATACAAACTGAATTGAGATAAACTGAACTGAATAACGCTATTGTTCTTCTTCCAATTTTTGTCTCTCTTCTTGAGGTCTTGTATTAAAGGGAAAATCTAACTATTTTGAGTCTGAAAACTCTATAAATAGAGCCGATAGTAGAAACGAATTGCAATCAGTGTTTCCATTGTGGTGTGACTTAACACAAGGTATGTGACAGTTGTTGGTCATGCATGTGTGATGGATTTCAAAGCACCAATCCAAGTAGCAATCAAGACCTTGTGAATGCAATCCGAATTCTCCAGTGGGCTTTGCTTTACAATTCTTTCTGAGCTGCAATCCCTGATACAAACATACATTGTTCTTCCATTCAGCTCTCCAGTATTATGTCTGCATAAAGCCCTCTAAACAAAACAAAACTTTTCAGCAATTACTTTTTGTTTCACTTTCTCTTTGTTAAGGGTTTCAATGACTATCTGCTGGACAACTGGAAAGTCAGCAATTTTCACTGTTGATTGTGTAGGCCAGAAAGGTTTAAAAGTACATTTTATTAACCATATTTGATTATGTAAATTGTATCCAAAAATTGTAATATTCAAGATTAAAAATGTTTTGTCTAAAATTAGTATCTTGGGGTGTAGCTTACTAAATCTATATATAATTTTCTTTTTTAAATATTTTAATTCAGATTGACCTGTATTATCATTGGAGAAAAAGTACAATAGTTTTCACACAATGTATTTACCTGTGAGCAAGCTCATTTGAGGAATTTCAAAGATACTCCTCAAGTTGAAAAAAATAACTATCACGAGGGACAATGATGCCTGTCCAGCTTTAAAGTAGAAAATGTGGTGCTGAATTTTTTTTTGTTCTTTTATCCCAAGGTCAGGCACTCAGAGCACAAACAACGGCTGCCCCCTCACAGCAAACTCATAAAATAGTGCTGCACATGAATTCATCTACAGCAGAGTGTGTGCAACACTGTGCTCTTTGTATCTTTGCGTCTCTCCCGCTGTCTTTTTAAGACATTGATTTCTCCTCATGACAGACTGAAGGCTCTAAAAATGGACAAAGATGGAGTGATGAATGGCTGCTTTCCCCAAGAGGGATGCTTGTTTTCTTGTCACTCTTTGATGAGGTCACAGAGAAGACACTGGGTCACAGGTCATGGAGCCATATAGACCGAAATAAAAAAACTCACAAAAAAACTTGCTTTACTCCGTTCAATAGGTCTACAGCTACAATTACCTATAAATTGTTCCCACTAACCATGTCAACTTTCATATAAACTCAGTTTACACAAAATCTTCTCAGTTGTAATAAACATGAATACTGTAGAGAAAACAAACATGTCGACATGCATTGCTTGCTCTCAGATTTAGCAAAGCAATATTTAAAGATATAAAATCCAAGGCTGAGCTGAGTTTTTCGTAATAACATGCTTTTGAAAGTGACTTCTGTTGCACATTGTCTAACCTGGAATCCCCACATACAACTATGCGAATGTGTTTGTGTGTGTGCATCCAGGAGCCAAGGGGTCAGCGACTGAGGGGCCAGGGAATGCTCATGGATCACACAACCAAATTCCAGCCAAACAAAGCTTTGTCTGTACACTCTGCAACATGTAGGGTCGAGAGATGCTCTGCTAGGTGAAAACACTGTTCTGTACTTAAATTCTTTCTGTTGTTGAAGAAAAATGTTCCCTTTCTTGTTTCTGTAAAGTGGAAAATATTAGTCTGCCCATAACAAGGTTTTTAGGGTTGTGGCAGTGAGGTGTTTATGAGGTGGGACATTGCATATGTGTGTGCGTGTGTGTGTGGCCAAGCTATGGTGTCTGACTGTGGAACGCAGAGGTCAACAGGGGCTGACCTGACTGAGGCCTCAATGCAGTGCAAAAATGGGAGGAGAGAAAAAGATTCATCCTGTGAAACTGAGAACAAGCTGGGAGGTATTTCTGCAGGGTATTTATTTTTTCTGTTTTGCACCTTGCAAAAGTATCTATATGATTTGAAAGTTTTTGACTTTTTTTTTGGGGGGGGGGGGGGGGTAATTCAACCCAAGTAAGTGCATAATTATTAGTTGAAAGGAAGAGGTTATGCCGTTTCCAAAATTTATGACTAAAAGTTTAAAAATTCTCCAGGGCTATTGCCTAAACTACTAAATACATACAACCTGGGTATTATGTCATCTCAGTATAAACAGTTGTTCAGTAAGTGCATTTAATGGTTGTTACAGAACATTAGCGAACAAAACACATCATAAGGACCATTGAACAAAGCAGATCAGTCAGGGATTTAGAAACCTTTAAGGCAGGACTAGATCATTATAACAGCCCAAACTTCAAAGATCTCATAGAACACTGTTCAATATATCACCTTAAACTGTAAAAAAAATATGACACCTCTGCAAAGGTGGTAGGTCATCCACCCTAAGTATGAAAAGGCCCTCCGGAGTTGCTACAGAGATCCACAGCTCAGGTGGGAGAATCTGTTAACAAAACAACTGTTAGTTTCTATTGAAGAATCTATTGAAGAATGGCAAGGAAAAATTAATTGCTGAAGGAAAGTCTGTTATGTTTAAGGTGCACCACAAACTAGGAGACAAAGCAAATGGACATGATGATGAGACATGCAAAACACTAACCAAAAATTAACACTGCATATACGTCTTCAAAACTCATCTCCAAAATGAAACAGAGTAGCTGCATGGTGCTGTGGTTATGATTTTCTTTTACGATGGGGAAGTTGGTGAGAGTGGATGCAATGATTGGAGGAGCTAAATACAGGAAAATAAAATGAAAAATCTGCAAGGGAACAGAAGAGTATTTGGATTTTCACTTCTTAGCATGACAGCAACTCTAAATATACAGCCACTGCTAAAGTTCCATGTTTAAAGTCAAACAACATTCATACATATACTAGAAAGAAGCAGTCAAAGTCCAGACCCATTTCAAACTCTCACTCTGGCCAGACATGAAAATTGATGTTTGATACAAAAGAATAACAAGCGTTAGGTTTTAGACATGTAAACCTGATAAAAACATATCCGAAAAGGCTTGCAACTAGAATTGCACCGAAACAAGATTTTACAAAGTATTGAATCAAGAAGGGTGAAAATGTTCAGATTTCTATTTTTAAAATATCTTGAACGCCGTGTATTGTTTTCCTTCCATTTCCTGCGTGTGTACCATACACTGAAGATGGTGTTTTTAAATTAGAAAATGTGAAAAAAATCTCAGTGTATCAATACTTTTGATAGGCACTGTACAGTGCCAGAGATATACAGTTTTCAATTTCTGGATTAAAAATTATGTTTAAAAAAAACCCAATTATTTAAAACAATGTTCTGCCCAAAAATAAGACAATTTAAGATTTGGGGGTTTTGCTAAAAAATGTTAACGTGTTTTTAAAAAGTCACAAATCGTTCTCTCCAGCTCTGGATCTTAAGTTGATACAACAGTTGCATACTGTGTTATACAGATACACCTGCACTCTGTTTCCTTTGTCTCTGTTATTTGATGCTTTCATTCTCTTGGACGTGTACCTTTTTTCTTCTGCACTCACTGCTCCTTCAAACTCATCCTTCAGACTAAACAAACGCCACTTGGCTGGGAACAGCTCTCGATCCAGATGCAGTCTCTCTCTTTCTGTTCTCTCATCCTTCAGTAACCACCCCCCTACAACCACACACATCTCACCCTCTTGACTGACCTTTGGCCCAACACCCTTGCACCCTCTCTGTTTTGAGCAAACTAGGAGTGGAGACACACCTCTCTGCTCTCTCATTCAGCAAAACTCATTCAGTCCCTTCAGTTCTGTGAAAGTTGAGAGCTAAGTGTTGCTCTTCTTCTCTGGTCAATGTGGGGTTTTTTTTTTGGGGGGGGGGGGGGTGGTCACTGCATAATTTCGAAAGCTAAGATGTGTTACAAAACAAGTGAAAAGGAGGCCACCACAATGTATCAGAGTGTACCAAACAAAGGTTAAAACAGATAGGCACACTTCCCCCATCTGTATTTAATTATAATAGCTCCTATTTTTCTGACATGATGAAAAATCAAATTTCACTAACATTTAGGTTTCACATTGAGTACTTCAAGTATACAAAAATGCAATGATTTTTTTTATTTTATTGAATTTAAATACATTTGCTTAGAAGGTAGCAATGAAACCGTTCAAGATTGATCCACTTTTTTGCCAGGGCTAGTTCACAGAGTTGGATAAACTTGATAAATATTTTTTTTATTTTATTAGGTGAAGCCTTTCTGCAATCTTTTTTTGTTAAATTACTGCTGTCACAAACAATCAACAGTATGTCTGAAATGTATGCAAAATAAAAGTAGAAGTTGAAAAATGATGTTACACAGTGGCCATTTTCAGTGAGCCACTACTCAAAATTGGAATTGGAATTGGAAAAAATTCTCAATTAGGATATATGTGTTTTGATCTTTGTTAGTCATAAAATAAATATTAATATGTCAAGAAATTAGCTGCTTGCTTTATCTTGTCTACAAACCTTTTAAAAATGATCCTTGCTGTCTGTGGTTGCTGCCAGATTAACACTTTTTGTCATTCAGTATGTAAATCTGTATGGAGCCCTGAGTTCAACTTGCCTCCATAGGCAGCAGGTGTTTGGGTTTTCAGCAACTGTCCCTTCATCCGAATCCTTAGTATTTACTACATGCTACATAGTAGCTACTACTGTACTTGCCCGTTAATGCAGTGTATACTGCGTAGCATACGAGCGAATAGTAGGCATGAAATGTGACTGCTGCGCCACCATTTTCCAAGTGTTTGCGTTACGTTACGTCACCTGTGGTCCCGTCCTTGGTAGCCGATGTCACTCTTCTTCTATGATTTTGGGGCTGCTGCTGCATTATGGGATAGTTTAGCGTGCATCAGATTTCACTTTGGCGGTAGTACACATCCGGGAACTTTATGCCTGCTATTTATGCCTCGGATCTACTACATTGCTTGCTTGCTGCTTTTCGCCTGCTGTGTAGTAGGCATAGTAGGGGTATTTGGATGCAGGGTGTGTTTTATGGGTGTGATTGGCAGTGGCTGCAGCTGGTGATCTCAATTAAGCCTCATCAGCATGGCAGCATTTAAGAGGAGCTGGAGCAGCAGAGTGACGTTCCAGACATCAGATGGTTCCAATAACCAGTATGGTGAGTGGCCACACTTCCGGCGCAACAGTTTTCTCCTTGCGATCTTGTTATTTGCTCCCTCAAGTAATCCTACTCTCCTGTTCTCCTCGCAGACCCGTTACTAGATTCACTCAGTTTGTTTCTGTCATCTGCAAAGTCAATGCCGGTTCTTCATGCCTGGATTCCTCTCTGGTCAGCCTCTGCTCTGCCCCCACCAAGACTCAAAACAGAACTCACCTCCATCACCGTTCCTCCAAAAGCCGCAGCCAGTCCACCCTCCAGCCACCACCTGTGGAGATAGGATAAATTGCCACCAAGGACGCCAGACCTCTCAACCCCAGCCAGCCTCAGTGTACTGTAGCCCACTTACCTCCTTTTAGTTCTCCTCATCATCAAGTCCAAGTAAGACCCACACTCTTCAGAACTGTTCTTCCAGTTATTTCTGTTCCTTGAATCACTTACCTGTCTTTCCTCCAGTACCCTGTGTCCGGTCTGCTGTTGGTGTCAGAGTTCCGTCCCCGTGCTCCAGCACATAGTTCCCCGCAGTCTCCTCTTCATGGTGTTCACTCTCAACGTCTTAATAAATCTCTTAAAAATTTAAGTACTCTCTGGAGTGGTTGCCCCTTGTAGAATCAGCAAACACCACCATGACACAGGTAGGATGTAAGGAAGTTTAAATAAGTATATAAGGTTCTCCATAAGTTCAGCATGAGTTTATCCTACTGTAACAATTCATAAATATATTTCAAAGGTTTTTAATATTTAATAGAGGTGCTAATGCTTATAATACCCTGATATATTTAAAACCAGTTAGATGATAAATAAGTTAATCAACTGCACTTGTCAGCAAGTGTTAACAACCCTGCAAAAGGATTCCAACACATTCTTAGCTCAAGATGTCATACTTTTATCAACTCTCCTTTTAAACTCCTTTGGAACATTGCAAACTTAAATGTTCAGTGGTTATAAAATAAGAAACCTGAGGACATCAGAAAGAAAAGAGACAATATTAAGGGCTGATCATGGGGGGGTGGAGGCAAGGAAGGAAGCACACAAGGATGGATGGAAAAAAACAAAGATGAGCAAAAAGAATTAAAGAGGGACTGAAGAAGGGAACAATAAGAAGCGTAGATGGACAAAAAACTGGAGGTAAAGAACAGAAGATGGACAGAGAGGAAGAAAGTACATAAGAATTAAATAAAAGGAAGAAAGGGAAACTGATGGTAGAAGGAAGGAAGGAACAAACGGCGGATGGCCCAGTGGCGCCAGAGTCCAGCAGCCTCACCTCTGTCAGTGCGCCCGAGGGCAGCTGTGGTTACGATGTAGCTTGCCATCACCAGCGTGTGAATGGGTGAATCACTGAATGTAATGTGACCCTTAGGCTCTCCCCATCACTTCCAATTTTCAAGTCTTGGTTAAAATCTCACTTTTATTCTCTGGCTTTTAACTGTGTTTAACTTTCTATGTTATATATTATATTGCTTTTAATTTTCTTATTTATTGCATTCTTGTATATATTCCTGTGTACTGCTATGTGTACTTTCTGTACAGCACTTTGTTCGGCCCATGTCGTTTTAAAATGTGCATTATAAATAAAATTGCTATTGCTATGTGAAGCGCTTTGGGGTCCATAGGGACTAAGGCAAGCAATATACAAGTACAGGCCATTTACATGTAAAAGTGGGTAAAGTATCAACAGGTAACTAATTCACTCATAAGTTTTTAATGCAAAGCGTTAATATTATGCTGCACCACCTGCTCCATGCATGTACTGTATACACAGCTAGTGCAGGCCTTTATCCCAGGGGGCAAGATCATACACAGTCGGATTATTTTTGGACCGCTTCTAGACCATTTTCCAGCCATTTGACATATTTTGCGATTTATTTTTCTTCAAAACCACATAAAAATAAATATTGCATTTGTTGTGCATTGACTTTTACTTTGAGTTGAAACAAACTTGGTCACTAGTGTGTTTAAGTATTGCTTAGTTGTCTCATTTACAAGTTACAGGAATAAAACTCTTTATTCTGTTTAAAACTTAAAAGTCCGGCCATTTTGCCCGAATCCGTGCCCACAGTTTGATAAACCGAGGGTACGGTACCTTTGATTTATTAAACCAAGGGTATGGACTCATAAACCAAGGGTACGGATTCAGAATCCGTGCACACGGTTTATGAAACCGAGGGAATGGATTATGAATCTGTACACACGGTTTACTAAACCTAGAGTGCAGATTAATAAATCGGTTTATTAAACCAGCAGTACAGTTTTTTACACCTCAGAATTATTTCTGCACCTGATCTCTGCCAGGCTCCATAGTTTTTAAACAATTTTGGGACAAAATCATTACAATGAGAAATAATTTGCTATGTTAACTGATGGATGGGTAAATGTCAACGAAAATTATTGCTTGTGTAAACACAGTAAGCTTAACTAAGTGAAGGACCAGCAAGTACAAATGTTATTGGATCAGTTTTGAAACAGATTTTTTTGGTCTAGAGAATCTTTGGGTTATTAAGAGGGAAATGAGGGGCACCAGAAACAAAAACAAAGAAGAGCTGACAGCAAGCATCAAGGAAATCTAAGGCATTGCCACACGCTGATTGCTTCAACGCCATGGCAGTTTGAGGCAGCGATTAAGGCAAAGGGATTCCCAACCAAGTATTGAAATATCGTTTTGATGGTACCATATTTTGATTGAATTGATGTAATCCTATTTTTTAAATGGTGCTTTCTTCACAGTATTCCATTTTTTTTAATTCCTGAGTTTTATGAGATGGAAGCCCAAATTAAGTTTTGGACCCTGAATCTATAATCTATGAAAGTTTAAATGGAATTATGGAAACAAATACACTTTTCCATTATATATTAATTAAATAAATTTAATAAATTTAAATAAAAGGTCTGTACATGTATTAGTGCAAGTGAGTGGTGAGTTTAAAGGGCCTATATCATGCAAAACCAAGTTTTTGGAGTTTTCAGTCATCTGGTAGTGCAATTTTCTCATAAACCCCCCCCCCCCCCCCCCACCAGAGTTGTTTTTGGCTTAATTAATGTATGTCTGAGTAATCCTCCTGAATCCTGCTTTCTGTGCAGCTACACCGCCCTCTCCTAGAAAACGAACGTTTAGAAAAACAGCAAAAGCAAAATAAAATTTACTACAAAGACTCTTGTACGATAAAAACAGAAATAACAAAAATACATTTTACTCTATGTCAAAAGCCACATGAACTTTTATATTTTTTCTTAAATTGTTTATCTGAGTTCTTTAGGTAAACAGAATTATAGAGAGATAAAACTAGCATATCAGCACAAACTTTTATACTAATTAAAAACAAACACTGTTAAGTATAATTTTAAAAAGAGTGTCTTTTGCCAAATGAGTAAGATATTTTTACACCTAAGACAACACAAGACATGAATAAAAGATTCAGGTTTAGATCCGAATCTATACTTCCTCCTAGGCCCTTACAGTGGAGAGTTTCTAAAATAAATATACAAAAAATTGACAAACTTCTAGGCTAAAATGTGGCTCCCTGGTTTATTTCTTTCAACTTGCCAAAGGGTCAAAGTAAAATATTAGTACAACTGCATCTCCATTTCCTTGGAGCTTAAATAGAGCCACCTGAAAATGCACGGCCACCCTTCTGACCTTTTTCATTTCAGAGGCGAAGTTCTTCCTCTTCACCCGCTGCTTGAAATCATCCATAGAAATGTGTGTATATGTGTGTGTTTATGTGAATGCATGTTTGGAAAGATCTCCAGTGATTTGTTGAGCCCCGCAGCCAGTCTCATTTCAGCACTTTTCTAAACATCACCTCTCAGAGCTCATTCCCGGGATAAAAGACAACATGGAAAGAAAAACAGGACAGCAGCAGAAAAAGAAGGAAATGTTATTTAAAAGGTACCAGACCACAGCATTTTCCACTGATATTATATACTCCCCATCCACTCCAAAATATATATGGGCTGAAGTCCAAGAATGTGAAAATAAAACACACAGACTCAACATCTGGAGCAACCTGAACAAAACCTTCATTTAATTTGCACTGAATACACTATTCTACCTTTTCCACCTCTGTCTGGTCTCACTAACCCACACAAACCCACATACAGCATATTCAGATACATTTTTACTGCAACAAGACTGCAAATAATTATATAAACATGGATCTCAAATCTGTCTGTACTAACACTATGTTTGCTGCGCTCAGAACGGCTAAAGGATTAATCTTTTTGCAACACAGCTTCATGAGGTATTGCCAAAAACACTCTGAAACATCTGAAGTTTTTTTTAAGAGTTGAGAAAACAAGAACCTTGAAAAAAACACTCAAATCTCTATAACTTTGTGTCATGTTACAATCACAACTCCTCGGTGACTGTTGTTTTGATTTTATATGAAGCACCAACACAAACATTTGTAGTATCTAGCTTCCTGGAGTCTATGCAGAGTAGAACCGTTTTGCTGCAATCAGACCTGCAGATTGGCTTTCCCAGCTTTGTCCATCTAAAGAAAAAAATGGATGACTTTCTTCTATGAAAAAAAGCAATAGTTTGGCCATTCTAATACATGAATAGGTGCTGATCTAAACCATTCATTTTAGCTCTGGGTGTATGTGAGATAGTTGTCCTGCGGGAAGGGTAACATCTTGCCAAGTTCAAGTCTTTTGCAGACCTGCAGTCAGTCTGATCTTTCTTTACATAAATGGTGGTCAACTCAAAGGTATTTTGGTTAAAAGAAAAAGAAGAAAAATAAAGCCATTGCATCATCCTTCCATCACTGTGTTTAAATGTGGGGATTATGTATTTACGATCATGCTCAGTGTTTTTTTCTCATATGAAACCAGGAGCTACTTCTATTTTCCAGTGTCCCTATGGCTTTCTTTTTGTCCTACAGAAACAATATGGCTTTCTTTAAGACAGCTAAACTCTTCTTGTCACTCTTGTGCAAATGTCATAAATCAGGAGTACACAGCTAGCAGATACTAGTTAAGTTGTGCATCTCTGCCTGTCAATTTAGGTCACTACCATGGTAGCTTGACATTTTGCGATAATCGTTCTACTTTCTGATTATAAATTGAAAAGTATCGCGTTAAATGTTCATAGCTTTGGATATCGTTTAGCCAAGCCTGCTTTAAACCTCCCTTCAACTTTATCTCCAATCTGTTTGCTATGTTCCTTGGCCTTCATGATGACGTTTGTCTGCAAATGTTCCCTGACAAGACAGTGAGATCTTCACAGAGCAGCTGAATTTTAACTGTGGTAAAATAAGACAGTTAAATTTCGTTTACAAATTAAGTGACATTTGTGTGCAAATATTGCAATTTATTTACATTAGGGGTATGAAATTAAAAGGGTCTGACAACAAAAATGCCTGCCACACTTTTCAGATTTGTATGTGTACTAAAATGGGAATGCAGCTAAAAAAGGTTCTTGTACATTGCAGATATCTGCAACTTTGCGAGGTCGCATCTGCATCTGCTCCCTCCTCCTCTCTGTGTCTGTCTTTTACTCTCTCTACATTCTTCCTCCAAAGTTTTTTACACCATTGTTAACCATAGATTTGGTCAGCTGGTCTCTAAATGTGATTGATCACATTTGATCTAATAGAAGAGCAGGTCCTAGGGAACCCTTCTGCTGGGGAGAATGGATGATTATGTGTCTGTTTGTGCTGTCCATCGAGGACATGGAAGATGTCTATATAATTGGATTAGTTGTAGCCAATTTCTGCTGTTTGTAGCTGGTGGATTCTTGTTTTATCGCAAACTTCAACAGGTGTCGGCAACAATTGGTAAGCTGCCTCACCAGCACAAAGGAATGTGTCTGTATTTAAATACTCATACAGGCGGGCATTCAACTATAAGCAGCAAGAAGTTGACCTTTTCTCTTTAGCGAACATATCTATGAAGGCTGGAAGGACATGTTCAGCCATTGGCTGTTCTAATAACAGCATAAAACTCCAGATTTGGAAGAAAACGTTGCGCAAGATACAAACTTAATGAGGACAATCCATGTTGTAGACCGTACGTTTTAACCCAGGCAACTCGAGGAACAAGGTGTTCCCCACACATGAATAAAGAACATAAACAGAACAAAAGATTTTGTTCCAAATACAAATAGCACAAATATCTATCATCATGCCACAGTAACTAGCATTCAGAATAGCAAAGTGCTAACTTAAACCTAGTTATCGCTGCTGGCTAACGTTTGTAATTTAATGTTTCTAAGCCAGTGTTAACAACTTGAAATGCAAGTTGGCCCCAGGACATGAAAATATTGTTGTCTGTTACGCTCAGGTGTCTTGATAACAATCTATGGGAGACATTGTTTGTTTACCTAGAGTATGAAAAAATTGGCCAACTGCTGTGGTATTAAAAGCAAAAGAAAAATATATTTACCTCTACCAACATCCTGTGTACTCTGACTGATTGTCAGCTTGTTAACTCCTGCACATGTAATCTACGCTATATGTTCAGTGTTAAACAGTACAGTCTATTATCTCCTTAATAATTGTTCCTGAGCTGAGAAAACAGCAGGAGCAGATGCAGTGATTTGAGTTCAATGAAAATCTTGATTGATGTATTTTTGTCAGATTACAAAAGCAAACTGTCCAGATGGAGATGCTGGTTAATTCACAGCTGTAGCATTGGCTTCAAAAAATATGTCAATAGCAGTAAACATACCTAATTGTTTAGCAAAATAACTACTAGAAAATAGTGAACCGAAAGAGTTTAACTTTAATTAAAAACAAAGGTTTTGGAAATTCTTATCTGTGAAATTTCTGTCCATAGAGTACTTAAAAGAGAATTACCCCATTTTCCAAGCTGGATCTTATGTATGTCATGTATTATGTTCATCTACTCACCCAAACAAGCTTGGAGCCCCTTGGAGTCCTTCTAAGAAGTTTATATCCATTTACGATGAGCGCACTGAGTAATTTTATTTTTGAAACAATGCTACTTATACTTGAGTATTCTTTTTGGCTACCCTATTTACCTCTGCAGTGTCCACACTTGGTCCAGAAAAACTTTTCTGTTGTTTTTATAAATATGTGCTACAATGCATGTCTTTGTTTTTAGTGGACAGAAGGAAAAAAATCTATGGTTGTGTTTAGAAAAAGAACACCTGCTTTTGGAGGAAGAGGCACATTTCTAGTAGCAGTGACAATCAGATGGCTGCCATGATTGAAGACACAAAGCAGTGTGGTAGGACACAGAGGCTGGGCAACAGAGCTGGTAGCCAGGAGTCGGTAAAAAAAGCATGATCATTGCATTTTATTGTTTTAAATTTGTGCCCTCGATTCACTTACTTCAGCCTCCAAGTTAATATGTTCATATTTACACCTGAGGTAAAGAAAAAAAACAATATTGTGTGCCATAGCAATCTATGACACATCAATCTGTTTTTTCTGTAGGAGTGGTGGTACCAAAGATTTTTTACATGCAGTAAGCAGGACAGTGGTTTTGCTGCATGATCATCATGGTAGAAGCTCAAGGGAAAAAACATCCATACCTTACCCTGGTCAAGCAATAACCTGACACTCATGCCTAATTGTTTCCAATGTTACACTGCAAAAACCCACCTCCTTAATGTTACATAACTAAACTTGTCTTTAGTGAAAATTTACTATAAACAATTGACATTATCTGTGAATCCAGTAAGTACATTTTTCTTACTAAGATCTCTTGAAATAAGAATAATTTCTAGACCTAAATAAAGCTAAAAATAAGTGAATATTTCTTATTTTGAGGAAGACTTTTGTTTTAAATGGCATCTGAAAATTATTTTTGCTTGAAATAAATGTAAAATAGTTAAATTTTAGATATACAGACTAAATAAGAAAAAAAATTACTTGAAACAAGTCTAATCATCTAAAACATTAAACTGGAAGCTAGCTTGTAATGCTCAAAACAAGATGGAGATTATAATTTGGCTAGATTTAAGAAAATAAATCTTGCCAAGCTTCCTATCTGCAAGAATTTCAGTTTGTTAGTTTTTATTTGTTATTTTATTTTATTCTGTAATATTCTGAAAGTACTGTCGTTCATTGTGATAGAAAAGTAACTAAATAAAAAACTGCAGTCATGTAGATTATAGCAGCATCCCTGTTAGGTATAGTTACTTTGGAAAGTAGGTAATTAGGCTACAACTTAACCATCAATTAAAAGTAATCAGTTATATTTGGCCAGTTTGCAGTGCCTCGCATACGCTCCAACTTAATTGACAGACACAGCCTCCTTTGAACGAACCCTAAAGTCCTGACAATGAATATAGTCAGTCAGCCAACTAAATTAACACTGCAGGATAACGGTAACAGGAAAGACAGTCTGCAATCAGCTTTTCCAAATAGTGGTGGATAGCAGCTTTTCTCTAACGCAGAGTTTTCATGTTACCAGTATTTTTTTTCCTTTTTGTTGATGAATTAAAAATAATGTGCGAACTTCCACAATGCGTAAGCTGTACTCTGCCATCTTAACGGGAGTTCGAAAACACTCACACACACAGGGTCAATGAGCAGGGCACAGACACTCCCAGCTCTTCAGCTCCACTGATACATCCACAGGTGGCACACAGGCTGAGTCCTACAATCTGACAAAAAGAAGGATCCGGTCGGGATTTTGCTTTCCTTACTGAGAGATGTTCTTAAAATAACAGATTACTTTTAAAACAAAGTTACTGATTGCTCAACGCACAAAACTAATTTGTTAAGTTACACATTTCACAAAAAAGTAATAGAGTACTCCAACACGTTACAAAGTAACCCACATTACACACAACACTAAGGAGCATGTGGAAATCCAATAACTACAAGTTTTCAAAAAGGAGATTTTGCTCTTTTCACACTGGTTTGGTATATTTATAATTGATGGGAAGATGATCTGTCAACCAGTATGAAACTAACAGTTGCACAAACAAGAATTGAGATACTGGGAGATGACAAAGCAAGAGCCTGAGAGTCTGTTCTCAGAGATAGAACTGTCAAGCCAGGTTTACAAGCACAAAGCTGTATGTGTATATGTGCACAAAATGTGTATGTGATGTGCACGCCAGTGTGTTTCATCTTTGTTAGGATCAGATAACCTGTAACCTGCAACCTCAATCCAGCTCTGCAGTGATGGCAGACAACACAGACATCAAAACGGAACATCACTGACAGCTGTTTATACCACAGGCGTCCTATCAGGGACACCCTCTCTGACTCCTTTTATACACACACAAACACACACACACAGGCATGCCTTTGCAGTATTATAGTGGGAATATCAATAACCCTGGACCCACCGCAATAAACACATGTTACAGGGAATGAAAGTTGACATCTTGAACAGCACCTGTAAGACACACTAAGCAACCACGTTTGTGCCAACACAGCTGGAGGTATTTGTGTTCATTATTATGTCCATCTAATTTTACACTGCAAAAACTGTCCGTCTAACCAAGTCCAACAATCTTGTTTCCAGACAAAAAATAATTTTGATCTTGTTTTGAGATTTATATACTAAGCAAGAGCAGAATGTGTTAGATTATTAATCTTATTTAGAGAATATGTCTCATTTTGAGAATCCTTACCAAGTGCAATTGTCTTACTGCACCGGCAGATACCAGATTAGTCTAAAAGTGAAATCATTCCTGGTCCTAATTGAGGATTAGTGACTAACAAGGCCAGGCTTTGAATAAGGAGGGCATTTACATGCAGATAAAAGAAGGAAAACACAAACTTATTAAACAAGACAATACAAAAGTAGTGCTGCATTTTTTTTATATTTAGATATATTTAGATATGCTCTATAAAAAAATTCTACTTGGAGGAACATTTTCTGCAAATATTTTTGGAGTTACGTTCCACACAAATCCCTGAAATCCCTGAAGAGGCTACTACATGTTAAATGGGTAGGGGTCAACCCTAGTTGGTATTAGCCATAGTGCCACAGTAGAAAGATCAAAGGGCCACGTGCGGCTCTGGAGCTGCAGGTCCCAGACCCCTGGGTTTCACCACGATTAGGTTGAAGAAAGTTACTCTAAATTATTGCTTTTAAAGCAAGTAGAAAATATCCCTAAAACAAGTCCCAAACTGATCTGTGGTGGTAAGTATGAAACATAGATATAATAGATATAAATAGATATTTAACTATGTTAACAACCAAAACTATTAAAAGGATTTCTGTGTACCACTACATTTTTCTTTATTTTTTTCTAAATAAATTACTGTTTAATCACAGTACTACCCTGACTCTAAAGCAATCTCATTTGGTAACACCAGCACTTTTTCTGTCTTTCTTTTTTTATATATGTATATAACTTTATTTTTCTATAAAGTGTCACACCATAGTGATACAAAATAGTAGGTGGATACCCGACCCAAGCCCCACGATACCCGATGGGCTGGGCCGGGTTCCAAAGATATTTCGAAAGGATTCTCAGGTTCGGGTCTGGCTCAGTCACATCAGCGCGATAAAGCAAGCATTGAATAATATTTAAAACAGCTTATTATATAGGTAGCCAATGGGCCTATTTCACTTGATGCAAAGGTTTGTTTTTGTGATTAAAATAAATCTAAAATGTTACCCCAAATCTGTCTTCCTGTGTGCGGAAATGCGTTAACCTAGCCAGGACAACGAAAGAAGTGCGTATTAAGCTACATGTGTCAGCAACGATGGAAGACATTAAAAAGAGGTTGGCCTCAAGAGATTTTAAAACCACCGAAAATGAAGGAAAGTCCGCTGTGTGGAAGTACTTCTACATAGTTGTAAAGGCCGATAGTGATTAATCTGCTTGTCATGTTCAATTTAAGGGTTTACAGAGTTCTCATGTACCGGGAATTCCGCCCTGCAGCATCATGTACTGTAGATAGAGGTTGAAAATCACCTGGGCTACTGTAGCTAAGCATCACTGCCTTTACTAGTACCTCAATAAAAATCCCTCAGTAGGCCAAACAAAAATTGACTGATGCCATGTCCACACGTATCCCGGGTTTTTAAAAAAAGAAGATTTTGCACCTCTTCTTAAAAAAAAAAAATCTCCATCCACACATAACCGGATAAATTCATTTTTCAGCACATTTTTAGACGTGGCAAACCTGTAGGAGGCAGTAGTTCTCCCAAATCCTATCCACTCAGTAATGTTCTTTCCTCTATCTTCAGCACGCAGCAGTCATACAGCTTATAAAAGCAAACAAACAAAACGCCCTTTAACAATGGATAATACCAACACAGCTCTGAGGGCATAAATCCTGTTCTTGAGAGTAAACACAGGTCGCACAAGTGATGCTGGAGGATTTTTTGTCGCGGATAGTGATGTTACGGCTCTTAAAACTCAGTTTTCGCCCATCCACACGCAGATACTGAAAACAGAGAAAACGCAAATCTCCACTTTGGCCGGAGTTTTTAAAAAGATCTGTTTTTGGTGTCCGATCGGCACTCTAATACAAAATATGACAAATTTAATTTACAGATGGTTAAAAAGAAACAAACAATATATATACATATATATACAATCATAACACAGGGGGTACAACATATATTTAAGTGCCCTTCCCTCCTCCTATGGTCTTCTCCCTGTGTCCTAGAAGAAAAGGAACCCACTATCTTTCATATGCACAAATATGATTATTTTTCAACAATCTATTTTGTAATTTTATGATTTTATACACATAGAATATTAATACGTCAGGACAACATCTATATACTTACAACAACAACAAAAATAACTGTAAACAATAATACTAAATGTTCCTCATTACTTTTTTATTGTATAGTTCTTTTCATCTTAGGATTGTTCTTGTCCCGATCTCCCCTCTCTTTTTCTTAACTTTTTTAAATACACTCCCTGTCTTTCTGCCCCTCACCTTTTTGATTTTTATACTCTTTATACACTGTTTGAAGCATAACCGTAATCATTTCATTGTCTCTCATCCAGCTTTTCCCATGCTTCAGTTAATTCATAAACAATGTCATGATTTAGTATTATTAATTCACATCAGCTCTCCACAATGACTCATTACAACCCTTCAAATAGAGGGGAAAGGAAACAGGGATACACATAATGAGACGCAAGCAAAAACTTAAAGTTTTGTGTGAACAAAAATGTCCTTTTTCTTCCTTTTGTGAAAGTCTGACATTGAGTACTAGACAACCACGAACACATGTTGGTTCACACATAACTGCTTCTTTAAACCAGCTGTGGTCGGGTATGGTGTGACGGCCGTAGCACAGTAAAAAAAGAAAGAAATTGAGGACTTACTAAAGCAGAAATGTTTTTTCTGAAATCCCTAAAATGTAGAAGAAAACTATGAAGTTATTGATTCACCTCTTCTATGTGAAAACAAAAACTAAATATTGGCTTTTATTGTGTCTGTGTGTCTGCAAGATGTTCACGTGTAGAGTTTTTAAGTGACATCATGAGAGTCAAGGTAATGAAAATTGTGCTTGTTGAATGGGAGGCGTGTGATAAAGTCAAATGAATATGAGGGAAATTCATTTTCAATTGGAGGATCTCAAAAAAACTTTCAAAGTTGGAAATACAGTAGCAAACTGAAAGAGATTCAGTTTAAAAATGTAAGCCAAAAATGACCAGTGACTTTTTAAGATTTTCTTTATTGAATGTGTCTTTGTACATCCTAGTATACAGCACTTCACCTGATGATAAAAATCTGTAGAAAACTGTGTCTATACTTCTTTTTCTTGTAAAAACCTCAACTTATTTAATTAGATGAGCATTCGAAAGGAGAAGTAAATATCACACAGTTACGTTTTCAAGCACATTCACATCTACTTTGCCAATTAGTGGGAAACAGAATTGGACACTTTAAAAACTGCGAGGTGTGTGTCAATCGATAAGAGGTTAAACCAAGGGTTCAAATATAAACAGCTGGATAAGTCACAGTCAATACTTTCTATCCCCTGGCAACTGGTCAATAATTTTCCATAGCAAAGAAAACAGAGAGACAGTGACACAGGGTGGGGTATCTTTGTGCCTGTTCCACAATAAGGCTGTTAATAATTATACTCACCAGTTCATGCACAGACAATGTATTGAATTAAAAACTTGGAGTTGTGTGACAGACAGTTTAGCTTACGAAAGCTCATCTGAGTCAACTTTGTGCCTTAGAAGATTGTAAACCTTTATGTGTGAAGCTTTTTGTTAAAAGAAGTTCCTTACTATAACATAGCCTAAAACAGGAAATAGTGCAAAATTAGGAAGAATTCTAATCAGAAAATGCCCCAGATATGGAAGTAAAACCTTTTTGGATGAAATACTGTTAACTACTGTGATTTCTACAGGTTAGATATTCCCATTCAGTGAACTATCCGGTTGAGCTCCTTAACAGTTCATATATTTTCTTAACTTTAAACTATGCTAAATAAGTTATTGATGAAAACACTAAACTGAAAGCCAACTGGGTTAAATATTACATTGATTTACAGCACTTATACGCACAAATACATTAAAAAATGTGGATTTAAACCAGTAATGTTGCAAGGTTTTGTTGGATTTATATTCCAACATAAAATTTAAAATAATAACAACCTCCAATGATTTAGTATCATTAACCAATGTAGAATTTAAAGATTAAAAAATAGTTACTTATCTACTTACAAGTAGAAAATGCTCCTTGTGGACACATCTGCCAGACATTTAAAAGTGCAACTTGCAATGTTACAAGCCTTTTCTGACTTTACAGTTATTTATCTTAGTTTCAGAGTTTAAACACTGTGAAATAAAATGGTTGTAGAATATTAGGTTCTAATCCTGACGGGAGCTTTCCTCTATATATATCTTGAGCATAAATCAATGCTGGTGAAATTATTGAATTTTTGTTTGATTTGCACCTATTCATAGGTTGCAGATGGACTGTATGTACATTACAAAAGGTGTGTTTCCACTATCGGAACTTTAGGGTAATGTAACCAGATCAATTTCTTATGCGGTAATCTTTTTGCTCACTGCTCTCAGCCACCATGTCTCCATACACAATCGGCACTTGACTATTTCAGCAGCGAGTAGTGTAACTGATCAATGCAAAACGGCAACCAGAGCTGGAGAAATAACAAAAGATTGACATGAAAGATGCAGGGCTTGTTGCTGTGTGTTTGTTTGCTATTGTCATAAACTGCTTTGCCAGTAATTCTTATTTTTACAAAGCCAGTTTTTTGGTGACGTCTGCTCATTTCATCTTTGTAAGATATCTGTCATTATGCATGAAGAGTGTTACAGCAATCTTTACTTAGCAATATTAGCACAAACTTAAATAACTGATCAATTTCCATTTTTGATTGGAACACCTATGTTGCTGCGGCTGGCTCTTTCTCTGTCTAGAGCTCATCTTTGCTTTCTCCTAGAAAATGATTTAATGAAACCTAAATGCGCAGCAAACATACAGAAAAACAGGCCACACCTTTAGTAATACAATAACAATAAGTAAATACAAATAAGAGGACAATATAGAAGACAATAAAAACCAAATCAGCCAGTTCAACAACAATGGAAGCATTCCGCGTTCCTGTCTAGAGCAGCAGTTCTCAAATGGGAAAAACTGTCTGCAGGAGGAACTGAAGTCAAAAGAAATTTAACTCCAGAAATTGATAGTAAAGAACAAAATAAATCAAATTTTATAGACGACATTGCATTATTAGTGTTTCCTACATCAAGTTTGCTATAAAATTTGGACTCTGCTCTGTAATCAATTTTTTTTTTTGTTGCTTTTGTATTAGTAATTTTTCATTCAGTTCTTTAGTTATTGTGCTTCCTAGGGATAACAAGTTTACTACCAACAGTACAGCTGAAGAAAATAATACTTAATAAGCCAGTGTTTGCCTTTGTGAATCATTCCATTTTACAAAGATAAATTCTTGCCTGGCCTTTCCAACAGACACGTAAGCAACACGTTACAGGAGAAGCATGTTTCACTTGCATATTATGCAGCTTGGCCCCTTCCACCGGGCGCGTACGAGGCGCGTACCAGCAGGGAAGCAGCTGTCACCAAGAGAGCACGAAACAGTATTTATTTTGGTAGGTTCATTGTAGTTTAATTATTAAAACATTAAGGCCCATTTATTTTAGCTTGCATAACTGAAAAGGATGCATATAGAAAAAAAAACATTAATAAGTAGCATAAACTCATCATCTTGCCCCAAAACAGCATATATGTCACGCCATACTTTATCCTTCTTGATGTTGACTTTATAAAAAGTGTGACTGGGGTCATATAGGATTGAGTGCTTCTCCACTTCAATGATCAACTGTTCGTCGTCAATGATGAAACACAAATGAGACCCTCCCACAAGGTACTGACTTCTCACCGGCCCGTACAGATAGTGTACTTTTTTTAAGTAAAACAAACGGAAAGCAGCATCCATCCATCCATCTTCCGCTTATCCGGGTCGGGTCGCGAGGGCAGTAGCTTTAGCAAGGAGATCCAGACTTCCCTCTCCCCAGCCACTTGGGCCAGCACCTCGGGAGAATCACCTCACCAGGGAGGGGTCGAGGAGGCATCATAACCAGATGCCCGAGCCACCTCAACTGGTTCCTCTCGATGTGGAGGATCAGCGGCTCTACTCTGAGCCCCCTCCGGATAACCAAGCTCCTCACCTTATCTCCCAGCCACCTGTATCCATGATCTCGTTCTTTCGGTCACAACCCACAGTTCGTGACCATAGATGAGGGTAGGAATGTAGATTGACCGGTAAATCGAGAGCTTTGTCTTTCAACTCAGCTCTCTCTTCACTACGACAGACCAGAACAGTGCCCGCATAACTGCAGACGCCTTACGTCTAACGATCTCCTGCTCCATTTTTTCTTAATTCGTGAACAAGACCCGGAAAGCAGCCCATTTCTTTTATTTTGAAAATTTCCAAGCCATCTGATTTCCTGTCTTCCCCTGTCCAAAATGTTGAAATTTACGCGTTTCAGAGGCCTACCGTGTAGAAAAGAGGACCGCCTCGTATATTTAGAAAAGTGACGTGACATGATGCTCCTGAGACAGGGCAGACTCTCGCTGCTCTGGTGGAAAGGGTTCTATTGACTAGAGCTGTTAGTCTTAGAAATATAGCTAATCGTAATATATCTTCCGGTTTGGTGCTGTACAGTTTTCTGTGCTTGCATTTGTACCGAGCAACTTCTTTAGGAGAGAGGAGGGCCCGTGTGTCCACAGTACCAGCTGACTTCGGCAAGCCATAGTCTGGCAAGGCTTTAACATACGCCATGGATGTTTATACCTAAAGGAGGCATTAACACACACCTTATTTTTTGCTACTGATGGCTTGCCATAACTGGCTGTAACCTGACACCAAGTCAAGTCAGCACAGCGCTGATCGGAGAGCACTATCATTCTCTTCTTGTGAGAGTCTGTCACTGTTAAGTGAAACAACAGAGTTAACATCCAGGACTTGACTGAAAACATTCTGGGCTGAAGCCCAGGAAAAATCAGCACGTGACGCCACTGATCTCCATGTCATCTCTTAAGTCAGAACACCTGGATCTGGAGTATTTCAGTAGCCGGAGCCCCACTCTGGAGCCAGGCCTGGAGGTGGGGCACGTTGGCGAGCACCCGGTGGCTGGGCCTTTACCCATGTGGCCTTGCCGGGCTCAGCCCGAAGAGACAACATGGGCCCCCCCCTACCCATGATGCTCACCACCTGTGGGAGGGTCCATAGGTGCAATATAAAATGGTTGGTGGTCCGATCCTCGGCTGCAAAAGCTGGCTCTCACCTCTCTGGTGGGGATTGAGCCGGAGTTGGTGTGCAAGGTTGAGAGATTCCGACTGGACATAGTTGCCCTCACCTTGACGCATGGCTCTGGCTCTGGAACCCATCTCCTCGAGAGGGGTTGGACTCTCTTCCACTCTGGGGTATCTCCCACTTAGAGAAGCCAAGCTGGGGTGGGCATACTTGTTTCCCCCCATCTTGGCGCCTGTATCCTGGGAATATCTGGCAGAATCTACTGTCAGAAGGAGCTTTATAACTCTCACCTTTGGCAAAACCTTGAGCACATCCAAAGGGAGGCGGAGGAGCTGTCCCAAGTGGCTGGGAAGACGGAAGTCTGGGTCTCTCTGCTTAAGCTGCTGCCCCCGTGACCCGAATCCAGATAAGCCCATTATCCATTTTATTGTCCATTTTAATGTCCTTCTTTTAATGTTGCTCTTGTGTGTGTCTGACCACTGGGGGGAGGGTGTTTAAATATGATCATGTTTTAATCTGGTGGGGTATGTCGGGTCATTTTTAATCTGTAAAGCACTTTTGAGTTGCATTTTTTGTAGGAAATGTGGCTTATAAATAAAGTTTTATTGATTGATCTTTTATTTTAATGACTGAAAATCATTTCCTGTTTGCAGTCAATTAGAACTCTCCAAACAAAGCTACAATAGACACACAGGGGGACACACAGGGGGTGTCTATGCCAAGGAACCTCACCTTGATGTCTTGGTCCCGCTCCGGTTGCCTAGGAGATACGTCATCAAGGACCGCCAAGGCGTGTTCCAATTTTCATGTGCTACCGAGGCATTTGTCCTCCTTTTGTTAGCCGTTTAGCTAACTGACCAAGGATACATCAGAGGTCCCTTGATGCCTTCTCTCAGACAAAAATGTCCCAGCATACAGCACGGTAGGAGGCGGCTGCGGCTACTTCGGGGGTAAATTTCCAGTTTAAATGTAAGTCAACTAAATGTAGCTATTGGGCTTATGTCTAAAATGTTTGTTTAATTTTTTGATTGTCATTATTCATTTTTAGATCCAAAGCAGTTATATATGGTTGGTTAGTTGCTAAGTAGTTGCAGCTTCGGTGGCTACCAGGTACTAATTGGCTTACACATTTGATTTGATCGGCATACACTGTTAAAAAAAAAAGGTAAAAAGCTCATTATACATTTCCAGTTCCATGGCTGAAGTAACGTTACTATGCCACTACAACGGGTGGGGCGTAAACAGTGGACGTAAGCCGGCAGCCACAGTCACATGAGGCAAGTCTGTTCCATTTAACCGTTTTCTTTGACCAAGGAAGGACAGTGTCCTCATAAGCAAGGCTTCTTGCCTACCAAGGCATTGCCTTGACATTGAGAAACACCCAGTGTCTTCAGGTTTTACACAATAACTGTATAAAATAATTTGAGTTTAATAGTATATGTATCTGATTTCACTGTCTTAATAAGTCCACAAATAACTAATGCTGAGGCAGCAGTGTTCCTATAGCAGGAAGACCCTCCTAGGGTTGGCAGACATAAGTAATGTCAACAGCCTGATTTTAAACCCCACAGTGGAAAGTGGCACAACAAATGCCAAGGTAAATTAAAAGGTTTCAGGATAAAAAGGCTTTGAAATGTTTAGTCAAGAATTTAATGGTTTCCAAAGTCCTTAAATAGACATTTAAATTCTAATTTTTTGATGTAGATTTTTGTTTCTTTGCACCAAGCAAAAAAATAAATAAATGGACATTGGATAGTACAAAGTCCTAAGGAGGAGAATATCGTTCTTCTGTGTATGTATACATGTTGATGCAGCGTGTGTGTTCGTCTCAGTGCTAAGACATGGAGGAGATCGACTCCATATGCATGGTGTTTTCACAGCCCTGAAGGAAATCATGACCATAGCAGAAAACCCATGACTTATTTCACTAAGGCCTCATTTGTCTGCATGTGTGTGTGTGTGTTCGCGTGTGTGAGAGAAGAGGATACCATGGTGTGCATAGGCATGTGCTCTATTTCTGTAAGGCTGTGTGTGTTCCGAGTAATATTTTGTTTCTATTCTGGCATGCTAAAAGTATATCACACCCACTTTCCTACAACCAGCACAAAATTAGGATATCTATTTCTTCTCATTTATATACCAAGAGTTTAAAGGCGTGTGCACCACTTTTCAGTTAGACATTTTTATGTTTGTATAGTGGATGTTGGCAGTGCCAAAGTGGTTAAATTAAAATGTTTTAAAAAAACTAATTTCCACTTTGCACAACACTAATGCCTTGATTTATCAAGATTCCTAATGGCCGCAATATTGCGTGCGCGGCAAGAAATTTGTGACAGGGGGTTGTCCTTCATTCAATCTGCTAAGATTGCATGAGCAATTCATAACAGGCGCGAGGAGCAGTATTCAAATGAGGACTTTGCCGCCACTGATTTGACCAGCGCCACAGCTAGAGAGATTTATTTACACTGCAGCATGTCCAGAACAAAGTCGCTACGATGTCCATATTCTACCAATGCTGAAATACACCGCACTTGATCATGGCCTCTATTAATTATAAAGTTGATGTAGAAAAAATGTTGCCAAAGATAGCAAAAAGATAGCCATGTTAGCCTTTTCTGGTGATATAGGGAATCACTCTTGGCTGACGGTAAGCCCAGAATCCACAGTGCTTGACATCTCCAGAAAAAAGGAACCAAAATAAAGCACTGAAATGTGCTTTACTTTTCGGTCTGGTTAGTACCGTTTATGGCAGAACCGGCCATTATGGCACCGAATATCTGTACCCATTCCTAGATACCATGCGTCTTGGAGGAAAAAAAATAAGTTATTTATATATATACATAATATATATAAATAATATATATATTTACATAACTGTCACGTTTATGAGCATTAGAGTGTGTAAATATTAGTTGGTTATATTGTTTGTGAATTACATTTTTCGTTTGTTAGTAATAAATATGTTGAATGTAGTGACGCACAGTTAAGAAATGGCTTTTCAGAAGCAGTAAAAATAGGTGCTTAAATACCCGCCACAAACATTGTGATGCGGAGTAAATCCCACTGCGCCTGGAATACCTACTTATTTTTCTATTTTTTACCTCCTACAGAAACAGCCATATTGCATATTCAGCATGAAGAAAAGTGCTAAATGAATTGTGTGCATTTTGCTTCAGGTATAACAGGCTAAATGCTCTGCAACATGTTAGTAAGTCAGCTACAGCCTGTTTTTGCGATACTGTGTAGTTTGGGTTAGTTTTAACAAACGCAAATCGTTGATAAATCAGATCTAAAATTGTTTATTTAATTATCAGTTATCTTTATTAGAAAAATTAACAGTTGTCAGTCCCCTGACCCTACATTCAGAAGCAGTTTCAGTTGTTTATCCCAAATTTAGAAACATCATAAATTATCAGCAAAAGAGATTAATATATGGGCTACACGGTGGCACAGTGATTAGCACTGTTGCCTTGCAGCTAGAAGGCCCTGGGTTCGTATCCCAGCCCAGGGCCTTTCTGCATGGGGTTTGCATGTTCCCGTGTACTCCGGCTTCCTCCCACAGTCCAAAAACATGACTGTCAGGTTAATTGATCAATCTAAATTGTCCTTAGGTGTGGGTGTATGCGTGCATGGTTGTTTGTCCTGTCTGTCTCTATGTGGCCCTGTGATGGACTGGCAACCTGTCCAGGGTGTACCCTGCCTCTCGCCCATTGACAGCTGGAGATAGGCACCAGCCCCCCCACGACCCCTGGAGGACTGAGCGGTTCAGAAGATGGATGGATATTTGTTTTTTTTCCAGGTTTTATTTTTAATATATCTATTGAATTACGGTTTATCTCACTTTCCTTTTTATGGCATAAAAAGATGTGCAACTTTATGTAAATAATAATCCACCATTGCCCTCCTAATCAGATTATATTGTTAGATTCCTAATTTAATCATCAATTAGATTTGGGTTTTGTGGATTTTTTTGCTATCTTGAAAAATGTTGTGGCATAAGCATTGCAAATAAAAGGCACAACATATACGAGACATGTGGTACTGATGCAGAGTTTATATAATAAACCCATGCAAATGTTGACCTAACAAGGGCACTCCATTCCTTGCAATACAATGCAGACACACAGTGTGTAGTTATAGGAAAATCTCAGCTCGACATGTTGATTGCTTGAAGTAGCTAACAAGGCAGGAGACTAATTAACTTATTAGATCATTATTTAAAGTTCTTCACAGATTACACTACAGTAAAGAACAATTGTCAAAACTATATCCAGACAAATTTGATGACAAATGCAATAGATATTCACAGACACCTTGCAACCTTACTCACCTGTTTTGGGGATGCCCCAGGCTGTGTGAATTTTGGATAAATTCTTCAATATAATTTCAGGTATAATAGATATAAATATTGCTCAGACTCCACATAATTTCTTTTTGTGGCGAGCCACCAAATAACTGTTGTATCACAGCCATCCAAAACAACCATATTGCCATTGCTTATCTTATTGTCCAAAAATAGTTCTGTTGTTATGGAAATTACCTCAGCCACCATCAACCAAAGTCTAGTTACATTACATTCTAGGACTCCTAAAACTGAAGCAGATAAAGTTCTCTCCCAGAGACACGACTGATAGATTCTTTTCTCACTTAACTTATGAAATCATTAAATCATTTTTTTAACCAATAGAGGGCAATCATAGACCAGATAAATAGCATTGAGCTCTCAATCCAAGATGGTCAGTGGATAATTAGGTAGAGTTTGCTATGTAGTAGTTGTCCTGTAATTGGAGAGTTGGAGGTTTGATTCCAGCTCCCGCCTGTCACATTTCGATATGTCCCTAGGCAAGATGCCTACCAATCTGCGTATCAGTGTATAAATGTCTGTACATTTGAGAGTGTGAATGGATTAATGTGGCTCCAGTGTAAAGTGCTTTGAGTGGTCAGTATAACAAGATATGTCCTCTATAAGTCAGTCATTTAACATTCCATTTATAACTGCCAGAACTTAAATTTTCAGAAAATTTGCATAATTTCTTATACCTCCATGAAACATGTTTTAGTCTAAATACCTCACAAGATTAGAAAACCTATGACAGCAGCCAAACTCTCAATGTTTTCACCAATACCTCTTGTGTTCTAACGATTCTTGTGCATCTTGGTTATCGAAAGGCAGCAGCGTGGGAGAGTGTCCTTGTTGAGTTCTCAGCATAGACACAAATCTATGACCATTACCTCCAAGACACAAATTCAGAATGGATTTGTTGATAGCTTCAGAAGTAAGCTCCATTGGTGCTTTATCATTGTGATTAAGTAGGGAACCAGCAGCTATCACTAATGGCACGGTCACAAATATAGTGAAACGAGAGCCTGGTTAATCTTTTACAGCAGCAGTTTAAGCAGCGCATACAGCTCTATTAGTCCAGCAGCATCATAAGCCTTATTGATGTGTGTTTCTTCTTTATCGTATTTTTTACTGTTTGCTAAGATGTCTATTTCGAGGAAAGTGAAGTTGTGGGGAGGACAATTCTGGAGGGATGTGATAAAAGGTAATAACGGCGGATTTAGGGTTGAGCAAATTAAACAAATGGGTGATAAATTTAGGATGTATATCCACGTTAGCCATTTAGGAGAGATGAGTTTGAAATATGGCAGATATCTACTGAGGAGAACTGGGCTGTTTGATATGAACTGAGACAGAGTGCCATCAGAGAAAATTGCCATTGGTGATTACCTAAAACCCCTCAAGTTTGGGACATAGCTGGTCATTATGATGGAATCAATAACTATTCATGGTTGGCTGCTTGAAAAAGGAGCAGTTTTTCCTTTTATGCAAACAGATCGATACAGACGATTATCACAGGCAAACTTTCACTTTCTCTCTTTGATCTTTAGACCTCCAACATTTAGTTCAATATCCTTAGATAACCGACTTTATATTAAGGCACTTACAGCCAAAGTAAAGGATCTTAATTAGAGAATGTGACCATAAAGTGTTGACAGAAAGATTTATAAATAATTTATCACTAACACCAATGTCATTATGAATGCCATCAAAATTTATTTTAGCATCCTTTATGGGCACTTTTTTCTTCTATTAAGTCCTAATTATCCAGCATGCATCCATTAGCATTGATGGAAGCAACAAATGTATTAAATTTCTATCAATTTTTGGACTGTGTGTTATATTGTGTTTTTGCATGATGATGCCCTCTTTGCCCCAAGTTGAGTCTATGTCTAAGGTCAATCTCTCTTTCTCATTAGTTTTGACCCTGTGCAACTACTCTCATCTGTGGTGACATATGGGTCAAACCAAACACACTAATTATGTTGAATCGGAGGTGGGAAGTGTCGCTGTTTATAGGCTAGAGAAAGGCAAACAATAATTAGAAAACGGTAAACAAAAACGCATGACACTGGTTCATAATTCAGCTTTTCTCAACCACGTACTGCTGAATGCTACTTCAGGTAGGTCATCCAGTGGTAGAAACCATGACTACCTAACAAATAACACACATCAAAATACACACATCAAATTTCAAATGGATGGACCATTGTGTTTACTGGATATTTGTTTAAAATTAATGGACCCGAGATTGTGTTTCTAGTTAATTTTATTTTTGATTTTATGTGATAGATTCAAAATAAAGTGGCACTAGGTGAAAATTACTTCACAAAATATTTTAAAATTACAAATCTGAAAACTGTGGTGTGTATTTTAATTAATCTATTTTAACTTTGGCACTCTTAAAGGAGAGGTTGCACATTCTTCTGTGGCATACAGAGAAGTTCTGTGGTACAGTACAACTATAATATTACCCTAAATCAAACTGTAAATTCAATAAATGATATACACTACCTATTTGAAATTTTGAACTTTTAACATGTCCTAACTGAATGTCTTGAAATTAGCTGCATGAGACATTCCGCCCTTCGACACACTGTCTTCACCATCATATCAACATTCTCGGCCCAGCATGTGAAACACGGTTGCAGCTGGGCTCTGCTAGTCTCTGAGCTGATCGCATTACGTGTTTGGCCTGGCCTCAGGCAGAGCCGGGACAGCTAAAGTGGGGAATCAGAGGGATCTGTTAACACCGGACCCTCGCTGCGTCGTTAAGCCCTTTTTGAGGAGCCGCCAGTGTCCCACGTCAGTCCAAAGTTTGCCTGCCGAGTCACCAACTACAATGCTGAGCAGCTGTCCATCTGTCTGCGGTTAGTAAAAGTTTATAATATAATATGTGAGCGGGGCGGGACGTACTGTGGTGAAGCTACTGCCAGGCCTGGATCATGTTTACTCCTCAAGAGAAGCTGTCTGGGTGAAGAAGCTGTTCATAGGTCACTTCACGGCGGAGGGAGGGGTGCATCTGCAGCCACAACGACTCTTTTAAGAGCCATCAATAAACCCCTTAAGAGCTTTCCTGTCTACATAGTTTAACCTCTTAATAGAGCGGGGGAGGGAGGGCTGTAGAGAGACGAGGGCGGTAATCAAAATGTAGAGGCGTTGCTGGGAGGTCAGGGCGTACCTAGGAGGACTCAGGCATTCAGATCTCAACATGGCGCTGCGAGAGCTTTAAAACATTACCCAAACATACACAAAGTAACCTAAGAAATACTTAGGCATGATTTTAAGGAGGAAATGACAAAAGACTGTGACGAAAAGCTGTAAAAAGTGGATTTTACATGCCACCCCTCCTTTAAATAAAATAGAATGCAGGCAAGTACATTAAGTTTTCACCTAAGTGGCAAATACAGTCAATATATTTTTGAATATAATCAGTTTATTATATGCTGTGAATGCCCAAGAGACTGACTAGAGAGTATTTGTGAATAAACAGCCATATTTCAATGAAAGCCAAAAGAAGTCAGAATGCTGTTTGACACACATCATTGTGAGGGATGTCAGAATCAGAATCAGCTTTAATGGACAAGTATGACACCAACAGCATATGGAACAAAGGTCAGATGTGGCTCCTCTCTTCTGTTCTCTGTGTCAGATGTTTAGTTACTCCTCCGCCTCCTTTAGTGATAATGGTAAGTGTAATGAACGTAGCATTTCTGTAGCTTTGGAGGCAATGGTTTCAGAGTTAGAATCCCGGCTCTGCGGTGTTGAGAATCCAGTAAATAGTCGAGGCCCGTTAGCCAGCGTGGAGTCAACAAGGAAAGAATCACCTAGCGGTCCTCCAACAGAACCCAAGCAGCTGGGATTTCAGGCCGACTGAGTAATGGTACATAGAAAGCATTGTTCCCAGCCCAAAGGGCAACACCAACCTGTCCGCGTTTCTAACAGATTTTCCCAACTCAGTGACACACCCACTGAGAAACAGACCCCGGTAATTGGCAGTTCCATACTCCGAAACGTGGCATTAGAGACACCATCGACCACAGTCAAATGTTTTCACACTGGCGGTAATGAAACCTAGTTACGCCAATCAGAGGTCACTAAAATTAGTGTTACTTCGGTGTGTAAGTTTGCTAAAAATATGTCAGACTGTGTAATCTTTTCTGGTCCTCTGCCCGATCGGACTAGTGACGACATGTTTAGCCGCATGCTGTCATTTCATCGATGGTTGTCTGAGTGGTATCCAGCAAACAACGTGAGCTACATTGATAATTGGAAAACTTTTTGGGGAAAACCTGGTCTGATCCGGAGAGACGGCATCCATCCCACTTTGGATGGAGCAGCTCTTCTTTCTAGGAATCTGGACAGATTTATTAGTTCTTCAAAACACTGACAAACCAGCTTCCAGACCAGGAAGCACAGTTGTAGTTTAACCCACCTCTCTGCAGCTTCTGTACTGTTGCCACTCTATACCCCATTGAGACAGTGTCTTGCCCACGGCCAAAATCAAATAGACTGAAAGTTAACCTGACAAAAGCAAAGTATGAAAATCTAATTACAATAAATACAACTCAGACCATCAAGGAAATAGGGCAATTAGATGTGGTTTACTATACATAAGATCCCTCTCCTCAAAGACTTTATTAGTAAATGACTTGATATGTGATAATAAAATTGATCGGAAACCTGGTTGCAGCAGGAGGATTTTGTCATTATAAATGAGTCAACTCCTTTCAATTATCTACATGTTGACATTCCTATAAATAGTGGGCAAGGAGGAGGAGTTGCAACCATCTTTCATTCAGATTTGCAAATTCGTCCTAGACCAATTATTAACTACAGCTCTTTTGAACATCTAATCCTTAGTTTTCCTCATCCAAGCTGCAAAACATTAAAACCACATTTGTTTGTGGTTTTGTATAGACCTTACTCTCAATTTTTGGACCAGATCTCAGATTTTTTATCTGATTTAGTTTTAAACACTGATCAGGTAATTATAATAGGGGATTTCAATATTCACATGGACATTGAAAGTGATAGCCTAACTGCAGCCTTTAATATTATCTTAGACTCAATTGGCTTTACTCAGAAAGTGAAGGTACCCACACACTCTGATCAACACACTTTAGACATTTTACTGACATAAAGCATTGAGTGTGATGAACTAATAGTCCTCCCACATAACCCAGTCCTACCGGACCATTTTTTGACAACCTTTGAATTTACTTTACCCAACGTTCCAAAATCTGAAAAAAAATGTCATTATAATAGAACTTTATCAGACAGTGCTGTAACATGTTTTGAAGAATCTGTTCCATTCTTGCTTCCCTATGCATCTCAGAATACCACAGTGGACTGCAGTAATTCCAATACTAACCCTTCACAAATTGATGGTGTGGTTCAAAGTATTACTTCCTCACTGCAATTGGCACTAGACAGTGTAGCCCCCTTAAAAAAGAAGGTAATCAGCCATAAGAAGTTGGCTCCCTGGTTTAGTGCAGAGTTGCATACTTTAAAGCATACTAGGAAACTGGAGAGAAAATGGCGCTCTATACACTTAAATGATTCCTTCCTAACCTGGAGAAAATAGTCTATTACTTTTTTAAAACGCCTTTCGACAAGCTAGAACAGCATATTTTTTGTCATTAATAGAGGTAAATAAAAACAATCCTTGGTTTCTTTTTAGTACAGTTGCCTAACGTACACAGAGTCATAGGTCTGTTGAGCCAACTATTCCCCATTCTCTCAGTAGTGATGACTTTATGGGATTCTTCATAAGTAAAATACATTCTATTAAAAATAAAATCATTGGCATTCTCCCAAACATGATTAACTCTCATTCTGTAAATGAGGCAGTATCAGAGGGAACTGTGGAACCATCATGTCTGTACGATTTTGATTCTGTTGAACTTTCAGAATTATCACAAATATTAGCTTCATCTATACCCTCAACTTGTATGTTAGACCCAATACCAACCAAATTATTTAAGGAAGTGTTCCCTCTGGTTACTGGCCTTATTTTAGACATGATGAATCTATCTTTAATAAATGGATATGGGCTTCAGGAATTTAAGGTTGCTGTAATTAAACCTTTACTTAAGAAACTGTCCCTGGATCAAGATGATTTGGCTAACTGCAGACCTATGTGTAACCTTCCATTCTTATCCAAAATTCTTGAGTAAATAGTTGCTAATCAAGTACGTAAGCATCTAAACAGCAACAAACTGAAGAATTTCAGTCAGGGTTTAGAGCTCACCATAGCACTGAAACAGCACTGGTGAAAGTTACTAATGATATTCTACTGGCCTCATATAATGGACTTGTGACTGTTCTGGCTTTGTTAGATCGCAGAACTGCTTTTGACACAGTCGATCATAATATTCTCTTAGAAAGGCTTGAACATGTTGAAGGGATCAAGGGAACAGCACTCGGCTGGTTTAAATCATATCTGTCCGACAGATTCCAGTTTGTTCATGTCAATGATAAATCTTCTTCACACTCAAGGGTTACTTGTGGAGTGCCACAGGGTTCTGTGCTTATACCAATAATAAGAGAACTTATACCCAGTTCTCTTTACTATATATATATATATATATATAGTAAAGAGAACTGGTAAAATAATTAGACAACATGGAATGCATTTCCACGGTTATGCTGATGATACACGATTATATTTATCCATAAAACCTTATGAAAGCAATCATTTAGGTAGATTACAAGCATGTCTCGAAGACATAAAAACCTGGATGACTCTAATTTTTCTGCTTTTAAATTCAGACAAAATATAAGTTGTTTTCTTTGGACCAGAATATTTAAAAAGGAAACTGCTAAATCAATCACTTCATCTGGATGGCATTAATTTGGCCTCTGGAAATAATGTAAAGACCCTCTGTGTGATTTTTTACCAAGACATTTAAATCCCATATTAAACAGCTCTCTAAGATTTCTTTCTTTCATGTCCAGAATGTTGCTAAAATTAGAAACGTGCCCAGGAATGATGCAGAGAAACTAGTCCATGCATTTTTTACTTCAAGAATAGTACTACTGTACTGTAATAGTACTACTACTGTAATTCCCAAAATGCAATTAAAAGCCTTCAGTTGATCGAAAATGCTGCAGCAAGAGTTCTGACGAATATTAAAAAGTGAGATCACATTTCTCCTGTTTTGGCTTCTCTCTATTGGATCCCTGTTAAATCCAGAATAGAGTTTAAGATCCTCCTCCTTACTTATAAAGCCCTTAATAATCAAGTTCCTAATCAAGTTCGTACATCAGAGTTCCATATGTTCCTAACAGAGCACTTGGTTCTCATAATGCAGGTCTACTACCAGCTGCAAGAGGCTCAGCTTTCACCGTGCCAAAAACAATGTTCCTGTGGGTGGTCCAAAGCTAGGTAGGCGAGGCCATGATTGCTAAGTTAGCATTGTGAATATAGACTGTAAATACAATAGGCTAACCCATAGGTTTCTGAAGAGCAAAAAATGAAGCCAACTGGGCAGTTACCACCGCCGCCATCTTGTTCACGTCACTCGCCTCACTCTGAAAATGAAAAAAAAAGGCCAAAGAGGTGGAGCTGAGAGTAGCGCTTTGAGGCTGGGGGCGGAGAGTTGATGCTCCAACTCGCGTGTAGAAAAGACAAAAGCTACGATCAGAATGGTATTCCTCTTTGCCACCTGACAGAAATTCTCCCCCCACTGCTGTCGAAGCATAAGCCTGTATAAAGCCTCCCCCAAGCAGAGACTTCTTGGATGGTCTGTTACTGTAATTAATACCACAGCAAGCAATCTTTGTCCAATAAGTGCTCGATTAACAACCAAAACCGAATAAAAAGTGTAGAGGCAACTGATAGTAGAGTTCAGAAACATGAAATGGCTAAAGTCTTTACATTAGTCCCAGGCTGTGAAGGCCTTCCCCGAGCAAGTAGAGGGGGAAAGCAGACTATGGTGCAAGCTATCAGCTACCGTTAGCCACCATTAGCCACTACAGTTTGCCTTGACGGACCAGTCAATCAAAATGACACTCCACTAATTATTCATCCATCCATCCATCCATTTTCTGAACCGCTTAATCCTCAAGGGTTCACAGGGGGGCTGGTGCCTATCTCCAGCTGTCAACAGGCGAGAGGCGGGGTAAACCCTGGACAGGTCGCCAGTCCATCACAGCCCTTAATTATTAATCATTTCAAAATTTAAATACAAATAAATAGAGGAGTAAGAAAAAAAATGTGTCCCCCTTAGAGTTGTCATGACTGTAAACCTGACCTATCTAACCTAAAGTGTTTTTTTGAATCAGGCTGTAAACATATTTATTTTAGCTGTAAAGTTGGCCTTTTTAACATGGAAGTCAATGGGAATTTGCTCCTTTTTGCAGCCAGCCCCCAGTGGATGAGGGAGGAACTGCAATTTTTTTCCACTTTCTGGTTGGCTTCACATTGTGCGGGCAGAATTTGCCCCTTATGACGTGTGGTAGTTGGGCTTTTTCAAACTCTGGCGTTTTTCTGGTCTCTTTACTTTATGCAACTAATTCAGGGAATGGATTTGTATAAAAGGTTCATATGCAGCATGCTTTCAGAACACATAGTGACTGATTTTGATTAAAGAAAACTCAGTTTTTCACGATTTTCAGTGAAGGAGAACTTTAAGAGGTTCTCCAACTGCAGCATCTATTTAATGCTGATCCAACCTGAACATACTTGGTCAAAGATAAACCAGTACACAAAAACACACAGTATATCTATCTAATCCAAAATACTCTAAAAACAAATATTATATGGAGATATTTTTCCCATAAAGGACGATCAGACATTGCCCACTAAACACTGGTCAAAATGAGTTACATGGGTGAAAACAGGAAAAAAAAGAAGAGTTGTGGGCACAGCCCTCCGTTTCAAACACTCCTGGATGTAGATGTTGAAATTTCCTAAACCCCTTGGGGGAGCATGTCTTGGAGCAGAAAAGGGAAAGGAAAGATAGATAATAACCAAATTGTTTTTCTCTGTTCAAAATGTGAAAGAAGGGATGTATTTTCTGAAACAGCTTGGTACCAAGAAACACTAAAGCATATGGCTGGCTGCATAAGGAGAAAATAGGTAAGGAGAAGTAAGGAAGACAGAGAGGGGCTAAGATAACGAACCATTAAACTTGGCACTGCTGTCCAAAATCCTTAGGAGAGAGAGATAGAGCATCTTTAAACACTGTCATTTGACTTTGAACAAAGTGACTTTTGAAGTGAAAGAAGCCATTTTTTCCCCTTTTCTCTTTTTTTTCTCTTTTTTCCCCTTCCCTCCACATTTTAATGCTCCCTGCTCTATCATGTAAATCCCCATTCAAATTAGTTGGGCATTAGAGCCCTCAGCAGTAATGTCAGAGAGACTGAATGAGATGGGGGACTTAAGCACCTAACGAACAATGAAATTCCCAAGCCTTGGGACAGGACAATTAAGAAGCAGGCTTAGCCAATGATGAAAATTTATTGCTATCTAATACATATTTCTATTTTCTGAACACTAACCAATTTGAATGTGATTAAGGGGGGTGGGGCGCTTCATTAAAGAGACACTGGCTCTCAGAGGTCGCTGGGAGAGGAGCCTTTTGATGTTAAATTACAAATACGGAGGAGAGAGATTTTACCATTGTCTTTTTTGGGGTCCAAGTATTGTTTTCTGTAGTTCCTCTAAAACAGGTTTGTTAACTCTTTGCTGTTCAGGACAGACACTAATATGATGGGCCCGAGGGAGTGAGAGAAAGAGAAACAGGAATGGAGAGGGCTTTTAGTGGGATACCAGACAAAAATAAAGGTCTTGAAGTTTATTCTTTTCATCAGAAAAGAAGGATGCTCCCATTCAGTGTTTCTAGTCTTTTTTTACTACATCTGTCAGGCACTCTCATAGTGATTGTCTTTGCTACATGCATCTGATGGACGTTTAAAATGAAAATCACAAAAGGAGTAAAGCTAACAAGCCTTTTAGAAAGCAATGGCAGATCTATGTGGACAGCTCATTAATAACCTTAAGTGTAACTCAAACAAGCTCAGATATATTTTACTTCAGCACTTTAAATTTATCCATTGATATCTTGTAGATTCCAAAAGATGTGCAGTGGCATACTTGTGAATTGGATGGACAAGGAAAAATTGATTTTTGACGATTATGGCAAATATAAAAATGAAAGTTGTGACGTGCATTTGTAGTCAGGCGCCTTTATTCTGATACTCCATATTAAATATTAATTCAGTGTAGCTAAATGCCTCTAGGAATTACTTAATTAGTAAACATAGTCCACCTGTATGTAATTGAATGTCAGTATAAATATAGCTGTTCAGCTTAGGCCTCAGTTTGTCTTTCTTTTTTGAGAAAATGTGTGAGTCAGGAGACCAGAGAACACAACAGACATTTCAGAAAAAAAATTGTGGAGATGTTTAAATATATAATTATAATATATTGAATATTATATTAGAATATTATATATAATATTATAAAACCCTACACCAGCTTTTAGATGTCTAAAACGAACACTGTTCAGTTGTTTATCTGAAACTGAATGAGGATGACACAACTGGAAATCTACCTTTACATGGAAGGCCGTCTGAACTGACTGGTAAGCACTGATTAAAGAAGCAACTCAGAGACCCTTGGTTACTATGCAGGAGCAGCAGAGATACACAGCTCAGGTAGGAGAATCTATTGACAAGATGACTTGTGTACTCCACAAATCTGGCCTTGACACAAGAGTAGAAAGAATCGACCAGGGTTGAAAGAAATCAATCTGAGCCCTAATTAAAGTTTTCCACAAGCCATGTAGAAGATATAAGAACAACAAAAAAACAAATTATATTCATTAATACTAATTATAATTAGTCTGTATGAATAAACACTGGCAAAAAAACAACATTCCATATCTCTGTGAAGACATTAACAAGGTGAAAAATGATGGTGTCAGCCTCATGATGTGAGGATGCTTTTCTTCAGCAGTGGCAGCTGTTTAGAGTTAAGGGATGATGGACGGTGGTAAATACCTATGATTGACCTGAAACATACAGCTAGTGCTGCAATGGTGAATGTCAAACCAAATCCATCTGTTAAAATGGGCTAATCAAAGTTTGAACCTAAAATTGTATCCTAATGTTAGAAAAGAGTTTTATACCATACTTTTATACCGTGATTTGGTGGCTCACAAAAGTGGGAGCGAAACACAATGTTTAAGGAGTATCGATACTTTTGCAAAGTGACAAATTTATCAAATCAGGTGTTTTTCATGCTACAGGTGCAACCTCTGCAAGATTATTCACAACCGTGCCATAAAAATGTAACCTTTAGTTTCTTGGTGGTCAACCCTTGCTTTAAAACAAGCACAAGAAGAACATCAGGATGAGACAGTAGTATTATGTCAAAATTATTTTGGAGCATCTTGAGGCTCCTGGAAGAGTAGGAATTTCTCTGGAGGAAGAGAACGATGCTTTTGTTATTTAACCATCAAACTCAAAGGATCATAATTTGGGTCAGAGATGAAAACAGCAAGCAGTGCATATATCTCATCCCCTGCAACACATACGGGGGCCAGATTAATTTGAGTTAATAGATGCATTCTCAGGCCCAGTTTAGAGGGGATAAAGGACAATTTCATTAACTTTCTTTATATTTAATGTTCAATTAGTTGCGGGTATAACAGAACCATAATCAGATGGAAATATGGGCAGGAATTAATGCCCCGGCAGGAAGAAGAAAAACCAGGGGATTGATATGCACCCAGTGGAAGCTCACTGTTAATGTGTATTTCTGTATAAGGGCCTGAGTTGTGTGTATTCTGGATGAACACCCAATACTCGGCATGTGTTGAATTTCAGCACTAAGGTATTAAAGCTCATAAATCTATTTTTTAAAAAGATTACTTGAAATATTTACATAAATACACATATATACGCACTTGTATTGGATAGTAATGCCAGCGGGAAAGAGAAGGAAGGAGGTTTGTGACAGTATAAAGAGAAAATGAACGGCATGGAAAATAGAAAAATCAAATGCTTTATTGTGTGGGTGAGGCAGGCTTTCATCATTCTGATAGGCAGCATTTTGTGTCGAGTGTGTGCGTCTGTGTCTGTGACTGATGCAGCGTGTTGTGTTGCATGTCACGCTGAGTGATAGGATTATTCATTTTCCCCTTAGCAGAACACAAATCACTCTTTTATCCGTCATCATTGAATCTTTCCAGGGTTAAGTGTTTATGTTCGCAGCTTCTTACAGTGCCGTGTGTCTGTGGGTGTTAGGCTCCTTTTTGAATATTTTGTTTGTGTGTTCAGCAGAATGTTCCTTCAGAAGAAAAAAGCGTAATAGCAAAAAATAAAGTGACACTGACAAATTGTGACATCTTGTCTCACTTTCCTGTAGAACTCAGTGGACATCTCTATTAATTGCTCACACACCTACAAACACAGATACAAAAAGTAAGGTACACCCTGAGATGTTGAAACTAAAAGAAAAAACAATATGAAACATTGTACAAATGACTAAATTCACTGCCAGCTACAATTACTGGCACCCCAGTAAATCTTTGCAAAAAGCTTTAAGATGATCTTGAAACCAAAACCTTGTGAAAAATAAATTAAGCACAATTCTTTTCTCAATCCACATAATGTGGATTGAGGAGAGAGATCTTTGACCATTCCTCTTTGCACAATCTATAGATCATCCCAAGTCCTGGGTCCTGTCTTATGCTCTCTTTAGCTCACCCCACATATTTCACCATGGAATATTTCAATTTAATAAAATAAAAAAAACTTTATTAACTCCAGTGGAAAATTAAGTGTTGTTGTAGCTCATACTAATTAATTATTTAATGAATTGTTGTAGATTATGACAGCTGTGGTCAGAAAGGACTTCTTTTAGCGGTCTGTGTTCCAGTGAAACTGAAGAAACCTCCAATTAAAGACACCAAGCTGTTTTAGGATGGTCTCATGAAGAGGATGTTCAGGGTTATCCATATTCTTATTTAATTTTATGAAAAATCCTTTTTATGCATCATCATCTCCAGTAGCTCCACAGTTGTCACCCGGAAAAGAACCTGACCTCTTTTTCTGGTTGTTTAACCTTTTTAAGTCCGTGGCACTGATGGTGCCACCCCAACAAAGGATGGTTAAATATATTAACACTCTCCTCAAAAGACTTCTACAAGATTTGCAGCATCTTGCTGCAAACATTCAAGGACGTAACTTCCTTTAGAAGTACAGTCTACTCTGTCCCTTCTTTTAGACGGTTTCACTGTTCAGTCTGTTGTCCAGGTGAACTCTGTGGTGTTTGTACTCGTCAAGTACCACTCCTTCTCCCGTGATGCAAACAATGTTTGACTTAATTCTTTTTCTTCTAAAATCTGCAATCTTCTTTGTTTTTTTCACATTGAAGGTAAGATGATTGTTTCAACACTGGAAGTACTGTTTCAATACTGGAAGTCTCAGGTCTACAGCGTGAAAAGTAATGGTGAGAGGGATGCTCCTGACCACCTGGTTCAGTGTCATCAACTGTGGTCTGTTTGCCAGGTAGTCTTCAGTACATCCACATGCACATCAAGCTTTTGGAAATAATTGGAGTAACAGCCAAGCCAGAGTGAGTGTAGACATGCATTTCAAAAGTCTTATTTCAGTCAGACTAAGGCAATGATTTGGCTATCTCTTGCTGTATGTAAACACTGATTAATCTACAACAATAAGCAAACTGCAGCAGTCCTGATATGTTCTAGTTTGCTTACTCAGGCAGGCCAACAAGAGTCTCTCCAGGACCTTTATGATATAAGATTTTAGGGCAACAGGTATATCATTGATGACTGATGGGTGACTTTTTTTGGTACTGGAAACGAGACAAGATGTCTTTCACAACACTAGAACGATCTCCTGAGTTAAGCTAAGGTTGAAGAGGTTGTGCAGAATCCCTCTCAACTGCTCTGCAGAGGATTTCTGAACCCTTGGGCTGACACTATGTGGACCTGCACTCTTGTTTTCTTTCAGTCTCTTCAGTTGCCTCTTCACCTGAATTCTAGAGATAGACAGGTGGGTGGGGGAGACAAAGGGAGCAGCAGCATCTCCTGACTTGGTTGATGTCATGACCTGTCTCACAGCCATGACAAATTGTGAGAGGCCATACTTCAAAGCAAGTTAAATAATTTATTTAAATGATAAAATAAGGAATGAAGGCAAGAGTGGGGAGCAAAGCGCCCACACCAAATAATAAGCAAACAAAAAATGTGTCAGCGAGTAAGAGAAGCTGAACCGAGGAAGGAAGGGACCTTAACTTCAGTGGGTGACACTGGGCCCAGGTATCTCCAATGAGTTTATTGTCTGCTCCGTACGCTGCAGCACACCTGAAAAACAGAATTATTGAGCAAGCCATCACAACTGAAAACCAACTTGTGCCCTCACTGATATAGAAGATAAAACATCTGAGCTGTGGGTCAGGACATGATGATGCGGAGGTTGTTCCTGAAGTGAACCTGTTGAAGAATGTGTTCAATTCAATGATTTAGTCAAGGCTTTCATCTGTCTAATCCTTCTTGTGTTTAGCCTGTGATCTTCTTTATCCCAGACCAGACATATCTAATATTTCCCCTCTGCAGTTTGCTTTCCAGCTTCTTCCTGTATAACCCCATGATGTCGCTGATCTTTACTTTAAGGGCATATTCAAATCAGCCTAGCTTAGTTTTCTAAGAACATTGAACAAGCCAACCAAGACCAAGCTAAAAAGGTGATCTCAGAGAGCAACCAAACTTTATTCTACCCAGTAAATGAAAAAAAAAACATTCCTTTTTAAGTCTCAGCAGGCACCCTTAATTGTGACGCATTATGAGAAGCAATTGTCTTTTTATTTGTGCATTTTTATGCTTGTGCTGAAAATGTCCCAACTGTGAGGTCCTATTCAAATTCTATTCAAATTTGTAATGTCATGTTAATTTTAAACAATCCATCTAACTGCAGAAGATTGTACACCTCATATTGGGTCAAATAGTCTTGAGGTTCAAACAATTCGGTTAGAATTGCTGTATCAGAGGTTGGGCTACCCTTACCATGAGTGTCTTTAATATCCATCCATCCATTTTCTGAACCGCTTAGTCCTCCAGTGGTCGCGGGTGAGCTGGTGCCTATTTCCAGCTGTCAATGGGCGAGAGGCGGGGTACACCCTGGACAGGTCGCCAGTCCATCACAGGTGTCTTTACTAATGATGACTAATTTGGGTTTAAATATAAAAAAGATCTGTTATTAGGAAAACATTAAATATTAAATCATTTTTATATTAATTATTTTTTTGAGAAATGCATTTAATTAACATTTATTAACATTCTCCATCCATCCATCCATCCATCCATCCATCTTCCTCCGCTTATCCGGGGTCGGGTCGCGGGGGAAGTAGCCTAAGCAAGGAGACCCAGACTTGCCTCTCCCCGGCCACTTGGGCCAGCTCCTCGGGAGGAATCCCGAGGCGTTCCCAGGCCAGCTGGGAGACATAATCTCTCCAACGGGTCCTGGGTCTTCCCCTGGGTCTCCTCCCGGTGGGACATGCCCGGAACACCTCACCAGGGAGGCGTCCAGGAGGCATCCTGACTAGATGCCCGAGCCACCTCAACTGGCTCCTCTCGATGTGGAGGAGCAGCGGCTCTACTCTGAGCTCCCTCCGGATGACCGAGCTTCTCACCCTATCTCTAAGGGAGAGCCCAGCCACCCTACGGAGGAAACTCATTTCAGCCGCCTGTATCCGTGATCTCGTTCTTTCGGTCACCACCCAGCGTTCGTGACCATAGATGAGGGTAGGAACGTAGATCGACCGGTAAATCGAGAGCTTCGCCTTTCGACTCAGCTCTCTCTTCACCACGACAGACCGGTACAGCGCCCGCATGACTGCAGACGCCCTACCAATCCGTCCATCGATCTCCCGCTCCATTTTTCCCTCATTCGTGAACAAGACCCCCAGATACCTAAACTCCTCCACTTGAGGAAGGACCTCATCCCCAACCCGAAGAGAGCACCCTACCCTTTTCCGACTCAAGACCATGGTCTCGGATTTGGAGGTGCTGATCCTCATCCCAGCCGCTTCACACTCGGCTGCGAACCGCTCCAACGAGAGCTGTAGATCACGTTCAGACGAAGCCAACAAGACCACATCATCTGCGAAAAGCAGAGACCCGATCCTGAGGTCACCAAAACGGATCCCCTCAACACCTTGGCTGCACCTAGAAATCCTGTCCATAAACGTTATGAACAGGATCGGTGATAAAGGGCAACCTTGGCGGAGTCCAACTCTCACTGGAAACGAGTCCGACTTACTGCCGGCAATGCGAACCAGACTCTGACACCGGTCATATAGGGACCTAACAGCCCGTATCAGAGGGCCTGGTACCCCATACTCCCGGAGTACCCCCCACAGGACACCCCGAGGGACACGGTCGAACGCCTTCTCCAAGTCCACAAAGCACATGTAGACTGGTTGGGCGAACTCCCACGCACCCTCCAGGACCCTGCCGAGGGTGTAGAGCTGGTCCAGTGTTCCACGGCCAGGACGAAAACCGCATTGTTCCTCCTGGATCCGAGGTTCGACTATCCGTCGTACCCTCCTCTCCAGAACCCCTGAATAGACCTTACCAGGGAGGCTCAGAAGTGTGATCCCCCTGTAGTTGGAACACACTCTGTGGTCCCCCTTTTTAAAGAGGGGGACCACCACCCCGGTCTGCCAATCCAAGGGAACTGCCCCCGATGTCCACGCAATATTGCAGAGCCGCGTCAACCAACACAGCCCTACAACATCCAGAGCCTTGAGGAACTCCGGCCGAATCTCATCCACCCCCGGAGCCTTACCACCGAGGAGCTTTTTAACAACCTCGGCGACTTCAGCCCCAGAGATTGGAGAGTCCGTCCCAGAGTCCCCAGACTCTGCTTCCAAACAGGAAGGCGTGTCGGTGGGATTGAGGAGGTCTTCGAAGTATTCCATCCACCGACCCAAAACGTCCCGCGTTGAGGTCAGCAGCACACCGCCCCCACTGTAAACAGTGTTGGCGGCAGACCGCTTCCCCCCCCTGAGACGCCGGATGGTGGACCAGAATCGCTTCGAAGCCATACGGAAGTCGTTCTCCATGGTCTCTCCAAACTCCTCCCACGCCCGAGTTTTTGCCTCAGCGACCATCCGAGCCGCACTCCGCTTGGCCTGCCGGTACCTATCAGCTGCTTCCGGAGTCCCACAGGCCAAGAAGGCCCGATAGGACTCCTTCTTCAGCTTGACAGCATCCCTCACCGCCGGTGTCCACCAGCGGGTTCGAGGGTTGCCGCCACGACAGGCACCAACTACCTTGCGGCCACAACTACGGTCAGCCGCTTCGACAATGGAGGCACGGAACATGGCCCATTCGGACTCAATGTCCCCCGCCTCCCCCGGGACGTGTTTGAAGTCCTGTCGGAGGTGAGAGTTGAAACCCCTTCTGACAGGAGACTCCGCCAGACGTTCCCAGCAGACCCTCACAACACGTTTGGGCCTACCAGGTCTGTCCGGCGTCTTCCCCCACCACCGGAGCCAACTCACCACCAGGTAGTGGTCGGTGGATAGCTCCGCCCCTCTCTTCACCCGAGTGTCCAAAACATGCGGCCGCAGGTCAGATGAAACGACAACCAGGTCGATCATCGAGCCGCGGCCTAGGGTGTCCTGGTGCCAAGTGCACACATGAACACCCTTATGCTTGAACATGGTGTTCGTTATGGACAATCCATGACGAGCACAGAAGTCCAACAACAAAACACCGCTCGGGTTCAGATCGGGGGGGCCATACCGCCCAACCACGCCTCTCCAGGTCTCACTGTCATTGCCAACGTGAGCGTTGAAGTCTCCCAGGAGAATGAGGGAGTCTCCAGAAGGAGCACTCTCCAGCACCCCCTCCAAGGACTCCAAGAAGGGTGGGTAGTCTGATCTACTGTTCGGTGCATAAGCACAAACAATAGTCAGCACCCGTCCCCCCACCCGTAGGCGGAGGGAGGCTACCCTCTCACTCACCGGGGTAAACCCCAACGTACAGGCGCCGAGATGGGGGGCAACAAGTATGCCCACCCCAGCTCGGCGCCTCTCACCGGGAGCAACTCCAGAGTGGAAGAGAGTCCAACCCCTCTCGAGGAGACGGGTTCCAGAGCCAGAGCCATGCGTCGAGGCAAGGCCGACGATGTCCAGTCGGAACCTCTCAGCCTCGCACACCAGCTCCGGCTCCTTCCCCACCAGAGAGGTGACGTTCCACGTCCCAAGAGCCAGCTTCTGCAGCCGAGGATCGGACCGCCAAGGTCCCCGCCTTCGGCCACCGCCCGTCTTGCACGGCACCCGACCCCTATGGCCCCTCCCACAGGTGGTGAGCTCATGGGAAGGGGGGCCCATGTTTCCTCTTCGGGCTAAGCCCGGCCGGGCCCCATGGAAAAAGGCCCGGCCACCAGGCGCTCGCCAAAGCGCCTGGTGGCCGGGTTATTAACATTCTTACATGTATAAATTTCAATTTCGGGACATTTGGATTTATTGAATTGTGGCACTTCTGGCTTTCCATACTTCACACCTTGTAATGTTAGGTGAAAGGAGAGTGGAGAGTGAACTGAAAGTCAGATGTATGTACACTTTGAGGCATGTTGCTTAGATGAAGACAGTGCTGTTTCTTTACATGGAAGTGACGGAGGCTGCCTGACCCAGATCAGAGAGACCGACTGAGGCTGTGTTTTTGTGTGTTTTTTTTCACATAGCCTGTCACGGACTATGCAGTTGTGCAGCTACAACGTTGGAGCAGCCTATTAAACTCAATGTCAGATGTTTCATTTTTGCAGTTTGGGGGGGATATGAAACCACTACTGCAAGGACGATGGAAAGAACAGAATAATAAAAACGGTTTAATGTAACTTCAACTTCATGTAACTTTAAAATCTGGACTACATTTTCCCTTAAACAGGTCTTTTAAAAAAAAAAGCCACTTATACTTGAACATAATTTGACAGTTGGAGGGCTCAGTTCTGAGCTCCCCTCCTACCATGGGCTCGGGACTAATGTTCGTGAATGAGATTGTTAATAAAGGGACAGGTGATACGATGTCGCACAGTTTCATTGTGCACACAGCATGCCCATTAACTTAATCTGTTTTTAAAATACAACTTGGCATGTATATAATATTACTCTTGTAGTATTGTATACACCATACTTACCAACAGCCTCACTCCCAAAGCAAAGCAGCTGAGGATATGGAGAGAGAGGCACATCAAGGATGAAAATCCATTGTCATCATGTGATTGATAGCAGCCATATCCTTTTCATTAGCATGGACCACGCCTACAGAGATTAGATTTGTTTTGCTTAGTTCATTTATTGACAAAGGTTAGATAGATGGTGTGTCTGGAAGGATGCCCCGATGGAGGCTTGTTGACTCTGTGTGGGGGTGCAGTCTTCGGAAGTCGGTCTTCTTTTCGAGCCTGCTCAGGACCCCCCCAGACGAAGAACCTGAAAGAAACGGATATTAGTGCTGGAACTTTGAAAAAGCAGATAAGGGGATGAAGAGATGAGAGAGGGGATGAAGGGATGAGGGAGGGGACGAAGGGATGAAGGGATGAGGGAGGGGATGATGGGATGAGGGAGGGGATGAAGGGATGAGGGAGGGGATGATGGGATGAGGGATGAGGGAGGAAATGAAGGGATGAGGGGATGAGGGAGGAAACGAAGGGATGAAGAAGGGGATGAGGGAGGAAACGAAGGGGATGAGGAAGAGGATGAGGGGATGTAAGGAATGAGGAAATGAAGGGATGAAAGAATGGGAAAATGGGGATGTAATACAGAGACAAAGTAAAGGATCAGGGGGAGGGAGGGTGGGGTTTACGAGATCAGAGTCTGAGCGACGCTGATGGCCAGGTGCTCAGGGTTTAAATAGATCATGGAGTAATTAGGGATGAAATTCAGGTGTGAGATGCCAGGTGAGTCGAATCCGAGTTGATTACTGAGAGGATACTGAATATGGGGCGTGGTCCAGCTCACGAACCTAAGTTAACATATTAACTTACATTTCATTAGCATGGACCACGCTTACAGAGATTAGATTTGTTTAGATTAGTTCATTTATTGACAAAGGTTAGATAGATGGTGTGTCTGGAAGGATGCCCCGATGGAGGCTTGTTGACTCTGTGTGGGGGTGCAGTCTTCGGAAGTCGGTCTTCTTTTCGAGCCTGCTCAGGACCCCCAAAGTTGGTCATTATTTAAAAAAGCAAGGAATGAGCATGGTGGAGATCGTCCAGATTATTATGAATATAAGTACGGTATGCTGAAGATGACCAATGACCTAGGACTTGAATAGTCTTGTCGGAAATGCCTGACTGAGAAGCTGAAGTGGCTGCGCCTATACGGATGGAGTGGATTGAATAATGCTCAGGGTTGATGCCAGATCTAAATAGGATTTGACGGAAGTGATGAGAAAACCAGAATCTAGTGGCGATGCTACCGAGATCAGTGATGAAGAGAGGATCATGAGATGTGCCGTTGTTGGCCAGACGGAAGCGAATGTAGTTTGAGATGGGTTCGTAGGGGCTGAGGGGTGAGTGAAGACGAAAAAGATAGATAGGGAAGGAAGTGCCCAGTTGATCTGTTTTGCTTTTACGGAGCGTAAAGATAAGGGTATCCTGATTAAGGATTGAGATATCTAAAAGGCATGGATGGATGGACGGATCAAATCTGGAAGTAGTAGGGGCAAATTCAGAGCAGCGTAGAAAACCGAAGTAGGCTAATAGGAACATGGATTCTAATGTAAGATTGACTAGAGGAGAAGAGTAACCGGAACGGATTGTGCGGATGCAGCGAATAAGGAGGTCAGAGGTTATAGGGAATCGTTGATTAGATGAAGGTGCTTCTTGCTTTTTAACACTAGAACTACCAGAGAGCAGCCATTTGGCTTTTCTACCTATAAAGCCCACAGGTAAGCCGAAAGGCTGGATGGCCCCCTGTGAACCTTCCTTTTGTTATGTAAACGGGGCAATCACTGGGACACCACAGGGGGGGGATATGCTGAGCCACTTCACTCAAAACACCTTGACATAAAATGGGGGAGGGGGAGAATCAGGTAGGAGCAGGATTGCTAACTGACTGTCTGAGCAGAATATATGAGCTGAATCAAAATGTAATATATGTAGAAGGATGTAGACGTTATCAGAACCCTACAACACTGGGCTTCCAACATCCCCACCAGACACATAAGAAAAGTAATAGAATAGAACCACATCAAATAAAGCACTCAAAATCTGGGGTTATCCCAACTGGGCCTTCATGATATTTACTAATAATAATAATAATAAAAAAGTATTATCAGGATACAGTGTTAGAGAGTGGAAGTGAGTGAGACTTAGAACTTAGGCTTAAAACTTTATTGATCCCTTTGGGGTGACTCCCTCAGGGAAATTTGAGTTTTCAAGCACACAGAGAAAACTAAACAGTATGTAACAATGAGTGAGGTGAGTACATTTCAATAATCACTCACAATCCATGCACTGCCAAGCCGTCTCCTTTCTGCATTTGCCACATGTGTATTTGTAACAGCCTATACATCGCAGAGTGGCATGATTGCTTTTACACTGATTTTTAACCTGACACATTGCTCTTTTCCCAGGGCTAGGTGTTGAAGGTTGTAGCCGAAGCAATTGTTCCCTTTGTGCCTGCTTTGCACCCACATGAGAATGAGCCAACTCTCTTGCAAGCTCCACCAGGAAGTCCACCCGTCTCTCCTGCCTCCCGGTGCATGCTTGATAGAGCACATGTGCATTCAGTGCTGCCATATCAATCATGTTATAGAACACAGCGACTGGCCAGCGCCGTGTTCCTCTGCGGACAGTGTACTCCCGCACCATCTGGTCCATCACATCAACGCCGCACTTTGTGGTGTTGTAAAGGGTGACAGTGTTTGGCTTCCGTTTGGTGGTATTCTCAGTCTGAATGACGCGGTGCATGCTGCTGAGAATGTATACTGTCTTCTTCCGTTTGGGCGCATACACCGTTAGCGTGGCACCAGTGGTTGAAAATACCTGAGTGGTGAATTCATCACGGTCCCCTGTCATGTTGATTGTGGTTTGCGAATCCTCTGAGCATGTGTGAGAATTGAGGTGTGAATGTCTTTTGTCCTCTGCGTAAAGGTGACCTGAGGAGTTGAGCAGAACCTGGCACTGCTCAAATACATAACTGATATTTTGAAATCAGACATATAATATCATATCTTTGACATAACATAACATCACAGTGTGGGCAAACAGCAACAGTCAGTCTGGTTTTTATGAGTTGAGACAGGGAGAGACAGGAAAAGAGAAAATAGAGGGAAAGAGCAAAACAGACAAAAACAATGTACAAATTCTTAAATATAACAAATCAAATGTGTTTCGGGTGTATCTCAGTTTGAAAAAAATGTTACATAAAATAAATCTTGTACAGATATCAACTTGATGAGCAATTCTGTAAATGACTAGTGGGGCTACCACAGATTTTGAGTGCTTTATTTGATGTGGTTCTGTTCTATTACTTTTCTTATGTGTCTGGTGGGGATGTTGGAAGCCCAGTGTTGTAGGGTTCTGATAACGTCTACATCCTTCTACATATATTACATTTTGATTCAGCTCATATGTTCTGCTCAGACAGTCAGTTAGCAATCCTGCTCCTACCTGATTGTCCCCCTCCCCCATTTTATGTCAAGGTGTTTTGAGTGAAGTGGCTCTGCATATCCCCCCTCCTGTGGTGTCCCAGTGATTGCCCCGTTTACATAACAAAAGGAGGGTTCACAGGGGGCCATCCAGCCTTTCGGCTTACCTGTGGGCTTTATAGGTAGAGCAAAAAATCCTGGGTCTTCTAGTGTTAAGACCTTTAAGTAGCATGGATATATGGCTATGGGAGAGAGCTGGACAGGGGTTGCCAGTAGCCAGTTTGAAAAAGAAATTAATGCCAGAAAGGTATGATTGGATAGTGGAAATGCGGATTTGTAGGATTGTATGTGAATAGGTGATGATGTGACAAATAGAAGATGGGATAAGGGAAGGAAATGGAAGGTTATACGTTACATGGAAACTTTTAAAACTGTTCCATCCTGAAAGATAAGATGAGAGACTTCTAGGAGCGAGACTGTTGAGGATAGCATTCTGACAAATGATGGAGAGGTCTTGAAGCTGTGAAGTTAATTGTAGATGGTTGCTGAAAACGGTGGGATCGGAGTTAGAAGAGGATCTGCGTCTGGAGCCAAGGACCTGAATTTCTGTAAAGAAAGACGAGAGAGTGAATCAGCTATGGAATTTTGATGGCCAGGTACATGAGCAGCACTGAGAATGAATTGATGTTTGGCTGACGCCAGAGTGAGTCTTCAAATTAACTGCATGATGAAGGTTGAACGTGATCGGCCTTTGTTTATGATCTCAACAACAGCAGAGTTATCTGAATGAATAAGGATACAGTGTTGAGACTATTCGTGCCCCCAGAGTAGGGCTGCAATTACAACAGGATAGATTTCATAATGAGCGGATGAGTGAGAGGCTGACTGGAGCTGCAAACGTTCGAAGGGCCATGTTGAAGCAAACCACCTTCCATTGTAGAAACCGCCAAAGCCCGTAGAGGGTGCTGCGTCAGTAAATAGTTGGATGTCATCTGGATAAGAAATGAAGTCATTATAGAAGAATGAAATACCGTTCCAAGATGAAATAAATTCTTGCCAGAGGCGCATTTCCATCCGGCAAGGTTCTTCAATGGCAAGACGACCATGAAGCGAAGGGATGTTTGCTGCGGTTGAAAGAAGGTGGGAAATGAAAGATCTCCCCTGCGGAATAATTCACATTGCATAGTTGAGATGACCTAAAAGAGACAGAATCTGTTGTTTGGAGCAATAGTTGGCTAAGATGAAGTTAGAAAGAATCAGAGAGATTCGGCGAACCTTCTCGAGTGGCAGAGAAGCTTGAAAAGTGGAAGAATTGAGAGTAATACCCAGGAATTCTAGAGAAGTATGAGGACCTATAGTCTTCTCTTCCGACAGGGGAACTCCGATGTTGGAGAATGCTTCGGTTAGGTTACAGAGGCTGAGAAAAGAAGGAGATGAGGCAGGGGTGATGACAAGAAAATCATCGAGGAGATGAAGGACGTAAGGGAGGCGGTAAGTGTTAAGGAGAATTCAACACAAAGCCTCGGAAAGGGAGTCGAAGATCCGGGGGCTACTTCTGCAACCAAAGGTAAGTCTGACTGCGAAGTAATAAGCTCCTTTCCAAAAGACCCCAAAGAAACGCCAAAAGTCTGGATGAAGGGGAAGGACCTTGAAGGCACTAGTAATGTCTGCTTTAGAAAGCCATGCATTACGACCTGCTAAACGGATGAGTCGAATAGCATGATCTATAGTGACGTACTGCATTGAGAAATCAGGAAATGGTATAAGGCTATTGATACTGGGAACAGAGGAATTGTGAGGTGCCGACAGGTCGATAATCAGTCTTTTCTTTCCTGAGTATTTGCGGGTTGCTACCCCAAGGGGGCTGATTCAAATAACTGCAAAAGGGGAGCGAGCGAAAGGACCGATCATGAAACCCTCCTTAACCTCTTTAAGGAGTAAAGAATCGACTGTATCGGGATCAGAAATGGCAGATAAAAGGTTAGAACAGTAAGTTGAGGAATCAGGAAAAACTTCAATGCCTGGGTGGAACCCGTGTGTGAAACCCTTAACCAAGAAATCGACAAATTCCCTATCGGGGTGGCTGGCCAAAGCAGAGATCAGAGCGCTCACCTTGATGGGAGTGGCGAGGTGCTGTATCAGTCAATCTGCTTTGGAAGTGGGGTTATGGGGGCAGGTGTTCCGAGCATGTGCCCCTCCGCAGAAAGAGCAGGTATGCAAGAGCCTGCAGCTAGAGGCTGAGCAACCGAGGTCATTGAAATTGTTGCACACCATCCTACCACCATGGTAAAGGATGGGACGGCCGCGCTTATCCATACCCCCGGGAACTGGTGCATTTGGTTTAGACTGTTGTGGCAGAGATTTAGGAATCATTGGAGGGGGAGGGGCGGCTGAGGACAAACGGTTGGGGACTGATGAGCTGCGTGCCGATGATAGCCGAGGACGGAGAGGAGTAACAAGTGTACATGCAGTAGCAGGTTGGGAGGGAGCGCCGCAGAGGCTGCAAGATAGGGATGCACAAGCTGCGAAGATGCGGCAATATAACTCTGAGTCTAGACAACCCCAGTATGTACCTTGGTTGAATTGGGCAAGACGACCCGCTGCCTGGGATGAAAAAAGAACATGATATCGGTAAAACCCTGTTCCTCCAAATCTAAGGACCATGTCAAGGACAATAGATAAATAATCATCTAATTCAGTCTGCCGGTCGGGAAATACTGAGCAAATGATGTCCCTATAAAGGGAGAATGCAAAAGCGAACTCTGTGGGGGTCAGATCTTTGGAGCTGGAGCTAAGAGCTGAACCTAGCTGCATCGGCCCCATACCGGTCTGCACCTCCCGGGGCTGACCTGAGAGACCTAGAGAAGGTTGGAGAAGGAGAGCCAAATCAATGTAATTACCGTTCAAAATTTGTTGTCGGAGAGCGGGTGAAACTGGGGAAGGGCGATTGATGGAAGAGGGTGGCCGAATGGGGGGTACTGCTGTGGAAAGAGTGTAATGGTTAGAAGCTGGTGTGTGAATAGATGAAGATGGCAACTGAGACGGCGGACCAGTAGAATTTTGAGGTAATGCAGCAATAGGTTGTTGGACATTTGAGCCTGTTGGTAATATTGAAGGGTTAGAAGGGGTTCCTGAAGCATGGGTGGAAGCCTCAGTTGAACCTGTAGGAAACATAGAAGGGGGAATGTGGGGGAAAGGAGTTGATTGATTAAATGAAGATCCGGACTGAGATGCTAAGGAACAGAAAAGATTTGTTACGAATGAGGCAAAATTTGAGGGAAATGAGACGGAAGAAGCTTCCCCGCCAGCAGGGGGAGCTGTGGATGTTGGCCCGGCAGCTGAGGGCTGGGATGTGCTCTGAGAAGAAGTGAGGCTGAAGTAGGAAGTAGATTATGGGAGGAGGAAGTTTTGGTTAACGGTGAACTACAGGGAAAAAGGAGCTTGAAGAGGGTAGATTTATTAGCGGAACGGCTGGAGGAGATTCCTCTTTCCCTGAGTGGTGATTGCAAGCGGGTTACTGTCCAAGCAGACATGTCCGGACGGTTGGAGACAGAAGAACGACGAACTCTGGGTGAGTTCCTCGGCCGGAATGAAGCCGGACGAGGATGGGGAGGAGGAGAAGCCCTCCGAGCTGGACTGCCGGAGAGATCGGGTGGAGAGTGCTGAGCTCGTGACGAGCGGGGAGCCTGAAAAGATTGGGAAGAAGAGAGGCTTGGAGCCGATCGGCCTGCAGCGCCTACTGAGGACCGCTGAACTCCGGAAGAAGTCCCGGGGCGTGACGAAGACGCTCTGCGGGAATGGGAGGAAACTTGGACCGAGTGGCCCGAGCCAGGGAAGGAAAAAGGGGAGGCGAAGCCTCGAGACGAGAACGAAGGGAGTTAGACATGCGGGGAGGAGATGGAGAAGGGCGCCGATCTAGGCGGACAAGTGTACGGCCCCGAGGCGCGGAAGTCGCTGAAGAGGGATCCGACCGAGCAGAGCGAGATGGAAGAGCTCTGGCTGACTGAGAGGACTGGCTGGAATCCCGATGAGCCGATGGAAGCCTGACACCGCGAGAGACTTGACGGACCACAGATGTAGGTGATGGTCTGATGATGGAAGTCTCACTGGAGAAGAGCTCCTCATCAGATTCGGAAGGATCAAGGGTAAGCACATCCATTATAGTAAAGATTGTCTCGCGAAACAGCGCTGGTTTACGAGATCAGAGTCTGAGCGACGCTGATGGCCAGGTATTCAGGTTTTAAATAGATCATGGAGTAATTAGGGATGAAATTCAGGTGTGAGATGCCAGGTGAGTCGAATCCGAGTTGATTACTGAGAGGATACTGAATATGGGGCGTGGTCCAGCTC